>NDXB01007493.1:310707-377630 GCA_002631895.1 Agapornis roseicollis | reverse complement strand
TTTTAAAAGAAAAAAAAAAAAAAAAAAAAAAAAAAAGTAATTTTACACTTCGGGAATATGTTCTTCCAGGAAAAACTGATTCACTAAACACATTGGACCTTTTTCCCCCCTTTAATTCAGCACAAGAGTACTATAAGCCCTTAATGTCTATATTGATCCAGCTAAATGCAGACATCTAACTGAAATTCTTAGAACATGAGCTTCTTTAAGCATCTCTAATGGAGACAGAAAGATACATTCTACTCAAATCTGCCCTATCATTTGCAATGCCCAGATTGTTCTGCCGGAGGAGCCAGCATTTAAGTTTGTAGGCCCCTATTCTATGGCTGTACCAAGTTTATTCTGCTGTCCCTTCAAGGATGAGAGGCAAGCTTGATTACCTGGCCTGCTTGGAAACAAAAATTAATCTTCTTAAGCCTCTTTCTGCTCCTTTTCCCATGGCAGCTGAGCCTGTTTTCAGCAACTTATTGTTCAGGACCTGCTTCTGCATTTTCTAGACCTCATAAATGCCCCTGATCTTAGATTGCAATTTGCTGTATGATACGGACAATGGCTGTTGCCCCGTTCTGAAATCCAACATACTCTTTTCTTGCTTCTTCCTCAAAGTGGAAAGAATGAAACACTTGCTCTGGGTGAGGTAGCAGCTCCTGACCTTGCAGGAGCACAGTGGGAACCAGGAACTGCTGCCACCTCAAAAGCGAGAACCTGCTGATGGGCCGGTTTTGGAGCCATGTCCCAAACTTTCCCTTCCCCTTCACTCTGTCCCTGCTGTGCCTGATGAAATCCTAAGATGAACTGCACTTGGCAGCTTCCTAAGCAGTGTGAAGAATGGGCTCCTCCCACTCAGAGCCATGGTCCCGCTGGCACACTCAGACAAGCTGTGCGGCTCACCGGGCGGTACAGCCAGTGCCTCCTGTCCTTGGTGTCACTGAACACTGTATGTTTGTGGCCACCACCAAAGCTTTCTGTGTGACACAGCTTCCTGAGCCAGCAGCAGGGCTCTGCTGTTTACTGCTGCAGAGGATCATCTACCTCAATGAAGGCTGGAGATGTTTTCCTCATTTCTACGAGTCCTGTAAGTCTTACAGTGCAGGACTACTCAGGAACTTGGCCCTTCCTTGGTTCCCTGTTCAATCCAGGTGCTGGTACAGGGCTCAGACCATTGTTTGATCACTTGCTGGGGAAGAGTTTCACTTAGGGCTTCAGGCATTACCACCACTGGCTACATGGCAGCCTGTAGCACAAAGGTGTAGTTCCTTGGGAAACAAATGGGATGCAACATCCTCATGGCTTTACATCTCAGTGCCTCTTTCGAGTATCGAAATTCAACCACCACCACACCTTATGAGGATATATTATACACATTTTTGTGAGTGATATAAACCCCAGCACTATTCCTTTACAGAACACAAGATTGAGCCTGCCCACATTTATGGGGCCATAGTATTTAATCTGAAATAAGACAGGACAAAGCAGCTCAGAAGTCCCCACTTTATCACAGAAGTCTGAGATATGATTTGAAGTCCAGGACCATGCTCCTAAACAAACCACATTCGTTCAAACACAACAATAGTGTGCAAAGAAATGTCTGTTTTGATTGTCATTCCACTGCAACAGAAGGGAAACTGGTAATTTGCCACATATTCCTGTGATGCCTTTACTTTCTCCTGCAGCCATTTTCCCTTTCCAAAAGCCTTCAGCACAGCCCATTCCATTGCTCCACTGTAAACTGGATCACTGTGCACCCTGTGCCATTCTTGCTACATAAAAGCTGTGCTGAGCATATTATTATTCTACATACTATCTCTTCTGTATCTCTTACTAGGTCACAAAGAATAAAGAGTTGATCTCAGCTATCAAATAAACACAACTGCCTGCTGCAAGTCTGACCCAGGCTGAGGTACAGCTACTACAGACAAGCAGAGTTCTGAGTGATCCAAGCTGCCGTAACCATCTCACAGCTAAGTGCAATGCATAATGTGCTGGTCAAACCATGAATTAGCAATAACAGGGAAACAAGGCAAGTGAAAAAAAAAAAACAAACCAGAACTTTGTCTTCAAGAATGGCCTTTTTAATCAAATGTTTTCAATTCTGTGGAAAATACTTTTCTTTCCCAGCATGTTTAAGGACTATTGCTATCCTTCCATTTCTTGTGCAGAGTTACATAAAACCTTTTTGTTTTTTACATATATTGAACCCCAAACGTTTCAATTTTCAAAGGCAATCAGGGTTGTTCCTGCTCCCCTTTCTGAAGAAGGAAGTGTACTAAATTTAAGTCTCATCTTCCAGGTATACAAGTAAAGCTGGATTTGTTTCCTTTTAATGCACATGAAACAACGAGACAAAACCAAAATGACCTTGTGCTGATACAGCTGTCTTGGGAAGCCAATGCTTTCATCTAGGCTCAGTTTAACAAAGAGCAGAACACTAGGAAAAGGAATACATTCACTTTTTAGAGCACTCTACAATTAACTGTTTCACTGAAAATGAATATTAAACACAATTCTCCACTCCTTCCTTCCTTGCATGGGAACAGTGCTAGCATTTGGAACAAACCAACACAAAACAAACACAACATCAGTTTTTCAGCACACTACTGCAGCCCCATCACACCACCCTGCTGAGCAGAACTGACCAGCTTGCTTGGCCCTCCTGCCACAATACCCCTCTACCATCCTGTTACTGAGGAAAGAAAGTCAAGCAGATGGCAAATTAATTCATACCTACTTTGAGACACATTTACTCTACCAGAGAAATGTCAAGAAGCACTGCTGCAAACCAGACCTGTACCCAAGCTGCTCCACACACTCCCCACAATAAGCACAGTCCTAACTTAGACTTAGCTCCTGCCTGGCTACAAGTAACACCTGCATGGAGGGCAAGTGCCCACCCACAGCCAGGTGAAAAGGTTATTTGTCACAGATGGCCCAGTTACCAATCCAATCACTTGAGTACTTCACAGATGTCATCCATCCCCAACATGGACTGAGCTCAGTACAGAGCAGTGGCAGAACCCAACAGACACAAGCTCAAGAACCAGAATATTTTCCAATAACCTGGCCAATGTTTTTGTTATCCCTTCAAAGAGAGTAAAAAAAATCCCAAACTATCTGATGCTCAACCTATGTTGTAATATCATAAATACAGCTTAAACATCCTTCTGCTAAAGTCACTGAAAAGCTTGATGTGAGCTGTCAACTTCCAATCTTCAAGTAAGATTTCTGCCAGCAGAGACCCGAGTTTGGAGACAAGCACTGGTGTGATCAGAGCAAGTGATCCTCCAAAACCCCTTTGCAGAGATTTTATCAGAGCTGTCAAGACAGACAGGTCATGAGTCACACTTACCATTAACCCTCCCCTGACAGTATCAGGATTTAAGGTAGAAAATTACAGGTGTATAACAACTGTTGGGTAACCAGGTCAATCTGCCTGGTTGCACTTCAGATACTTCCACCAGGTGTCAACATGAATGGCTCAAGCACGGTTTAACCACTTCTGAAAATTGGTTAAACCACGAAGCATTTCACCTGCATAGTAATGGGTTAGAAGAGAAGCACTCCACATAAGTATCAATGTGATAGCTGCAGCTAAACTTAAATTTTACAGATGATGTCCTGTCTCTATATGATATCCGTTATCCTGACCCAGTGAAATGAAAGGCAAATGCCCCATCAGCTGCAGGGACTGTGTAGCAATGAACCTTCTGGTCAACAGCAGAAGAGAGACCAAAAGGTGCAATACTGAGGCTGGTGCAGTTCCTGATTTTGGTGTTTTTTCTCAGAGCATTACACCATGTTAATTTGCTTCCTCAAATGGATTTCCTCTCCAGAGTCCAGCACTACTGCCTTGAACAGTGACTTCAGCATCATACAAACAGCCCTTCATCCTCCCCCCTGACTGTTCAGCTACTTCTAAATCCAAGCTTTGGGCAGCAAACACCAAATGCAGACTCACTTGCATTCAGATGTTAAAAAGAAGTGTCATTATCCATTATGCTAGATAAAGAAGCAGACACACTAAACACTATATGCACTTCAGGAGCTGGACCATTCTTCTCAGCTAGGCACTGAGCTCTGCATTAGACTGCAGAAGCCTTCCCAGGAAGAGGGAAAGATAGGGGGAATCTGCACTGCTAGCAGCCTTCTTCCTCATTTTATCAATCCATCTTCTAATGCCATCTGCTCCTCCTTTTGATTTGCTGCATCCTCACAAGGAGACTGCAAACAGTGACTGAAATAAGCATTGAAAGCCCTCCACCTCCAAAAAGGCCAGGATTTACCCCCTCAGATATTTCTAGACAACGTATGATGACATGGCACTGGTTGTAACTGACATATTTCCAGAACAGGCTCATATTGCTTGAATTTGAACCAAACCACAAGCATGTGCTGAGTTCCATCCTGCCACGCTCCCATCCACCGCAGCAAAGGGTATTTATAATTCCCCCGCAGCTGGCTTGCCTTCCAGAGAAGACAGCAAGGTCCAGCCCATCTGGTGTTGGGATTCTGCAAAGCAGAAGCAGCACCAGGCTCCTAATGCCTTAGACATGATGGAAGAGCTTGTTTTAGTTCTTAACCTTTTCCTTCATGGTAGCAAGAAACCATCTCAGCTTGAGCAAATACGCTGCACCAGCACAAAGAATCACCCCAGCTGCCAAGCTAATTGTGGAGACAGGAGTGGCTGGCAGGAGGATTGGACAGGAGATGGGGTGTCCTTTGTATCAGACCTACACTAATGTCCTAAGTGAGACCACAAGTGGGGAATGTAAACCCCAGGATAAAGACCTGTCATTACTAAGTGCAAGGATTTTATCCTTTTAATGGAAAAGTCTTGACAATCACAAATAGGCGCATTCAGATGACAGTGAAACTGTGGCTGGGTTTTTGAATACATCTTGTGAAACACATTCCAATCTCAACCAGTTTCTTAATCTGAATTTACAAACACACTCTTTGGGATTTATGTACTCCACCCTTCACTGTTTATTGTCACATGGAAGCTAGTGCAATGAGAGCTGAACAGGTTCATCAAGTACCTCTTTGCAATGACCCCCACCACTGGCACAGGTAAGTGGAAAGGCTGAAACTCAGCCTGAGGAAGGTGCTGAGTGTGTAATTCTGACAGGGTAAGTAAGGACTGTGTTTGGATGTGGATAAAGGCTACCCTGGTTAGAAAAAAAAGGCACTGAAATGTCTTTCAATCAAAGGAGCTATCCCTCCTAACTACCAAATATCATTCAACTTTCTTTTCTCATTGGAGAAGCCCACTTGGGTTGTTCCATGAATGTCTGCTTTTCCTTCCAATTGAGCCAGGGGGTTGATATCCATTTGCCAAGCACCTTGGTTTCATTTAAGCTATAAGTGAAAGAAGAGAAAGAATGGAGAAAGAAAGGAAAATAAATGCAAAAGAAGCACAGCAATCTGCTTTGACTACCCCCCATACAGACTATCCTCTACATTAAATTGACAGAAAGTACAAAAGAATTTCTGGAAAGACATAGAGTTTCTTGAGGTTTTCAACTTCCCAGTGAGCAGCATTTGTTGTATTCACTTCTATTTGCCAAGAGAGAAGATTGTGAGCAGCTTGGCATGTAGGCAGACTTCTTCCAAATGCCACTATGTTGCTCAGGCAAACAACCTAAGGCAGCTTATAACAGAAGTACTCTTGTCAGATCTGAACAGGCATAGTTTGGAAAACTGAGAACACAACTACAGAATAATAAGTCTCTAACTCACTTTTTTCAGGTATTGCAGAAAAGGAATAGTGAAAGAAGTTTTTCCTGAAGACGACAGCTCTAGGTCTTGTGGAGTCCAACCACAGCATTTAACTTCTGGAAACCAGAGAGAAATTCAGACTGATCACAATGGTATCTGGAACATTTAACACCCCGGATATTCAGAAGAGTGAGGTAATGCTGTAGGAATTATTCCATTAATAAATTCAGATCATTTAAGTTTGATAACCTTCAGCTGACGGAACAGTGCGTTGTGCCGGTCACCTAGGAACTTGTCCTGACCATCAATCTTTACTACTTTAATGTTGGAAGACAGTGCTGGGAAGAGTTACAGAGTAAGATTGCACTAATTTCCAGACAGGATATGTTAGAATGCAGTTTTGAGCAACCTGTTCTCTTCACTTATAGTAGGTAAGACCAGGATTTAACCCTATCTTTCTTGACCTATTAGGTCAAATGGGGAGAAATGTCCCTCAAAGTCAATAGTAGCTGCAGCTCATGCACCCCTAAGGCTTGGCTTTTATCACACCATTTCTGTGTACTAGAAGAATACGAAACCAAGATAGTGAATGAGCATGAGCACAGTTAACTTCACAAGTAGGCTGAATGGTCCAAAGACACTGAAAAGGAGTACGCTAAGAGCTGAAACCTCTGCATAGGGACTGAAGGTGTCAAGCTAGACTAGTCTTGTCCTTGCCGACTATTAGATCACACCGGCGTCAGTTCCTCATGATTTCCTCTCTCTCTACCAAAACCGGCTGCTGTTCCCATGATCACTTGAAAATGCAAGGACAGAAGGCTTTAATGAGCTGGAGCAAGAGAAGCTGGCAACTTATGACAGACCTATGACTTCTCATATCATCAGTAAGAGCCTCCTCTGGGAAATGCAATTTTTATATTGCCTTTATCCCTCAATGCATTGACTCCATCGATCGATGGCAACTTCCCAATGTTCTGCTTAATTTTCTGCCAAGTCAAGATCGAGCTGGGAGACAAATAAGTAAAGGCTATTAGTAAGAGAAAAATGCTGCAGAGAAAACCAAACTCAGCAAAGCTACACCATAGACACTATGGCAAAATTCAAGGCAGCAGCAGACTTTCTTCTTCAGATGGGCAATAACACTCATGATCCCATTAGTGAGAAGTAAACTCTTTGCCCTGAATGCTCCTGTCTGATTAGGAGCTGAAAAACCAACATGTGCTCTCCCTGTCCTACTAAACCTTCTTGCATTCCACATGTTTCTGTCCAAGTGCATCTTCTACTTATTGCCTACTTCTTGCATTCTCCATCCAGTTCCAAAGAATTGCCACTTCTGGGAATATCCTTCTGTGCATCACCATTAAGTTCTTATTTTAGCTGGATGGCTTTTTGCTTATCTATTTGCATTTCTCCCTCATTTTCTAGCCTGAAAAGTTCAGCTTGTTCTATAGGCGAGTGTTCCTCAGTTCTGACCTGGGATAACACTGAACTTTTGAAAACAATTTCAAGAAATGACTTCATTTTCCCTTAATCCAAATTACCAACACAATTCCAAGCTTCTTGCAGCCAACAAGCTGGTTTGCAAAAGGATCCCAGCACCTCCTCTGACAAAGGCAGCTCTGCTAAACTTTGCTAACCTTCCTTCTACAATTACATGCCAAAAGGCTCTCTTGGGAAGTCTCCAACAAAGTTGGAGGCGTTCTTAAAAAATGGCTTAAAACATATCCTAATATTTTATGAACAAGGAATTAGGAGCACAGAGACAAAGCTACTGCAGCTGCAATGCAGACCCATGCCAAAATGGAGCTGAAAAAGGCAGCAACTGGGAAGTAGAGAGGGAAGACCTAGCACAGAGTCCTACTTTGCAAGTTTTGGTTCTAAAAGATGCCACAGAAAGGCCCTAAACTTAGTCAGTTTGGTGAAGTCTCTATCTCGAACACTAGATACAGCCAAGGCAGGATATGTGCGCAGCTCAGCTATCCTGAAACTCCCTATCTCTTGCAGCTGACTTGTAACTTCACTATTGAGTCTTAATTACAGCTGCTGTCTGCTTCCACCTTTTGCTGCAACTTGCCCTGCCCAGACTCTGGGTCAGGCTGCCTGTAGCATCAACATGCATAAATAAAATGACAGAGATTTAATTTACTCTCCCTTTGCTACTGCAGGCTCCTCAGGCTTCCCTACAAAGCTCCTTTGGTTTCCATTTCTCCCTTTGAGAGACTGCTCCAGAATCTCACTCCTCTAGTGTTTGAAAAGCTAATTTTCAGTCTAAGTGCATTAATAGCAAATTTGTACCAATTTGTCCTTGCGCCAGCATTGGTCTTTATTATAAAGACTTTTTCTTCCCCTCTAGTATTTATTTTGCAACAAAGTGTTTACAGAGGAACATCACACTCCTCCCTGTCTTTGTTTTGCTAGGCAAAACAAGCTCATCTCTTTCAGTTTTCTCTCATCTGCTAAGCTTTGTGTCCCTTTCTCATTCTCATAGCCCTGCTCTGCACCTGCTCCTGCACGAGCTGTACACAGTGTTCTTGGCACTCTCTCTCATCTTGGTTTTAAACTTCCCTGTTTGCAGCAGGACTGTCCCCTTGAAGCTACCCTGCAACCTCCTGAGCCCTGACACTGCTCCACCCTAGTCAAAGCTCCTCTGCTGCCTCCAGCAGCCTCCTCAGTGCTGACTTGGATCATTCCCTCCTCTGCTCCCGCCTGCCTGTATCTCATGCACATCATGCGCATCATTCCCACCCTAGCTTAGGACACACATGGTGTGAAGCTAGTGCCAGCACTCAGCCCTGAGCTCTCTGTGCTTCCCAAGGGCTTTCGCCACACACTGCAAGTACTGCTCCTTGACTTTAACATAGCTCCCACAGAAGACTCTTCTGATCCTGAGCCTCCTGGGTCCCCCTCCTTTGCTGTAGGCAGCTCTGAACATCACTGACTCACTGGCTTTCAAACCCGGATTTATATGGCTCAGACAGTGCTGACAGACGGACAGGGCCTCCCTTAGACCCTCTAATCTCTGTCCTACTTAGAAGTACACAGGCCTTAACCAGACTCTGCAAGCTGTAAAATGCAACAAATCCACCCCCTCAGAATGGCCAGATGCATCCACCAAATCCTCCCTGCTGCCATGAACAATGGGAACATCTTTTTCCTAACATAGGCCAGTTCCTCTCAGGCTTCCCTGCTAATGAAACACTAGTTCCCTGCTTGTGGGCAGAATTCCTGCCATCCTCACTACAATGGGGCTTCCCTGTAGCTTCCAGCGTTGCAGAGTGATGTCTCAGTGTACAATGTGCAGTGTAGCTGGTGATGTCTCCCAGATGACAGCCTTCTGCTTAGCCTTTCAAAGATCTACTGTCAGCATAAACCCAGACAGGGCAATAAGGGCATACAAAACACCATGCAAGAGCAAGCAAAGGCATTTTCATACTTGCATAAAGAATCAATTCGGACATAGCTAAACCCACGTCTTACCCTAGGGAATAAGGAATTCTTCCATTTTCCAATCCTCAATCTAATTCTGTGAACTGGGGCAAGCAGGGACATCCATTGTCTTGTGACAATGAAATTCAGAGGAGCACACACATGGGAACTTGTCAAGGGCTTTTCCAGTGCACAGCTCCCCTAACTGCCCTTGCACCCTGCCCTCACTCATGCACTGCTCTCAGGACCTTGCAGTAATACTGGCATTAAGGTCACACAGCATAAGCCAGTTCATGAAATCTGCTTGTTCTACAGTAACTCAGAAACTGTCACTCATCTTCTTATCTCTGCTTTTGCAAGAAAGCTGTCAGCATCTCTATTTCTGACTTCAGGAGAGCTTAGCCCTCCCTGTTAAATAAGTTTCTTTCACTGATACTATTAAAAAGAAGAAAGTCTCTAAATCAGTGCAGTGGGATGAACATGGCAGCTATGTCTTCTAAGGGCAGGCTAGATTTGGCAGCACACTGCTGCCTCATGCTTCTCTGCTGGGATACTTCACATCTTACAACTAGTGATACCTGGGTTGTCTCCAACCCCCATGAAAATACCCTCCCACTGCCACTGAAGCCCTTTGCCATGCCACAGCCCTGATCTGCTCCTCCACTGTGAATACTACTCCCAAATTAAACATGTTTGCTCAAAACAAACAAGCAAGCTGCTCCTATGGTATCAGCTTGTGTTCTTTAACTATAGGATATAATAATTGCATGGATTTACTGTAAGACTGATAAACTCTTCATTTGTCCTGTGAGCCACACTGGAATTTGTTTCCCCAATCCATGGCTTCCCACCAGTGTCTGCAGTGATAAATGCTGAAAGCCAACTGCAGGAACACTTTCCTTCACAAAAGCAGCAAAGGCTCACCCACCAGTCATCAAATCTCATGATTTGATCAAATCATGTCACACACAGCATGACAGGAAAGGAAACTTTGGCTCTATTAATTCTGTGGCCTCCCAGCCATGCAAGCTATCTTCCCTGCTCAGGCCATCCTGGAGTTTCTTTGGAACTTATTTGTGTTGTTTGTTTGGGCAGCACCTTGGAAAGGAGAAACAGGCATGACATTTGTCGTTTCCTCTGCATGGAGGGAAGCCTCCATTGAAGGAGTCCAACAGTGAGAGCACACTGCCCTTTCTCTGTGTGAGGGGCAGGAAAGACAGCAGCTGTTTGACTAGCATGCTCCTGCCTCAGGATAAGGAGAATTATTTCACACCTGATGTGATGTATTACAAGCAGCACAAAAGCAGCATGGGAGCCAGAGAAGGGCAGCTTGTGGGAGGAAGGAATTTTTAGGTCTTTCACTGTGGAGACTTGGGTTTAAGTCATGGTGAGAAATGTTTTGGTCTTCTCTATTCACAATGGAGCATAGCAAAGAGTGCCTTTGCTAGGATAGAAAGACAGCTGGTAGAAAAGCACCACCAAAATATCCTCTTGGGAAAAAATAACGCCTTCCTTTAAGAACAGTTTGGGTGGGTTTTAAATTTGCTTTGAAAACCTATTGATTTTGATAAAAGTTCCTGTCAAAGCTACTTGGAGCAGCTTTGTTTCTGGCAGTTCAGAAGCTCTACTTTGAAACTGCCAAACTGTACATATTTTATCTTGGAGGCTTTTACCCCACACGTAGTGTTATTACCTTGCTTGAACATGACAGAAGTAGTGAAATATTTTATTACTTTTTAGATCATTAAGATGAATCACTGCTTACTACAGAATGAAATGTTGTCTAGATGAAGGCATCCCTGGGTGTTGTAATGGCAGTGTCAGACTTTCATTACATTGTAAACAAGGAACTTCTTGATCTAGAGAGTAAGAGGATATGTTTCAGTCATATTAAGCAGCAGAAGTTCTAACTGGTTAAAAAAAGGGAGGTGACTAACTCTTGGGTTTTCTTATACCTATATGTAATATAGGTCACATACTGTGACCTACTACCAGTTCTGTCCTTAGCAAAGGAGCAGTAAGCATAAGCAGTGCAGCACCTTACAGTGGATACAACTCTGACAGCAATCCCACAGCAGTACATTTCTAAAAGCCTCAGCCTGGAAATGTGAAAGATAAATTATTTAATTCTGATTCAAGGGGGGGGGGGCAGGGGGGTAGATGCAGGACACGAAACAGGCTTTACAGTGTCAGAGCTTCCCAGGAAATGGCAATTCTGAGTTAGGCTGATGTGCATTAATTCTGAGAAGCCTGAGCAGGATTTTTTGCCAGGACAAAGTCCAAGAGGCTCAGGATGGAAGGAATTCTGCAGGAATACACAGCACAAACAGAGAGGTTATGGGAGGTCAGGCACAGCTGGGTGTGAGAATGAGCCA
Source organism: Agapornis roseicollis (assembly GCA_002631895.1). Taxonomy (NCBI): domain Eukaryota; kingdom Metazoa; phylum Chordata; class Aves; order Psittaciformes; family Psittacidae; genus Agapornis; species Agapornis roseicollis. The sequence goes on along the minus strand of NDXB01007493.1, from coordinate 366,114 downwards.
GGGCTGAGCAAAGCTTCAGTGGAGGACTAAGGCACTGCCAGAATAGAAGAGCAAGGGAAAAAGGGGTTGCCTTCACTCCTCTGCCCACTGCCTGCAGCAGTGCAGCAGGTCAGATCTCAAGCGAGAGAAGTGTAATGGTTCTGGGTGGAACATACACACATATACCACTATCCATCCATACATGGATGATTGAGGCTCTAAGGGCAAGTGCCTGCACCTTCTCAAGGGGTGGTCTGGAAAAGGAACGCCATCCATCATAGATGGTGCCTCCCTTCCTGCCTTTCCAGAGCTGCGTTAGCAGAAGAGGGTGCCAGCAAGCACCAGCCACCAGAGATGGGGTTTCCAGCAAGTTGTGTAATCAAGACACCCACAACGGGCCACAGGGCAATTATCCAGGTGCACTCACCTTTAACTTCTGTGCGTATGACTCATGACCATTCCTGCTCATGACCTGCCCTGGCCTCAGTCCGGGCCCTACTTAGTAACAGAATGACTTAATTACTACATTAAATACTTAATTTAATACTTGACTAATTTCACTAAATTATTCAGCTCCCACAAGCTGCAAAGGCCACCTCTCCACAAAAATTTCACTCTCAAAGTGTTTATGTCCCTTTTATTTCCCACACAGGCAATGATGGATGGAAGAGCCAAAATAAATGAGTAACCAACTGCCTCTATATTCTTGGCTTTATTGGCAGTCAATAGGGCACACAATGAAGCCATGAAGCAAATGACATATTTGTTGGGCTTATGGACCTTAACCGTGGAGTTTTTTGCACAATTCAGGATCTGCATGACGTGTGTTGCGATGCTGAACAAAGGCCTACTGTCCGCTAACACGAATGAGACAAAAAACTCACTGACCTGGAAGTTAAAGTGCAAAATCTACTTTCAGCCTGAGTGCCCGTTGCCCATACACATTAAATGAAGAAGCCTTGTTTAAGTGAAGTATGAGCTTATTCTGCTCTTCTCAAGCAAAGAGAGCACATGCCAGTGCCATGACTCCCATGCCAACAAACCTCAGCAGCAGCAAAATCACATGAAGGAGAATGCAAGGCTGAACTGCCTTTTACATCAGGATGTTTCAGTCACAAGGTTACTCTCAGTTATCTAGCATGGAGAAATTTATCAATGCAAGCCAACAACGTTGGCAGGGGGGCAGTTACACAACAAGATACTGGCAGGAGAATGGAGCACTGAAAGCTTAGAGATGGAGCAACCTGCAAGAAAAAATTATAAGCACTATAGCAATACAAACACACCATGAGCTGCAAAGGCTCAGCAAGGGCTCCAGAGAGGCGGCAAGCTCAAAGTCAAAAGCTACAGCAAGAAGGTAACTCCCAAGTAAGTGGCAGAGCAATATAGAAAAGAATAAAAGATTAACAGCTTAACAGCCTCCAGTCCCTGGAAAGGTTTAAATCAATGACTGGATGCTTGTTTCACAGAACACAAATACCACATATCACCAGGTGAGCTAACATCAACCCAACTGGCATGAGTGGGCTGACTCCACTGAGGACAACAGAGCTGTAGCAGCTTACTCTAGATTTACAGCTGGGACATCAAACCAGCACACAAACCAAAGTAATTAATCATAACCCAAATGACAGACCAGGAATTTTATAATAATTGAAGCCTTTTCCAACAACCCAAGGAATTGTGTTCGCATTCGGCAGGCTTGGGTAAGTAAACAAATAAACAGTGAGGACTCTGATGGCAGAAGCCACTCTCCTACCACCATTGCTGGGTACTGCAGCTCTTGTAGCAGCTCAGGCTGCCAGGTAAAGACTCCACTGTACAGGCACTGTGCTGTCACATTGATGGGTATGCCCCACTGTGCACATGCTATAGAGTATATACAAAACACAGGAGATGAGCTAACCATCAAGAAAGAAAGCAGCAGCAGGTGGGGAACTAAAATTATAGGCAGCAGCTAGCATAAAGTGGAAATCAAAATCTTCCGTGTAAGACTTGCTGAAGACATACCACTAGAAGCAGAGTTCTGCCTCCCATATACTCCTATCTAACTGTGCAATTGGTGTTGATAGAAACTCAGGCATTGGCACCTTTGTGACACACTGAGCAGTGCTCTGCTCCTGATCAACAAGGTTCCTCAAGAATCTGTGACCCCATCTGCTGTTGCTTGCCCATGGTCCACCAGAAAGCCATCTACACTAGAGAAAGGCCTCCACTAACTCTCTGAAGTACAGACACTAAGCAGAGATGCTCAGTCTGCCTCCTATATAGAATCACAGAATAGTTAGGGTTGGAAAGGACACTAAGATCATCCAGTTCCAACCCCCTGTCATAAGCAGGGACACCATGCCACCCAAGGCTTCGACTAACCTGGCCTTGAACACTGCCAGGGATGGAGCACTCACAACTTCCTTGGGCAACCCATTCCAGCGCCTCACCACCCTAACAGGAAAGAATCTCTTCCTTATATCCTTATATCCAATCTAAACTTCCCCTGTTTAAGTTTGAACCCATTACCCCTTGTCCTGTCACTACAGTTCCTAATGAAGAGTCCCTCCCCAGCATCCCTATAGGCCCCCTTCAGATATTGGAAGGCTGCTATGAGGTCTCCATGCAGCCTTCTCCTCTCCAGGCTGAACAGTCCCAACTTCCTCAGCCTGTCTTCATATGGGAGATGCTCCAGTCCCCTGATCATCCTCGTGGCCCTCCTCTGGTCCTCAGCTCCACAACTCCACTTATCATTTCAGAGAGGCAAGAATGGTAACCATCCCTGTCCTCCAGCACACCAGGGATTGTCCAAAACCATGGATTAATGCAGCTGGACTTCGGGCCTCACATTAACAGCATGAGGTACAACCACAGTCCTGTGTCACAAGTTGTGAGGTCCCTGCACTGAAGCTGTTTGACTGACACAGGGCTAGAGGTTAAAGCCCCACTTTGCAGCTGTATCAACACTGAAGCCCTCAGTTGATCTGAGCTCTTTCACTGGGGGCTGCACCTTGCCGTGCTCTCCACACAGCGGGAAGTGGTGGCAGGGCTGTTGCAGATACAGTTAAGCTGGGACACAGCACCATCTGCAGGGCTCTGCTGAGGACCAAACTCCCACCAGCTCCTCAGGGAAGGCCAGCATTATCCTAGGAAATACTTCACACCTAGTGACTCTCCAAAACAGACTCCTGAGCACACATGGAACCACCCTCTTCAGGATCCTAGAGCAAAACAAAGCCCTCATCCGAAAGCATCACTTCAGGAAATGAATCAGTGTTTTGATAGAGCTCCAAAGACCCTGTAAATTCCCAGAAAATTAAATGCATGTCAGATCCTAGATTATGTAAAGTGATGACTGAAGCACCAGCCTTGCGTGGCTCCAGGAAGCAGCTACAGGCTCTGCCTCTGCAAAGAGCTCACGTGCACAGCACAGTGCTGGCGTCAGCCGAGCCTCCTGCGCACAGGCATGGCCCAGTGCTTCAGCAAGGGTCTGGCAGTGCCTGTGGTTCCTTGTAACCACCAGCCCCAAAAAGCTCTGCAGTGCTTCTGTACCAAAATTAGCCTGGGCCAATCTGTGTAAAGCACTGCAGAACACATTGTACTGCACCAGCGCATTCCCTCGGATGTGAGAATGACAAATCCAGCCTCTGGGGAGCAAGGATAATTTTTCTCCTGTCTTGCCTTTATGAGAAGGTCAGCAGCACCATGTGATTTTCCAAGACATATAACCACTGCATAACGCAAACCCACAGAAATGCAAGCATTTTTATTACTGCTTCATCTATAAATATAGGAATTTAACACTTGTCCTACTGGATTAGACCAATAGTCTGTCTCACAGGGAAAGCGGGCTGCTCAGAGCTTGGACAAGTGACTGATGATTCCCAGAAAAGCACACTGCTTTCTGCAGCCTAGCCACCAAGAGGGACATCTAACTCCAGCCTCCTGTAGGGAATCAGCCTACCCCTTGAAGAATGCACTCTCACAAGCCAGTAAACCACCCAGCAGAAGCTGTGCATGTTGCTGTTTCATACATAAACATTGCTAACACCCACAGGAAATCTGTGAACTCAGTTTTTGCAATTTTTAAACCAAGTCTGACAAACTGGTCTTAAAAAAAGACCTTAAGCTACTATTTAAAAAATAAACCCCTAAAAATCCCCAAACAAAACCACCTTTTTGACTACACTGTCAGCGCTAACAGGCAAACCTGCCAGAAATCAGCTGGGCTGGAACTTTTATTTCTAAACCTAGAACCACGTGCATTTTAATTGAACTTGTTTTAGTTCTCTCCTCCCCTAGATTTCCTCCACTATCTTTAACCAGGGCAGGTACTGTAGTTCAGAGAGACTTGTAACTTCAAGTAAAGAGTGTGTGGGATGTGGGGAACTACTGGGGTTGGGGTGCACAGAATGGTGGGGACAATAAACACAGTGTGAGTGGTAGGGTGTGGGTGCCAGGCCACTCTGTGAACACAGCTGTATAAGCCCTAAGAGTGTGCAAAGGATCCAGTCAGAGACCTGAGCACTGGTACATCAGGCAGAGCTTGGGTCTCTGTGGAAAAGCAGGGAAAATGTTGAACAGCAAATGAAAGAGTGAGGAGTGTGAATATGGGGAAGGGACCAGATCTATCAGTGCTTGTGTAAAGTCGTTTGAACCTGCTGCAGCCTCCCAGACAGATGCAGTTTGCTGATACATCTCCCACCCACTATTTTGGCTACGTACTGCAGCTCAGCCTGGACAGAGCACCTGATAGCACCTCCCTGGTACCCACAGACAGCAAAGGGCACTGCCTGGACACCTCCACCCCTACCCAGTGCTCACCTCCACTGGCCCAGCAACTTGCTTCCATCCAGAGTGGTGAACCAGATCATTCCATTTACTTTCCTTCCTTCCCTTGCTAACTATGATCAGTAAGGGAACTTGTAACACTGGAAACAGCAGCAACAACAAGCAGCAGCTTGAATTTAATCTTGCCATTATTTATAATGTCATGATGCTGACTATCCATTTCAGGGACTTCTCTCACTGTTGTTTCAGGCAGCCCTACTCTTGAGTCACCCTTCCCAAAGAAGCAGACCTCAGCTATTACTACTGCTGTCAAGAGACTGGGTCCTACTCCAAATTTGGCTTGCTGTCAAATTCTGTACAAGCCATTGCACCTCCTGTTCTTCAAATTCTCAATCTGCAAAACTGGAGTAGTGATTCTGGACTTCCTTGTAAAGTCTGGCACTTAAATGCCTTACATGAAAATTAGGCATCTCTATTCTATCAGAAGCAATGTGCAGGTGCCAGATGTTTATTGAGGTCTGCTAGAACATCTGAAAATGTAACTGCAATGCAATTCTTGCAACGACACTGATCTGAAGCACTATCTTTATTACAGTGTTTAGACAGTTTCTGGCAGCATCCATCAAGTGTCAGGTGCTGTAGATTCACATGGTGTAACACGTGCACTGATCCTTCAATGGCATGTCACTCAGCAGGACTGCGAAACAAAAGCTGCTTTGCTGTTGCAGATCTGCTCCAGAGCATAAGGATCTTGGAACAGAATTGAGTTTGAAATGTACAGGTTATTCATGTCCTGTTAGAGCTGCAAATCCATGTACCAATACACAGCAGAGTTTGGACCTATCATCCAATCTGATCACCTTCTACATAAACTTATTTCCAGGCAAAAAAACACAATAAAAAAGTGAAGTCTTTCTAGGTGAAATGGGTGATCTGACATATTGAGAAGTTGTGTTTTTAATGAAGTATCTGGAGCTCTGAACTCTTCCATTGGATAGTGAGATTAATAAGCCACTTTAGAGAGCAAACTAAAAAGTTTCACGTAGTTGCCTGAGGAAGGTGAAACCCTTCTACATGCTCAGTTGAACTTCTGGCATCTCTGGATGAATTCTGTTATCAGGTCTGCCACTGCATGGAGAAGTCAATGCATTATCATAGAATACCAAGGAAACTGGTTGAAAGGGAACTCAAGGATCATCTGCTCCAACCTTTCTTGGTAAAGCATGGCCTAGACTAGATGTCCCAGTCTCCTCTCCAGCTGAATCTTAGAACTGTCCAGTGTTGCATGAAGCAAAGTTTTGTTTTGCCATGCAGTTTCCAACAATCTCTTCAGTAAACAGCACGCTGCAGGAAGACTTATTTCTGGTACAGTTGTCACCTGCTTTGTTTTTGGATGTGCAGAAACCTAGGCCTGTGGGAAAAGGAATACCAGAGCCGTCTTAGTAGGGAGAACATGCCTCTACCTCCATCCTGTAAAAGCAGCAATGATAATAGCACCAGAGCCAGTCACCCCATCAGAAATGCTTACCTGCATCAAAATTTATGACTCAGAAACACCTGCCAGGTTACCTCAGGATACGAGAAAGTTAAGAAATTGAAGGGACTCCCTGTTTTGTTCAAGACTGTCTTCAGCTGTGGACTTTCTCTGGCTGACTTCATTCAACACATCAGGGTGTGGGGACATAATGTACAAAGGGGACAGCCCTATACCCGAAGCAAAAATCTGAAGGTAAAACAGACTTACTTGCCACAGAAGTCCTTGTGAACAGCACGGAGGACAAGTAGTAAATTGGGGTGTGCCTGTAGCCAGTCCTTCACCATATTTGGGTGTCTGGGATCAACTTCCAGAAATACACTCCTAAAAGGACAAATGTGGGAGTAGAAAATGGGGAGACACACACACTTAGGTTGCTAAACTGAGAAAAATTAAGGTCTGTCTTTCTGGATGACTCCTACCAGTGCAAGAAAGGAGAGGGTCAGCAAACACACTGCAATCCACTAACTCTAAATTGGATCATAGCTGTCCATGTCAGATGCAGACTGGGGGGATCTGTGTGAGCAATTAAACCCTTGTATGGAGATGTAAGGACCCCTTCTGAAGCCCATGCAGAGATACCACCAGCTCTGTCTTTCTGAAGCCCCCAAATATTTAAGACCAAAACGAGGTTTTAAGATACAAATGCATCAACACTGAGCACTAGACTGGCAGCATGAAGTTTCACTTTGTTATTAGCAGGGTGACATTATGTCCCAGTAGCAAGTCAACAAGTGTAAGTTAGTACATGCATTTTCCCACAGTAAATGTCTCCACAAATCAGTTACAAAACCACCACCAGCATTCAGTCCTACACAAAGAACTGTAGAAAGAAGAGTGCAGCAGGGACAAGGGAACTAATCAGACAAGCTCAGTTAGTGCACCAGGACTAGCCCTGGACACTACAGGGCTATTTCCATCTCTGCTACAGCTGGACTTTATGACACTGGGCCATTTCTGAATCTCCACTCCCATGATGAAGCAGAACCACCCTAGCTTACAGGCACGTGGAGACAACGGAACTGGTTACAGCCTGTGACAGCACAGCAAGATACAAGCTTAACAGGCAAAGAACAGAGGCCTGGCCCCAACCATACTCTCTCCTGAGAATTCCTAAGAAGTCCCACACCGAATACTCCCTATAAATTCGCCAAACTAACTACAAGCTGGCTGTGGATCTCATTCCTGACCTTAAAAAACTTCCACTCTTCAACAGGGGCTTCATCTTATAAAACAAGTAAAAAAGGAAAGTGGAAAAAAACCCCACCCCATGAAACCAATCTCAGTTGCTGGGAAGTTCTGAGGAGCATCTTCTGTTCTCATGAGCATGCACAGCAGGAATTAATTCTTTTGCATGCCTTATGCCTCTCAATATTTCTGTTCCTCTTCTCAAAACACCAGATTTTCAATGACCTCTCTTACGCTGGTAAAATGTCAGGAATCTTTCAGCAGGATACGTGAATGCCCTGGCACAACAGACTTTTCAGTATCAGCATGTTGATCTTTAAGCACAAAACAGATCCCACATGAAAGAGAACAGGAACAATCAGTCTTGAGTATTAGCCCTGGAGAAACTTAACATTTAAGAATCTATCTCTGGCTGATCTTTCTCCTGGATATCCAGCATTGTATCCTGGCATTGTATCCTGTTTCCTCTAATTAAAGGGTGGGAGGAAAGTAGAGATCTACACCCATTCTCACAGATTTCTATACTACTTCTACTTCAATCACCTATTCAGCTTAGAAAGCTGACGTTGTTTTGCACTCCCTCTTTCTCTCCTGCTCTCTTTCACTTTCTTTTTGTTGCTGCTTTGACCTTTAAAGAGTCCCACTTCACTAACGACTATAGAACACCACCAGTGGTCAAGGAGGGCTCCCTTCATTAACCAAATTCAAGGTAATTTTGCTTATATGTATATATGACATTTTAAAAATTGGTATTCTAAAATGTGGCAGGGAGGGACATTTCTGCAACTCTTTTCCCTGTTCTTTCCTGTACAAAAAGAACACAGAAGTTGTAGAAGTGAATGGACAAAAGACATGAAATTCAAACAGAGAACAGTGCTTACCCAGAATCCCTCAGAAGAGAAGGAGCCAAAGCCAAAATTGTTTTGATGACTCTCATTCCATCATCCCCCCCATCCAGTGCATCAAGGTCCTCATAGCTGGGTGTGGGAATAAGAAGACATTAAGAGCAATTCATGTGGTATGAGGCACACCCCTAAGGATGCGTTGCCCAAACACAGGTGCACCAAATACACCTTAACTCCAGTACTCCTACTGCAGGTGACAGCACTCATAGCTTTGATGTAAATACAGACAGATTAAGAAGGCAGCTGCCACTAGGCTGAGAAACTCCACGTTGAGCACAAGCAGAAAACATCCCCTGAACTCATCCTGAAAATTACAAGCCACCTGCAGGCAGGGTCACACAGTTCCAACCTATGGATCTGTTACCTCTGGGCAAGCTGGACAGGGAAAGAATGGGTTGTACAGAAAGGGATCACTTGCTTTATTTCAGCCATGCCGACAACTAGGCTGGGCTGCCCTCTAACCTAGCAGAGCAAATTAGGATGCAGAAAGCTCAGCTTTCAGAAGCCGCTCTGGTGCACATCTTGTAGAGAGGCAGGTGCAGGCCTTTGTCCTGACATGCATGACGATCAAGTCTGAGGAAGAACCAGCAGACACAAAGCTGTTCCACACCCCAAAAGAGCTTACTCATGCTTGTGTGGGTTTGTTTGCTTAAGGCAATCACTGGGATGAGAACAGGTCACAGCATTTCCAGCCAAGCTTTTTTCCATCACAAAATGCTGCTCAGACTGCTTGTACTTTCTTTCATAAACTCACATCAATTATTAGAAAAAGCAGGAAAAATATCTTGAACCTGTTTGGGATCAGAAGCTTGCTAATTTCCAAGTGTGTGCTTTTTCCATTTTTCTATATATTTAAAATGCTTTGGTATTGTTACAGACCTGTAAGCAATCTCAAAGTAACACTGCATTATTATGCACTATAGAAACACACCTACACTGTGTACGCTTATACTATATTTGCATGTTTCATGTGCAATTGTGTGTAGTGTAAGAAAGCAGACAGAAAACCTTGCTTCATGGAACAGGAGAAGAAGAACCTCTTTGTCTGATTACCGGAGGATTTCTGCATCCAAGGAAGCCATGTCTTCATGGAAAACATATGGGGGGTTACTGACTATGAAGTCTACAGGGCCCCAGAGTAGCAGCTGCTTGGTAGAACCTAGAGAAGAAAATAATCACAACCAGCTCTCAATCATAGCAACCTCCCCTGTAAGCTCGGTGCCAAAATCCTGCCAGGTAACTGTCTCCAGACACATGCCCATGTGTGTTTGCCTCTGCTTTTCTCTAACAAAATGTTATCCTATTTCTTTCGGGGACAGCCTGGCCTGCTCACTGTCCCACCTTGAATGCAAGAGTGATACAAAGCTAAGCCCAGTTAAAGTTACCCCGTTTTCGTATCACAGCCCTGCTTAGCAGAACACATTACAAATCACAGGATCTTGATTCTGTGAAGCTTTATGCCCATCTGGTTATTAAGCAACAACCGGGACTTGAGAGAGCCCACAAAGAGCTAAGAGGCAGCTTAGACTAGTTGTCAAGATGCTTTTCACTCACCAGAGCTTCATAAGGACCTCTAATAAACAAAAGAGCCAGGCTGTCTCTGCAGTATCAACCATCCAATGGCTTGCTCTTCCTTGAGCAGACAAGGCTCAGCTCGCTGTGCTCATGCTAGTCTCTGGACAGACACACACCAGCCCTGAATCATGTATTATGTGAGTGTGGACCTGTCCTCAGGCAAGCCTCTTAGCTGGGCATTTAATCTAAGCTAAATATCTGGGCTCCCTCTAACATCAACAGAGAGACAAGCACATACATGTTCATCTAAAGCATCCATGTCAGCATGGAATGAATTACATTCTGTTTATGTCTGCCTCTCCCCAGTAACAGTAGAGAGCACCCAAACACAACCTTTGGACACCTAAAACCAGGAACCTTCTGATGTAGGCAAAGACTTCTCTCAGCTGAACATTTGGCCGGGAAACCTCTGAAGGGAAAAGCTTCACTGGCTCACTTCTTACTAATTATTTCTCCATTAACTCCAACACCCTCCTGGCGCCTGCATTCCAAAGGGGTCCCATGGCTGTCTCTCATGCCTCCTCCCCCATCAAAGTAAAAAGGGAAAAATAAAAAGGGGATTATAACAGTGAAAAGAGTTACTGTATGAAACATCTTGGTGGAGGACATGGATCCTCTCCTGGAGTTGCAGCCTGTAAAATTCCAGATGCAAGAACAAAAGGAGAAATGCTTAGGAGGAATGTTTGTGTGAGTTCAGGAACAGCATATTCTAGGAGCAGTTCATTAAATGTCACATCTCTTATCTGATCCACATATATCCCACCCCGCTGACTGCAGCTGGATTACTCTCAAACCACAGGGGAAGTTCAGGATTTGCTCTTTGCCCAAGGAGCAAAATTAAAAGCAAACAGCATGCTGTGCTATGTTAGTGACAGTCCAGAATAACCAGAGTTAAGAACCACTTGAGTGAGCAGAGGCACTAGGAAGAACAAGGTCAATCTACAATTATAGATCTGTCCTGATGTCAGCCACAAGATGTTTGCTACAGCAGCTCTGAACATCCAGCCACAGCACAGGCCCCAGCAGCACCATTCTCACTAAACCCAAGGTGATGGTGCAAGGAGGATGCTGAGGGATACCACACTAGCACATCAGAGTTTAAGTGCTATTTGAGTGTGCAAGTTTATATGTAGAGAAGCAATGCCAGAAACAAGCAAAGCAATAATGATGAAGGGAGCCAGAGAAAGAAAGGTTTGGACTATACTTGTCCTTAACCTCCGAAGTGACGTACACTCCTACTACCTGCTGCCTTGAGTTTCCCAAGTTCACAGAAAAGGATAAAAGTAGTTATCACAAAATGCTTTGAAAACCCGTGGAAAACGGACAGCCTGTAAGTACTACTGCTTTATTTAGGCTGCTGATTTGCAAAGCACATTCACAAGTCAAAGAACAAAACACTCAAGTAAACATAAGCTTTTTTCTTAATTCTTACACTTCAGGAGTTCATCCAACTAAACATTCTCTGGTTTCCAGTGGCAATAAACATGAACCACGTGTCCTGATACTGAGAGCTATTGGACTTTTTCAAACAACAATTTACAAAATATGGGTAATATATGGGTTTGTACCTATGTGCGTTCTCCCTGGTGAGATCCACAGCAGCCTCCTCTTTATCCATGGCTATCACCCGGCTCTGGCACAGGAGAAAAACAAACCACCATCAACAAGGCTCCTGAACAGACATGCTCTGCCAAAAAAGACATGCAGGATAAAAACTGACAACTGGCTGCTCATTCCTGGCTCCTAAAAGGAGCAGCTCATGAAGAATGCATCTTGGTGCACTGAAGGGATCTCGAGTTGCCTCTAGTAAGGTGACAGAAGGCACTCTGCAACACTGCCAGTACCCTACCAAAACAGACAGGCTCCTGACCAAACCAAAGCTGACAACAATGGAGTCACACAGGCTCACCTAATGTTCACAGCTCCTAGCAATGTGAGATTCAATACTGGCCAGTCTGAGTAGACACAGTTTAAAGGAAGATCTCTAATGCAGACAGAATCCCTTCCAGCTTTAATAAAACCACCTGGACAGAGGTTCTGGTATTTTCCATCTGTTACACAGGCACCTTTTGTCTGGATACTCTACTGAAGTTCTTGCACCACATTCACTGCATGTATTGACTGCACATACCTGACTGCGTGTCAAGTATTGAAGAGTCCTCTAGTGTAATTTAAGATATAGCACTACACAGTTAGAGATTGGTTTGACCTTCCATTCCACCTTGGACTAACTGCAGGCAAAGGTCTGACATGGTTTTGCTTTGCTTAATGTTTTTTGGTAAGTATTTACATGTTGGTAAATATTTACATGTAGAAAGCATGCTTAAAGAAGCTACTTGTCATCTGGAGACGATGGTATGACTGGCCATGATTCCTGGAGGGATTCATTTCACAATTTGAGACTAACACCCACACACATGAAGCTGACCCTTACAGTGAGGACACAGCTGACTCCTTAAGTGAAATGTTGCCATTGTTTTCTCAGTACCCTACTGCCAAATTCTGCTTCAAGCATTAAAGAGATCACACAGAGTGTAAGCTCCACTTAGCTGTCTGTGTGGCTACCACTTAACTAATCAGCGAAGACTCCTTATTTCTCTGGGCACAACTGAAAAAGGACTGCTATCAGTAACAGGGACAGATTGACACAGCTCTTTAACTTAACAGGCAAGGAAACAAGTGTGAAGTACAACTCAGGAAATCAAGAGTAATTACACTTTGAAGTCATGAAGCTCAACTATTAACCTTATCAGGTCACTTGGAGGAGGAACAAAAGCATCAGCCTGTAATTTTTACACACCAAGTCTTTTACTTCTGCAGCACTAGGGGCTGGCCACAGCAATTCTATTCATGAAAACAAACCAGCTGGTCTGCAATTCTGAGGAAAGGGGAATATTTTTCCCTTAACCACATGTGATGAGATCTTGGATTCACTTCTCTTTCTGCTTACCAACAGTATCTCAGTAAGCATGCTACATGCCACTATAATCAGAGCAAGAAAGCCTTTGGGCACCCAAATCTTAGTCCCTTTTCTGCTCTTTTCACTCTCTTCAAAAGGTGTGGGTTGTTATCAGGGAACAAAAAGTGGTTTGGTAGCATGTCGTGTGCTTGTTGCATCGATTCCAAGTACTGACATTTCTGTGGTAATCCCTTCCATGTATTCGTTTAGTCTTCAGTCTCCTAGAGACAAAATCTTTCGATTCACAGAAGGGCAATTTTTAGAGATGACTGCCCCATAAATTTGACTAACAGAGTGTGTGCTCATGTCTCAGCCCCTCTTGTCCACAGCCCAGAATATCAGCTTTAACCAACACTCACCAGTGCTTCAGGCTGGGGTGATTAACAGTGGGCTGTGCCAGCTGGAGAATGAGCATGTTTGCTGCTTTCATTCTATGTCTCTGCTACTCCTGCCGACAGCTCCTAAACAGCCCTCTTCTATCTAGCATGAACATATAAAGCCTGACTGCCAGAGACCTCAGCTGCCAAAGTCCCATCAAAACAAAGAGGTTTGTCTGTGAAGTCTCAATGAAGACTTATTGTCCTGTAACACAGACATCTATCATACTACAAGCACTGAAAAAAGCTTACCTGTGTAAGTTTGTGCAACAGACTCAGAGCAATTGCTCCAGAGCCACAGCCAATTTCCAGGATCACAGGATGAGGGGCAGAAACTGGGAAGCAGAGGCCTGAATTCTTCTCGTACATCAGAGGTTCTTCTTCTACAACTAGAGAGACGAGATCCTAACAGAATCAAACAAAGAAGGCCCTAAGGGAGCTGATATGATTCGCACCTTTGTTGTCTGAGGACTGGAGTTTGAATTTCTTGACTCTGTACTCCAGCGAAATGTTTTTGTTGCCAATTTTTTAAACACAGATGGGAGCAATGGAACTGACATGCCAGAAGTCACTTAAGCTCCATCTCCCCTACAGGGTGCTTTGATTAGTAACCAAATCCTCAGGATACAATTTCCCACAGATCCACTGAAATCTTCTAGCACTGTTGGGAAAAACAATAACCAAACAGCTGGAGCACATTATCTTCTGCAACACCATTTTACTGACTCCAAAATCCCAGCTTTCAGAATTTATAAGCTTCAAAATGTAAGATTTCTACACTGTCTCAGTATGGTATATAATCTGGAGGCAAAGGTACAGCTCCTAACAGCATCCAAAACAATAATCCAACCTACAGATGAAAAGCAAAGGCAATTAATTACTAAATGATCCAAATGAGCAGCTCCCTGCATGGATTTCAGACTGTGGACTCCTACTACATTTTGTTGGTATAAACTCACATGGAAAAGATTTTCATCCATGCTCCTGGATCCATAAACATCTCTGCCATCACTGCCTTCTCTCTCCCATCAATCTCCTCTTTTTAAAACCCTTCAAATGTCATATGAATTCCAACACAGGAGGAGAGGCATCACAGATACAGAGTTCTATTGTTTGAAAATGAATGACTAACTATAAGAGAAAGCACACGTGTGCCTCCCTCTGTCTGCAACATGAACTTCCCTTACTATTCACTGGATAAATCTAGTGGACAGAATCCTTATGAACACCATGAGTGCATCAGCAGCTTCAGTAGGTGCTCACAACTCCCCACAATCCTTATGCTTTCATAGCACACCAATACAGAAACAAGGCCTCCTGAAGTGGCTGGGTTTTTGCTTGAGAGGTCTGCTCTTGGCTCTCCCCTGTAAATCCAGAAATTTACAAAGAATAATTGGCTTAATTTTGCCAGCAAATGAAAGACATTACCAGGAAAATTATCAAGCTTCCACTTTTTATAAGAAATCTTGCATGTTCTTGGCATTAGGAGGAATATTTAAAGGAAACATGTCCTGGCTGGCAGGTCAGCCTCTCTTCAGTAAAGCCAGGGACTTTTTCAGGAGCCAGAACTGGGCAGGCTTGTACATCAGGGCAAGCCCTTCCTTAGATGTATCACCCTAACGGGGGTGCAATGCAACAGATGCCTTGTGCAAAGCTGTAGTTTTTGTGAAGATATTTGTTTCTATTGGTGATCCTTCATGCTAGGTCAATTTGCATTTGTAGTAAGGAGGGAGGGAAGATGCAAACAGGTATGAAAATGAATCATTAGAATAGATGAGCCTCAATGAAACGTCCCTGGCAGCAGAGCACCTGAGACACAAGCTGTTTTGTCAGTATTTTCTGAGATTTTCCACAAGATGTGAACTGCTTTTACACATATCAAAGTGCTGTGCCCCTGCATGCGAGTACATACCCTGTGCTTAGAGAACAGAAGTGAAGTTTGTACTGCTTCACAGCCTGCAATGGCATATTGCAACATTGTCTGGGCCTTGCAAAGTCAGGCGACTTCCATTTTAATAGAATCCCTGCCTGTTGATTCCTCCTGCTGAAAAAGCTTGAAAGCATAAATGAAAAGGAAAGATTTGGTTTATTTAGAAGTGTAAACATCCTGTAATTGTTCTAGTGACATTACTTCTCCAGATCACCTTTCCTGAGCCTTTGACATTTTCAACTGGGCTGTGTTAGGCCTTGCTGCTTCTCCAGCATGCTGGCCCTGCCAACAAAAGCCCTTCTGGAGCCACTGGCTCCTCAGTTTTCTTTAGGCTCCCTTTCACAGCCACAGCCTTTTGTGTCCTTCAGGATTTCTTCAGCAAGGAGCACCTTCAACTGTTTTCATTGTTTTCTCTTAAATCTTCTCCAGATGTTGAGCTGGGAAGAGCCAGCGATGCCTTCTCTGACCACATACTCAGTGTCAACAGACTTCATGCTTTCTCCAGATGGTATTCTCTCCTCAGCAATGAGCTCTCTGTACTCACACCCAAAAGCTCAAGAGAAGGAATCACAGGCTGCAAGGTGCTATTCCAAGAGGCCTCTCTCAGAAGTGTGTCTTCACTGCAAAGTTCAGTGAGTGATAGCTAAGGCAGCCTCAGGCAGGTAAGGAGCCACACTGCAGTGCCCACCCCTGGTCACCATGTTGGTACTGTGTTTTGCTAAAAGCCTCCAAATCATGTATTCCTTGTTGCTGCTCTGGGATTCCTTACCTAGACAGCTACAGAGGAAAATATTCTTACAGGCTCCCAAGAGGACTATGGGAAACCATTAGAGGACTGGACTACCAGTGCTCAGATAACAACAGGGAAAAATAAACACTTTATCTGCCCACTTCAGTACAAAAATGGCTTTTGCCTTTCAGTGAGCAGCTCCAGACAAAGCCGTATGAAAACACTTCTGCCCTGCAGACAGCCAGAGATTACAGCTGGTTTGGGGAAGCAGGTGCTGATGATTCCAAGACCACAAAAGAAAAGCCACCCAAAAAAATGCTGCTCAGCTCCTGAATCACTTTTCTAAATCCCAGCCATTTCTGGTCATTTACAAACATTTCCAGGAAATCTCTACAGGAACTCGTCAGAACCATCTGTCTCCAGGGCTGATCACTCAGTAGCACAAGTTGCTGATTACAAATGTCCAAATGTAACTTCCCTGCAGCAGAACTACTGTCAAGGCTTACCATGAATAATTTCAAGCTTGGAGTTTTTAATTAAACTTCTATTTCATACATTCCACAGTGAAAGTATTTTTTAGGATGTTCCTATTGAAAGATGACTGATTTCCATTTCTACCACACATATATTAAAAAAGGGACGCTGGTATTACTTAGGCTTTGTATCCCACTTCCTGCCTCCTTTGCCTTATTGCCTGGGCTATTTCATGTACTTATTACTGAGGCAAAGGCTAGTTCTCTCATAATACGCTTGCTATCATAAGAGCTCTAAATTAAAAGAGGTTAATGTGACAACCTAAAGAAACTGCAGCCATTTTCAGGTATCAGTATCTCACTACAACCAAACTGTTCAATAATTACGAAAATTAATTCAGTTATTAAATAAATGTGATTGGCAAGCAAACCACAAGGTTTACTCTACCTGGCAAATTAGGAAAATAAATTACTAGTACAGATTATTCAGTGTTGGATTAGATTTGCAGTTATGTATTAAAAGCAAGAAGCAAACCCACACCCAAATGCACTGGAATAAGATGTTTTGTGATACCACAGCCCTTGACTTACAGCTTTTACACAAAACCACAATTTCCTCAACATCTGCAGAAGAATCAGGATACCCCAGCAAGGATGATCCAGAGTAGATGCAGGCAGCTCACTGCCATTGCACTAGGTTTCCTCTTCAGAAGTCCTGAACGATTAAGTTATCCAAAACTGATTCAGAACAGTATTCTGCAGAGTCTTCCCAGTGTTTTTCATCTTTTAGCAAGCAATCCAGTCACAATCTCCAAGATGTCACCACCTGAAACTGATAAACTGCAGCATTTAGCAGAACACAGCAGAACCACTTTCAAAGCTCATCTTGGGAGGCCATGCATTACAGTGTTCGTACAAAGACTACAAAACACTCTGCAGACAGACATTCCCTACCTCTGTGCAAGAATCTGACTTGAGCCACAGCTGGGGAGTAGCAATAGAGGCAGATGGTGCTCAAAAGTGATGCCAGCCCCAAACACAGAGAAACTGGGACATCAGCAGATGGCCAAAGGCTGTGGTCTTTGTGTAGGATAACCCACCTCTTCTCAGACTGAGCAGATCCAGAGCACACAAACCTGCTAATATAATGCCATCATTGCTAAAAGCCATCTTAACCATCAATTTGATCACCAGCTCTAAAGGCTGAGAGATGAAATTATAAAATTTCCATTGGGAAATAAAAAGCACACATTTTAGCAACCAAAAGTAATTAACCTTTGGAATGTGTTAGGTAAATTCTCCACAATGTGACATTCTAAACTGAAATGGCAGGTTATCCAAAAGGGCTTACTGTCACTCACACCATTTACAGGATTCAACACATGCTTCACTATAGAAAAAGGCCACTTTGGATAAAACAATGGCTTGAAAATCACTGTGTCTTTATAGTCTCTAAAGCCAGGAAAATGAGTTAACTCACTCAGGTGCCTTGTCCCTGCAACACTCTGAGCACTTCAGTACCTTTTAACACTTTTATCCTCACAACTTGCATCTTCCAGAGGAGCAACAGTAAAACAGTGACTATCCAAACCTCCTGAGGGACTACAGCAGAGCACTGAACCCAATACTCCAGAAGCCTCATCCACACCTTTCCAGTGACATCACTTTAGACTATAGGAATGGGTCCCACAAACTCCAGTTAGGAACTGGCAGATCTACAGTTGTGTGAGGGCAACTGACCCCCTGCCGAAAAGCAGAAGTCACAAAGATCAGAACCAGATTCACAAATCATCCAAACAGACAGCTCTTGGCTGTGCTTTAATTGTCTTCTTGGTTTTATTGGTGTCGATAAAAATCTGTAAATATGAAAAAAAAATCCAAAGCACTGTATTAAGGAGCAAGTAAAATCATAAATTAAAAAGCATCTTACAATTGTGACCCAGAGCCATATGTGCTCACGGCATGTTAACCACTGGACAGGAAAAATGCTCAACTCTGTTATATTCAAATTCACATTACTGCTTACAGTATGTGTCATTATTGTCAGCAACAACACAGCCTATACTGGAAATCCTGTTAACCAGTGCTACAGGTACTGGTAGACCTACTTCTATCCTGGAACCTGGCCTACACGTACGTTGGTATAAGTGTGGTATTTCTGTTGGAGTGGGGAAATGGAACATTTTGTAGATCTTTTCTCTCCCAGTCTCTGCAAGAAGCAAGTCACCCCAGCAAAGACAGCTTTGGAAAAAGTGGAGGGACTGAATGGCAGACAGAACCAGAGAGAAACTAAAACCCTCTCTTTGCACATTTCATCAAACAGATGGGTGTACAGAGATGTTCAAGCAGCAGTGAGGAAGAGCTAGAATTCACAAGGAAGGTGAGCTCAGTAGCCACCACTGTTTTTGGGAGCAAACGTTACCTATGGGTAACACTGCTCCCCAGCCATCCACAGCTTGCAAGATTGCCATGTGCCCTTCCAGGGCACTCCAGCCATGCCAGCCTGCTCCAGGGCCTTTTTGTCATCTGTTTCAGGCAGACAGCATGACAGTCAGGGCCATAGGGTGGGCTTGAGAACTGGCCCAGCTCAGAGATCTGCCAAGTTGCTAGCATGACTGAATCCCAATCTCTCTACTTGTTGCAAACTCCTCTTGCAGTGATAATCAATGAACCTCCCCTTCTCTCCCATTTTAAGGATTTTGTGTAAATGAATACTCAAGAGGATGTCAAGCACACCAGCCACCTCTGAAACCTGTCCATTCATGATGCTGGTAAGCTAAGTGCAAAGTATCAGGAATGGTTTTTGCATTGCACTAGGCTGGAGGTGATGCAGGCATCAAGTGATGGGTTTTCAGGGACCTACCTTCTGTTGCTTAGCACAAAACACAGTGGTGAGAAGGTATTTAGGCCCTTGTCAGAAGTGAATTTAGTAATATACTGGGAAAAATGCAGGACATCCTTGGGAGGGAGAATATCTAGACCTGACCAGCAAAAGAAGAGCTTACAAAGACTAGAAGAGACCTATTACCTGCAGTTCCATATACAGAGGAAAGAAACAGTTGCTCGCCATGCTACTTAATTTGAAGCACTCAGAGGTTCTCAAGCTTTTGTCTTTTAGCCAAGCTGCTCACAGCCTGCTCTCACCTTGTGATTCCAGGAAGTCTTGCTTCATTGCCAGATTCACCCTAAGTTCATGCTGTCATTTATTTGGTTTCCCCCCTCCCACCTTCTCTGTTGAGCGAAACACAGACATTTGCAAACACCTCCAGCTTCCCATGAGCCTCTGCCTCACCCTTCCACCCACAACGGCTGGTCCCCAACCACCCTCCCAGCACACACTCATGTTCTGACAGGTTCTTGGTATTACCCCCCTCCCTGTGGCCAGGTCTGTAGTTCACTGTATTTCTTGGAACCACAGCTGCACAAAGAAAGCATGAGGACAGTGTCTGCCAGCACCCAAACCACAAGCTCCACAGCTGTGTGGCTCCAACCAGCAGAGAGAACAAGGTCAGGCAGCTTTCAGCACCAAGACAGTTGAGAGGAAACAGCAGAGATTCCTGGGGCTACAGAGCTGTGCAGAAGTCCAGAGTGGAGGCAATCACATGCCACAGTCCAGTAACAGTGAATGACCCATCTGATGTTTCTGTGATAAGAAGTACAAGGCTAGGGAAAACAAGAGGAGGGGAGGAATGGGAAAGGCAAGGGTGGAGGTCACAAATTCATACTGCACTGCCTGGAAGCACTCTTTCTTTGTTCCCTACATGCTCTGGGGAAAGCAGGGAAGACAAGGTTCCAGGGGTACAAGCCAAGAGGCAAGAGGCTCTACTTCTCAGGTTAGCAAACAGAACAAGGAAAGCAAAAGACACATGAAAACCTGGGTAACCTCTCTGCTCTCGCACCCTTCCTGGGAATGTTTTACTTATTTGTGTGCTTTCCAGAAACTTCTGTTCTCAGAATCCAGGACTTTCCATAGAGCCTGATCTGATATTAACGGAATCACCCCTCCCCTCCTGTTTGTCCACTTGGCTGCCAATCAGCACATGACAAAACGCTGGGAAGCCAGGCTGGAAACGTAACTTCATGGCAATGGCCCTAGAAGATCACCGCCATGTACCTTCCAAAATCAAGCCACAAGCGAGCCCAACACTTAGTGGGCAGGCAGGCCATGGCAGTTTTGTTCTGGGCTCTTTTGCTTGCACCACAGTAGAAAAGAGAAAGCACTGCACAAAGCCCATGAAAGTCCCTGTATATACACAAAGTAAACCACCAAAGTAA
This sequence comes from Agapornis roseicollis, assembly GCA_002631895.1. Lineage (NCBI taxonomy): Eukaryota > Metazoa > Chordata > Aves > Psittaciformes > Psittacidae > Agapornis > Agapornis roseicollis. The sequence goes on along the minus strand of NDXB01007493.1, from coordinate 345,410 downwards.
CTCCAGAAGGAGCCACTGACCCTAAAAGAAAAGGCGGCTTTAGGCAGAAGCAATGACAAACAGGTAAAGGCAAGCCTAGTACTGAGCAAGGAGTTTGGCTTCTGTCACACAACAGGAGCAGCTCCTGATGTGTCAGGGCGCATGCCAAGCGCTGTGTCATCTGCTGGGAGTTAAACTGTGACAGCATCCACAAATGACTGTACCAAAAGGTAGCAATCTTTACAATCTATACATAGCATCATGGAATGGTTTGGGTTGAATGCTTGCGCCCAAGAGAAATAACCACAGTTGTCACATCTAAACATGCCCAAGAGGGGCAAGAAGAGTGGAACAAGGGCAATGTAAAAGGCTGTACCTCAAGTCTCCAGCACAAACCTCTCTTTAGGCACATCTCTACAGAAGCAAGGCACTTTGTTTCTCTGCAGACAGTGGTACTGGTCAATGCCAGATACAGCATCTGGACAGATGCTCTGGTCCAGTTCACTAATCCCTAGCTCCCAAATTCCATTACTTACTTGGATGTTCGAGAGAAGCCAGAGTAGGAAATGTATTTTTACCTCCTGTTCATGTGGGAATCTGCTTAGGGCCCATCCTTCCCATTACAGCCATCCTATAGATTGTTTTTCTCCAGTTCCTAGTCCTAAATCCTGCCCTCACTGCTGATGAGTTAAGCTACTCAGCTGAAACTCACAGAAATACAGACACTCATTCAATCAGAGAAGGGAGATTAAAAAGCTAAAGGCTTCCCAGAGCTCTTTAAGGGTGAAAAAAAAAAATAAATGGATTAACACCACAGAGATCTGTGAAATCACATTAGGAAAGTCTATATAAGTTAACCCGGAGAATAGGTTTGTGCATGGCTTAAATCAGCTGTTGCTTTCCCTGCTTTCAGCACAGATTTTTGCTTTAAATTTATGGTTTTGAATCTGCCCTGGAAATCACCAACTTTGAAGTAATCCTCTGCACTAGCACTGCTTTTTTTTCTCCTCACATAGGAAGCCAGGAGAAAGTACTGCCATAGTTTGTCTTGGTTAGTTAGCCAGGAATAACCCTGTTACTTCCTTCATTTCCTTTTGAACAAGAAGAAATATGTCCTGGGGAAACATCCTGTCCTGATTTGAAAGTGGCCAGCAGCAGAATCCCGCTAAGCTCCTTCAGTAATTAATAACCCTTTCTGTTACAGATGTGCACCTTTTCTGGCCTGCATTTACTGCTTGTTCTACACTTGTCTATGAAACCAAAGAGACTTCTGTTATCAATTTTCTGTAATTAACCCCTAAGATTGTCTTTGATGAGCTAAACAGTCTTTCACAACAAGACAGGCTGTTCCAGCTGTTAATCCACCTACTGGTTCTTCTCCAAACCTAGTTTTCCATTTCTTTCTCAACCAGTCAGTAGCAACTTAACTGGACATAATATTTTTGTGGCTATTCCACTACTGCAGTACACAGATTATTTAATCCTGCTACTTGTACTTGGCAACCCCTTGTTAACACACACCAGGATCACATTAGCCTGCTGAGCAGCCCATTGAAAACAGTTGCTTGTGGTCAGCCAATATCCGTTAAACCCCAAATCTTCCTCTGAGCACTTCTGGCACTGAGAAGAGCTGCTTTTCTGGCTTCTGAGAAGCCCCTCAGCCACAAGGCACAGGCTGCACTATTTGTCTCTGCATATAGAATCCTATTAAACACTTGTGCCTAGCTCAAAGGGCAATTCCAACTGCTCTGCAGCAACAACAGGCTCCCTTTGTCATTCCCATTCCCTGGCCTCTGTGCCAAAGCCCACATTCAGAAAATATTTCCCCTCCAACATACTGATAGAGCATTGCCTCTCACACAGGCAAAACCTGATCCATGTGAGGCTACAACAGCAATGCTCCAACTTCAGCACATTTGTTCACAGCTACATATTGCAAGGACCAGTTCATTTCTGACCTATTAAATAATGCCCTATTGCATTTGTGTTCAATGTACTTTATAGGAGTTTATATATATTTTGAGAAGGGACCTTATGCTACATACAAGATGGGGCACCATTATCCTTTTCATTTTGCAAAGCCAGCGACTCAGAAATAAGCAGCTCCTCCTGAGGACAGAACAGGTCAGAGGCAAAATCATGAAAGAAAGGCCCATCTCCTGTCTCTGAATCAATGGCTGTACTCACTGGGCACTGTGACTTTCTGCCTCTTCGAGAAATTAACCATCTGTGGCAGTGAAATTAGGGAAATGAAAGCCCATTCTGCATCAAACCCTTCCTTTCAGCACCAATTAAAACAGGAAATGTGTATACTTTTTTGACATAAAGCACTGGAAAAAGGCCCCACCTTGCACTCTGTAAATTTGAATATACATATCAGGAATCCGAAAGCCTCCTTTCTCTGAGTGCTTGACCTCCTTGCAAGGTTAACGATTATGTTTAGCTAGAAGTAAGGTTAAACTTCATGAAAGCTTTCTCTGAGCAAATCTTTGACTAAAGTGCTTTCCTAGAACACCCCAGCACAAAGACTGCCCTTCAGCTGACAGCTGCAAGTGCACAGCAATGGTTTATTGACAATTTTTATCATGGGAAAGAAACAATCTATCTCGGGAAACAAGATAAAAGCTTGAAAATCATAAGTGGATAAAGAATTCATTAGACAGCTACAGGACTATGAGTTATAAATGCTATAGAGAGCATCAACAGTTTATGCATTATGCAGTAAGGGCTTTCCTGTTCAATGAGCAGGCAGCACCAGAAACAAAGAAAATATTCTTCACACTTAGAACACAAAATTAGAAAGCTTCATTGTCAGATGGTGTTGTGGAGGCATCATCAGACACAGATGACAGAAAAGAGGATTAAACAAATGAATGGAGGACAGATTCATTAGTGATTATGAAGCACAACAGACCCAAATCCAGCTTTGGCTAAAACCAGCCTTTAACTACTGACTGCCAAAAGATGGGGAGGGGTCCTTCCATGCCTATCTTTTCCCTTGTAATTTTGCTCCACCTGCTACAATCCCCATTCAAACCCAGCACACTGAACTAGACTGAACTAGATCCCCGGCACACTAAGTCCTTTCTTATGTTCTCACAGAAGTTTGCAGCCATGATCTGTTCTGCATGACTATTAAAACTGTTCAGAGTGACACAGACTTGCAATTTCTTTCCCTAAGATGTCTCCCAGGCTAAACATTCATCCTCACAGTGCTCCCCCTCACAGAACAGCACACTGTTCACATGGCACAGCCACCACAACAAAGCCAAGACAGAAACACCATTACATAGGTGTTGAGATCACAACAGGTCAAAGAATTGTAACCAGGGGTCTCCTGGCTGGCCTGAGGGTCAGAGGCGATGGTGGTACTGTGACTGTCCTCCCAAGCAGAACAGGAGCTCTCCTCCCAGCAACTTCCCTCCAGCAAAAACAAAACCTCAATGACCAAGAACCTGACTCACCCACACAGTAACTGCAAGGAATTAAAACATTACCATTTGTTTCCAATGAAATAAAATAAGCCTTCATTTGCTTTAAAACACAGCATCTGAGAGAGGAGGGGATCAGAACACCAGAAATCCTACCATATTTAACAGTAGAGCTAGTAGGAACTCCGGGAGGCTAAGCCTGTAGTGCCCTCTAGGGGTAACAGAATGCTGATACCTCAAACTACCTCCTCCAGAGGAGTCCTGGACCAACCCAAACCTTTCCTTAATGAAGTCATTATGAGGCTTCATTTAGCCTCTATTTGCCTCGACAAAAAAGGAATTATGTATCCACAGCTGGCTGAGCTCTCTTTTTTGTCCTATTTTTTCCTCTGATCCACAAGGCTGATGCCTGAAGTTTAGGAAACCCTGCTTTGGGAAAAGGACTTTCTTCCCCACTAATACAGTGACTGAGCAATGCTGAGACAGGGATTCCTTGACATTACAATAAAAATCACATACCAAAGATAATTCATGAGGCTGATCACTCTCCTAAACACCTCCCTGCCACACAAGCCTGGCTCTGATGGGCACATGAGGAAAGCAGGCATGACACTGAGTTCCACAAGCCCTCACAAACCCCCTGAGCACTTGCAGCAGTGAGTCCAAAGCTTTGCTCACAGCAGGCTGGGTAACTGGGGAAGGTGAGACTGAGGGCTGCTTACCAAAACTCTGCCTCAGCACAGCATGGCTGTACTCACAAGAGTATCTATCAGCCCTGCACCCCAAGAAGTTATGAGTGAATGCAATGAGATTTGTTATCCCACTCAGAGCTCGAACAGGAGTTGCTAGTTTCCTAATTTTGGCTGCCTGTTTCTTCACACCTGTATTCCCACAGAACAGAAGATCGAAGCCACATCTGCTGAAATGATTTTCCCAGAGGAGGCAAATGGGAAGGGCCTCAGTTACCAGAGAGAGCTTAATAGACTCTAAAGGGGCAGATTTCACACAGAGCAAAATTAAGCAGACAACTGAGCTTCTCTTTGCATGTATGTCTCTGTCCCCAGGACTGAAACAATGCTGGTGGCTTATGTCATACTGTGTTTAACTTCATGCCATTACCAATGCGTCTGGAAGCAAGTCATAAACCTTCTGTTGTAAACAGAATAAAATGTGCATCATAAAACCAGCTCCTCTTCAGACTCAGAATCAACAAGCAACAGCATTCGCAGAAGCTACATAAACATAAGTAGGAAGCAAATTTTGCAGCTGCTTGTGTATCTGCACTAACAAATCAATTCAGGGAGTCACATTTACTCAGCCAAGGACAAGCCAAGCCATGTGGCTTGTGTGTGCAGGCACAGATAAGCAACTTGAACCTGGGCTATCAATGTTGATAATGAACTGTTTCCTATAGAGCAAGGATTATTTACAGACATTATTTGGGAAAAGTTCCAGCATTATTGGTTTTAAGAATGCTGCAGACAAATCCTAAATAAGAAGAGTGCAACAGATGCAACTTACTTCAATATTTTTGATATGAGCTACTTCCACTGCAGTTTTAAAGTCCAGTGAAGCCTGGAAAAATTACTCTCATGAAACAAAACATGGGCAACAGTAGCTTGCAATACCTCTTGTTCCGAGCCAGAAGGCAAAGTCCATCAGTTCCAGATCACAAGCTAAGAATCCCCTCTATTCTAAAAGAAGTGGTCTGACCTCCTCATCACTACAACCTCATGATATACAGGATGCCTTCACAGCAATGCTATGATTGTACTGTATGTCATTAAGAGATTCCAACCCACCCCCACCATGTTCCCCACATTCATACCTCTGTTTCAGGCCGAGGAATAAATACTGGGGGTCTCATCTTCAGAGTCAGGTCCTGAAAGTCCCACTCACCAAGTACATACTGCACCGGCATTCTGTGGCAAGCAAAAGCAAGTGTGAACACTTCAGGACTACACCTTTTTACACAAGAAAAGCTCCCAATACTATGCTTACCTCATTACTAACACGTCACCCTTCTGAGAGTGAGCACCTAGACACCCCTAAGGCTCTCAACTGTGTGTGCAATGTGCATGTGCACCCTGAGAGAGTTCCATTCTCACAAAAGAGTTTGCCATCATGCACTGGAGCTGGGGAACTACAGGCCAGTCAGCCTCACCTCAATACTGGGGCAAGTGATGGAACTTGTTCTAGAGATTGTTTCGAAACATACTAAGTACAGGAAGGTGACCGGGAATAGCCAGCAAAGGGGAAATCATTCCTCACTTCCCAACAGCCACCCGTAACACAGTGACTAGCTCAGTGCGTTTATCTTGACTTTCTTAAGGATTTTGATACTGTCTCCCATAACATCCTCATATACAAGCTGATGAAGTATGGCCTATGTAAATGAAGTGAGCTGAAAACTGACGGTACTGGCAGGCCTGAAGGGCTGTGTTCAGCAACATGAAGTCCAGCTGAAGGCAGATCCCTAGTGGCATACCCCTGGTGTCAAGAGAGTGGGGCCAATATAGCATAACATCTTTATCGTGACGTACATAAAGGGACAGAGAGCACATGTCTACAGGTGACAGCAAATTTGGAGGAGTGGTCAACAGGCCAGATGGATGTGCTACTTTTCCAAAGGACCTAAGGAGGCTGGAGAAACGGGCTTACAGGAACCTCATGAAATTCAGCAGAGAGAAATGTAAAGTCCTATAGCACTGGAGAGACATGGACACACTGGAGTAAGGCTGACATTAAGGGATTGGAGGATCTGACATACAAGGAGAGACTCAGAGCTGGGACAGTTAAACCCTGAGAAGAGAAGGCTTGGGCTGGATGAGCAGGGGAAGGAAACCTCATTAATAACCATATGTATCTGGTGAGATGAAGTGAAGAAAACAGAGCCTCATTCTTCAGTGGTATCCAGTCAAAAGGCAAGCAAAGGGCACAGATTGAAACAGAAGACAACTTCATCTAAATCTAAGAAGCACTCCCTTTTTTCTTTTTTTTTACATTGTGAGGGTGGTCAAACACAGGAACAAGGGGTCCAGAGATGCTGTATAACATCTATCTTTAGTTATTTTAAAAACCAAACTGGACATGGCTCTGAGCAACTTGCTCTAGTTGACCCTTTAAGCAGGGGCGGATGGACTAGACTTCCAGAAGTCCCTGTCGACCTCCATGATTCCATGTCTCTATGAATTCTGGGGCCGTGTTCTTAGCTGCTGTGAGGCACCATACCTCAGCTTTCCATGTAGAACAGCAGATATTTTTTGCAATCTTAATAGTGCTTAAGACACAGCAATCTGCAAGCCTGATTCCAGGTAGCTCTTTCACAACAAACCCATTTAATTTTTGTATTAAGAGAAGCTTTCCTTCACAGAGCAAGCAAATGGAGCCCAAATGGAGCCCAAAGCTACAGCAACCTCTAAACTCCAAGGAAATCCCTCTTCAAAGCCTAGAAAGGAACGCCCAGCAACCCCACAGACCAGTATAGGACTGGCAGCTGAAGACAGGAGGGGCCAGAGCTCAATTTTGTAAGCACAGAAGGGTTAATGAAAATGTACCCAACTCAGAGTCAGTATTGCCAGTTCCTTGCTCCTCTGCAACATCCCTTAAACCCTCTTTGCTTCCAGACAGGACAGACAGGTAATTTGCTACCTGACAACAGCAAATGCCCATCACTTGAGTCACCATGAGAGACAAACAGCACTGCTACTTGACATGTCAGCTGCTAATGGTCTTCTGTTTTCTCTCTGCTGCCATTCTTCTGGCTTATTAAGGCTGAAGAAAAATCCTCCAAAGGAATGACTGTAAGAGGATGCTCCTACCTTTCTAGTCGCTTGTTGCTCAGCTGCTGGATTTGCTCCTGCTGTGCTGCTGTAAGAGGAGTGTGGAGGCTTTTGGAACTCAGGCTCTGAAACTGAAGACAAGGTCACATTAAAACCTGCCCACTTGTGCCAGTAGGGCATCCTCTGCACCCTCCCAAAAGCATCCTTCAGGGAGACCCAGTATTCTGACAAACACATATGCCAGGGGCCATTAGAAACAACAAATGATTAGGCAAACCTATCTGCATGTTTTAAACCAAACCTGTACAACTGTTCTGCTAGTTTTGAGGCTCAGAAGAGTAAGTAAAATTAAGGAACATTCCACCAATCAAGTCAGGGTACAGTGTGGGTGTGTATGCCATGGGTTACATTCCATCTCTGCAAAAGAGGGTATTCAAGAATAGAAGTGTTCTATTGGCATAAATAAACTATGTCTCACCCTCTGTGCAACCTAAGGAAAGAAAGGTTGTTCTACTTCCTGTAAGAGATAAAAAGAAAGGTAAGGGATTTAACCAAAATGATGAAGTGAGAGGCACACAGAGGCCATATATACTTTTCCTATTACTTAACTGTTTTTGCTCCTAAGACAAATGACACAATATATTCACTGGATTCTCGTGCTTCAGGGATCCCATTTGTCTCAAACACCTTCTGCCAGTATTTGACCACATGGGTGGCAGTCACAACTCCAGGCCTTGCACTGCAGCTCTGCCTCAGAGACAACTGCATCAGACTGAGGATCTGACTCCACCTTCCTGGCACGCACTGAGGTGAGAAATACGACAACCTCCTAAGCAGTGTGTGCGTGAGGCATCTCATTGTTGCAAAATCAATTCCTGCCACCAGCTGATTCAGTCAGTGTTGAGGTTCACAGGACACTTAGTGCTACCACAAGCCACCGTGGCTAAGCACCAGCTGAGCACAGTCAACGGATCTCTTCACAGCAGCACAAAAATGGCATTGGTTTGCAGCACTTCTGGTCTAGAAAATGAGACAAGAGAACAGTCTGAATCCCTTGGGCTACCAAATCACTTGTTCCCCTCTGACAAAATGCAGACTGCTTGCTGTAATCCCAGCCCACAGGTAAAAAACCATTACACCCTAAGAATAACAAAGGATTACCCCAGCAGAAGACTCAGGTAACAGCTAACTGGCTCTGCTGTTGCAATCCAGTTCTTTGCAAAGCTGCCCATCTCCACAGGCCAGAGCTACAAGGAGGCCAGTACATGCCCGTGGCAGGGCAGAAGCAAGCGTGCCTTCTTGTCAGAATAAGTCAGGCCCTTCTTTGCAAAATCAAATAGAGGCATAGCGCTCTGCCTGTCCTTGGTCCCAGAAACCCACAGGCACACCAAGCTCCAGCTCCAGCCCTTGGCTCTTCATCCCACAAGTGGATCATCCTGGCTTCCTGCAGGAACACCTTAAGTCTCTCCTAGATTCTTTCTTTTATTCCTCTCTCTGTTCATAAACCACAAGTCCTGGGTTAGCAGGTGTGCTCACAGAAGACCTTGACTCCACAAATCAAGGGTCTTCTACACTGTCACCATCCCCAGAGAGCAAACGAGGGGCCAAAACACCAAGGCTGAGCTGCTAAAAGCAGAGAAGAAAGAAAAATTCACAAGGTACAACTAGAGGGAAGGGAAACACTTGAAAGATACAAAGGCCAGTAAAGGCAAACCCTGCCAGAAAGAAGTCAGTCTCTTGAAGAACAGAACAGGCAGAGCCAGACAGAAGGAAAACAAACAAGATGACTGCAGGAGACAAAGGAGATGAAGCTTTACAGAACAGCTGCTGTATATCACACTTGGAACTGTGTGAGAGAAACAAAACTGCTTTCCTGCTGTGATCCATCAGAAATGAGGGCATCCCTCCCTTCTGACTCACAGTCCCTGGGGCCACTGTGGGTTTCCCTGAGCGTCCATTCCCATACCTCTATTGATGGCTGCAGCCACCCTCTCAGAAAAACCACAACTTCCCCTCCTCAAAAAACCACCACAAAACAACTAAACAGACAGGGTGCTGCCCTGTAGGACTGATGCTGCAGAGAGATCTGGGAGGCTGGGTCAGCTCCCACCTGGGCAGATGCTGGCACTCATCCCTTGCAGCAGTCCTGGACCATGCTGCATGGAGGACCTGCATAGGCAGCAGTGTGGGGCCTACCCTGCTCTTGCTGCACAGCAAAACTGTGGGAAAAGTCAGGCCCTCCTTTGCAAAACCAAACCAGAGCCCAGAGAGACAAAAGAGGACATACTCTGCAGCAAAGGTCTCAAGACTGGCTTATCTGCTACCTCCTGGCAAGGGGTGGGTGCTCAAAGAGCCTGAGGATTCCCTCCTTACCATCTTCATTACCCCCCAGCAGATAAGCAACCCCTATGAAAACTTGTCTTTATGTTATGCATAAGGAGTCTAACAGCTAGGCTTTACCTAAGCAGCTCCACACTCCAAAAACCTGTTCTGGGGATACTACCAATAAATAAAACATTAACCACTACTGTTAGGGAGGCAGCTAAATCTTTAATCCATCTTTTCCCATAGCTGGAATAATACTGTCACTACTATCATTACTAATAAAGCAGACCAGGTACTGGTGTGAGGTTCCCTACAAGCTACTTCTCGGTGCACACCAGCAGGGAACAGATGTTTTCCCAGTTATGTGGTTTGTTCCCACTCAATTGAGTCCAACACAAACAGTGGCGGCTGCTGAAAGGCTCGGCCCTGCCCCACACTCCTTGTCCTGCTCCCAGGCTCAGGCAGGAACTGCGGCCTACACAGTACAAGCTGGTACTTCTGTGCCAGGGGGTCACTACTCAGCTTGGCCGGCCCCGAGGCTCGTACCAGGGCGGAGGTACGAGGCCTCACTTGCCAGCCAGGGTGCTGCCCATCCACACCTCATTCTGGTGACCGAGCGGCTCTCAGGCGGTAAACGAGCCCCACAGAACACAGCCGGGATCGGAACCCGGCTTTCCTTCCAGCTGTCCCGGCCGTCCCTACACGCGCAACACCCTAAGGTCAAGCACCGCGCCTGGCACCGCGGTCATGGAGCGGGGTCCCTTTACCTGGGCGGCGGCAGGCCCGGGGCCTCTCACAGGCGAGCGCGTCCGCACAGCGACGCCTCACCTCACGGCCACCGCCACCGGCGGGGCTGGAGCCGCCACCGACTGTCCCTGGAAGTGGGGCCTTGCAGCCACCTCCCACCCCGCACCCTACAGCGGGGCTCGGGCTCTGGGGGCTCGGGCAGCACCGTACAACCCCACCGCTCCCCGCGCGCCACCACATCACCTCAGCGCCGGCCCGCCACCGCCGCGCGCATGACTGACAGGGGCACGGACCAACCACGAGACGAGCCCTGAGGGCGCCAACCAATCGCCTGGGGCGCCGAGCGGAGGGGCGGGGTCGCCGGGCGTGAGGCGGTGCGCGCGGAGCTGCAGGGCCCGGCCACCCCCTTTCTCCCCCCGCCGCCGGCGGCGCTCCGGGGTCACCGGTCGCCTCAGCAGCGAGCGCTCAGTAAGTGCCGACCCCGGCGGGCAGCGGCCGCCCCTGTGCAGCGGGCGCAGCGCTGAAACGCGGCTGCCTCCGGGTAGGGGCGCAGCGCAGGGCCGGGCCGCGGGTGGGGGCTACCGCGGCCTCCCGGAGGCGGGGACCCCGGTCCCGTCCCTGACGCACTCGCCCTGGCGAGGCCCTCCCAGCCCCGGCCGGACGAGGCGCAGCGCTGCGGGTGGCGGAGCCGCGAACGCGGAGCGTGACAGCAGCGCAGCGGGGAGCAGGCTACGAGCCCTGGGGCCGGTCCGTCCCCGCATGGGGAGCGCGGCGGAGCGGAAAGGGCCGTATAACCCATTATCCGTCTAGAAACGTCCCCTGGGATGGGGAAACATCCCCAGACAGCAGCGGGTGGCACCGCCCGGAGGGGGCTCCGGGTCCGGCCGTTGCTTGCGTTTCTGTCAGCGCGGAGCCGGAGGAGTGGGGACACTGCTGGGCAGGGTCCCCTCGCCTGTGCCTCGGAGGGCTGGGACCGTGGGAGGGCTGCGGCTGAGGTGCTCCGGGACAGAGGGCACCCGCGGCCGGGGCTTCCCCGACCCTGGGGGCTGCCCTGGAGACGGGTCAGCCCCAGAGCTGGGCGAGACGAAGCCACAAGTTCACACACTGGGAAGCCACATCCCATGGGCAACAGCAGCCTGGGTGCTGCTCGCACTGCTGAATTACTAGAGACACTTCATCTAGGTGAAGTAATGCAGAAAAAATGCTAGTTATTATTTGCCTTCTTCATTCAGAGACCCTGTGAGCCACCTCCATCCCTCTATTCCTGGCATACCCGAGAGGAAGCTGCAGCACAGAGAGATTAAAACCAAGGCTCAGAAAAGCCAGCAGCCTCAAGCTAGTGCCTGACGCGATGATCTGCATCTCAGAGGTGTTGGCCACCGCAGCACTTACCAGAGACTGGTTTGGAAATGCTGGCTAGGAGAGAAACACGCTCTCCTTACTCCCAGACCCAGCAGAGCCCAGCATGGACCAGCCCTGGCTATGTGAGAAGCTCTGGTGGTGCAGGCAACAGAAGAATGCCAGCAGCAGCTGAGGATGTGTTTCCTCTTCTATTTGTGCATGGACTATGCTGAACCTACTAGCAATAGGTAGTAGCAGTCCCTGGCCCTACAGCAGCCATCAGAGACTTGAAGTGTGCCCAGCCTGCAGCTCAAACTTCCAGCACCAGGATGACAACTGGGGAAGGAAGGTGATGGGAAAGATCAACAGCTCCCAGCCCTAGCTTTGTAAGCCATGGGCCCTGCACTCAGCCTGCCCATCTGCAACTGGGAGCAGAAGGAGCTTGGGAGCAGAAATACCCTCATCTGGACATAGAACTGGTCATATAAGCCATGTCCTTTCATACAGGACTGCTTTTAGAACTAGGTCTCTATGCTTGGGAATCCATCAGCATGGACAGAAGCCCCCATTCCCACTTTGAACAGATTTTCTGCTGTCTAGTTCTAACCTCTAGCCTAACTGTATTCAGAGGACCAATGCACAGCAGCTCAGTGTGTGGTCCATACAAAAGAGGTCTTACCCAAGGCTTGGTATCAGCGTCAACATCCAAGTTCCAGTGCTTTTCCAAAACTAACACCATATTGAAATGAAGGTGTAACCCCTTTTGTTTCCATAATTCAGGAGCTGTTTAAGATCTAGAGCCATACTTTGCAGAGGCCTTGGGCCTGCTTCACTCCTCTCACTTAGGCTCTTTTTCTACTTTTTGATTCCTTGGTTGTGGCTTTTTTTAAAACTGTGAATTATTGTAATGGGAAGTTTCCCTCAATAGCACAGATCAGTGATACTCCTGAGCAGCTGCTCCATCTGCCTCATACCTGCTCAACAATCCCTTCCCCTGCCATCGTGGGCTATAGTTGCTGCTGCTGTTGTGGCACTTGGATTTCAATTTTGCCATCTTTGTGCTGACTGTGCCAAACCTGAGCTCCACTGTGGTCAGAAATGGTCTGGGAAATCCTGGTGCCAAATGGTTTAAACTCAGCATGCATGGTTTGGTTGGGAGTGAAGGACATCATCCCTTTCAGCTGCAGTGAACTCGTGTCTCAGCATGGTGTAGATGGGACCAGACCACAACTGCTATTTTAGAATTGCTCTTAGAAACCCTTAGAGAGTTTGACAGCTCCCACAGCAACTCCTGTGAGACAGATCCTGCAGGTGTGGTGAGAGATTTACCTGCTCAGGGAGACTGTGCAAGTGCAGCTGGCTACTTGTGCTGCTGCCTGACCACAGGACGGGCTGGTGCTGTTTGCGCGGTGTGATTCCTCTGCTGTAGTCGTTACTGACAGATGATAATCATGCTGCTTAATGCAGTTATGGGCAGCAGTAAGGCGTTGTGGTAATGGGAACTGCACAATAACCTTGCCTAGAATAGAAAAGCGCAGAACAATGGCTGATTTCTCTTTGCAGGCACATCTTTTTCTATTCAGAGCTCATTAGCCCCTGTGTCCGGCTGCATTCCAGTTCAGAGATGTAATGTCTGCTCAACTGCAAAGAAATTACCAGAGGACTGCTGCAGTAGTTCTCGGGGTTGGCACTGCTCTGGTCCAGAGGTAGCTGCATTTTCATGGAGGCAGTTGTTGAACTGATGTTATAAACAGTGGGTTTATAAACAAAGTTTTGCAAATAATTCCCATAGGATCATCCCCATGGTGTTTTGCAATTCCTGATCATTTGTACAATAGAAGCATAAGGCAATTAAAGACTATCATGTTTTCAGCATGAATAGATCCATCAAATTTCACAACTTCAAACCAAAATTGGACTCATTTTAAAATTAATAGTGATAATAAGAAGTGCATGACTAAGCTCAAGTGGGTGCTTTCACAGGGGACTTGAGAAATACTCCCTGCAACAAACTGCTCTAGGGAAGCTGCCTTTACAGAGTGCATGGGGTGAGGGACAGTGGGGTGATGGATAGTGCATTGACTTACCAGTCACCAGTGCCTACCACAACAGGGAAGTCCTACTTTGGATGCAATAAAAAGCATCCTGAGATACAGATACTTCACAGCAGAGTGCCACTGATAAGGGGATCTGTGTAACTCTCCAAAAATGAACAGCAAGAGTCAGAAGCAGGAAATCCCTGTATCTCCTGTGGTGGATAGAGGCCTCCTGGCTCAGCCTGGAGCAGACCAAAGATGTGGGGTTCTGAGGCTGTCCCCACATATATCTGCCAAGTGCCTGTAAGGAGGCAGAGCTGCAGCAGTAAGGGGAGAGCGTATGACTGACTTCAAGGAATGAGGCATGGCTTTGGGGGCTCTCTGCACCCCCGAAAAATCTTACTCTGAGTGGGCATCTGTGAACTGCTCTCAACAACTGTACTAGTGACTTGGGAAGCTTTAGAAAAACTTCTGCCTGTCTCTAAGAGCTCTGCACTGTTCATTTGTCTTATTCTTTCCTAGGTTCCTATGAAGAAAACCATCAGTGGTGATGCTACAGGACACCATATGAAGGGCAGCTCTCCGCTTCTGTAGCTGATGGGTGAGGACAACACGTTGTTAAAAGGAGCTACCAAGAGCTGACAGGATGAGTTACAGCTCACCTTCTGTGCATGACTTGTATCACAGCACCACCACCACAGCCAGACCAGACCCAGGGACAACTCTGGATGTGACTGTACCAGAAACAGCTACCGTAAGCCCTGAGACTGCCAGTTTCAACAGCACCAAAATCCCAGATGTGACCAGCACTGGACCCGGCCTGAGCACAATGCTGCTGTCCTTTGGGATCATTACTATGATTGGGTTGGCTGTAGCTATGGTAAGAGAGCCCTGCTAAATATTTTGTGGCCTGTTGAGGGTGGCAAAGGGGTTCTAGGAGTAATCTGGGGGGAATAATTTATTTGCATTCTGCTAAAGGTTCACCCAGAACTGCTGGGAACTGATCATTCCTGAGATCCCTTTCTTTACAAGGCCTTTATCCAGTGCTTCTGTATTTCTGCACTTTACTTGAGTCTAATCCAGTTGGGATGCTCAGCAGGCCTAGAGGAAGCCATAAGTAGCATCGGTGTTTATTTTTATTAACAACAGGAAGTTCAGTTAAAAGAACACAGAGCAAATTGTGTTCTGTCTTAAGTGGAACAGCTGCATTGATTTAAACCTTGTCAAAACTGGGGCCCTGCAAGAAAGGTCATCCAAATTGACTTTTAAATCAGACTGTTGAAAACATTTATCTCCTCTATGGTCATGCCTTTTTTGAATGAAAACAGCCTGGATCTATTTTATTTAGATTCATTCTGGGCTGTATTTCCAAGGTTCTACTTGCTGGGTATTAGCAAAGTGCTTGAGGGTTTGCTGTGTAACTAAAACCTGCCATTACTGCTGCAGGCATAAGCTTTCAGAAACTAGTTCTGGGCCCAACATGGGCAATGCAAGTGCTGCATTTCTTCTTCTGATATATAACTACATCATTTACCTGCCAACAGAGAACGGAAGGTAGCAACAAGCTCACATTCCTCGTATGAGGAAGACCTTCACTAATACAGCCATCAGAGGAGACTACAGAGGGACTACTGCAACATTTCATTGCAGACCCAAGGAGGCGTTATTCCAAAAGCCCTTAAGAACCTGAAAACATTATCCTGGAAACAGTTATAAATTCCCAAGAGCAACATCCAGCATTCGTAGTTCTCAGAACAAGGCTCTGGAGGCCAAAAGCCTCCCTTTCTTCCCAGCACAGCCACTCTTACTGGCTGACATGAGGCAAGTCACTGAGCATTCCCTCTTTGCTTCTTCCCTTCATACTGGGGAGGAGGTTATAGCACTTCAGCACTGTAGGGAATTTACAGGTGGAAATCACAAAGAGAAGGTTCTTCATCCACTCTTAAACTGCAATACATGTCCTGCAGCCACCAGAAATGCTCTGAGCTACACCTAATAACAGTAATACACATAATATTCTTACTAACACACCTAATAACAGGCCACCCAAGCACTTAGTGTCAGAAATGGTGTGCCACTAAGCTTACACTGATGCATATGGAATTTCATTTTTGGTTGTCACTTCTCCCTTTCCCCTGCTTCAGTGTGCAGTGACACCAGACTTGCTGCACCTCCATTCCGTGTGCCCTGTGCCCAGAATTTCTCTTCCCCATCCTACTGGGGCTCTTATAATGATGGTTTTCTTTCTCCTTCAGGTTCTGTATATCAGGAAGAGGAAGAGGTAAGTTACATCTGTTGTTGGCTGAAGGGATCTCAGTGCCCTTCAAAAATTCAGAGAATTGGGAAGGATGAAGATGGGGAGAGTGCAAGGGATGGCTGTCCAGGGAATCAGGTGTGTGTGAATGAGGCAGGGCTAGGGACACTGCACTCGTGGTGCTGACCCACTTTCTATCACCAAAGCTTCAAGGACTCCTCTGCAGCTTTGGAAGGGAAAACATGGATGAGCAGGAGGATGTTAGGGATCCTGCAAACTCTTCATGCTTATCTGTGGGATGCACTGAAACAGAGAAATGGCTGACAAGTATACAAAGAAACTGGGAACTCTAATGAGAGGTGCAGATCTCATGTCTCAGCCATTTCCAGATCCCTATGTTTTCCAACAGCCTGGGCAATGACACTGGCCTTGCAAGGCTGACGGGCTGTTAAGCTGCAGTCACAACAGCTGGCAGCAGTATAGTGTGGAGGTGCAGCTATCTACCCCAAAACTTAGTGTCTTGATTTCCTTGTTAAGCTACTGGGTAGAAATAGAGATGAGAGCAGCATACAGAGAGACGTGTCTTAATTCTTTTGTCTCTGACAGCTGAGACACTGCTGAAGAAGACCCTTTAGATACGGTACCTTCTCCATGCTTGACTCCTGGTGCCAGGCCTGGCGTGGCCATGAAGTGAGCTGTGCTCACTTAATACACTTAAGAAGGGCTGCTGCCCACTGTAAAATTCCCAAGCCAGACCCTGAAGCCCAGGTCTGGCTACTGCCACAGGAGCAGCTAATGCTTGGCCTGTGAACATAGCACTGCTGGAGATAATGGTTGTATTGGCATACCCATATAGAAGCAGGGAGGGAGTGTGTCATCCTAACATTTGCTCAAATAGCTATTTGTGGTGACACTGCCAGTAACTACTTGTATGTTTCCCATCCCCAAAACTCAGCTACAGCCTAAGGCAGGGCTCAGTGTTTTCACAGGAGCATGCCCACCCACCCATCCTCCATCTCCGAGCCACCCAGTATTGAGGAAGGCCCCATGGGGTAATAGTTTATAGCTCTGTCACTTGGAGCAATGATACAAGAGTAAGAACAGTCTGTCCACAAGCATCACCCTCCTGTGAGAATCTCTTTCCTGTTTTATTATTATTATTTTCTATTCATTTTTATGCATTTCAGCCCCACAGTTAAAATACTGCTCTGAGGCCACTCAAGTCAGAAGTGGACTCCTGCTGGCACACATAGTGTGACATGGCAGAACTGGCTGTTGTGGGCAGAAGGACAGGGAGAAAAGTCACAATGTGCCTAGGCAGTATGTTCGCTGTCTTTGTCCCACCACAGAAAGCTTGATCTTTTAAGGTTTGCAGGAATTTAAATCCGTGTCTGATTCCTCTGTGACTAATGCCTGCCAGCATAGCTTAGTGATGGCAATTAATCCCTGTAACTGCTCTCTGGGTATCTTCTACTCCTGCCAGCTGTGTGCAGTAGGTTCTTATCCTCATCCCTGCAGGACAGGACATGACATAAGCCTTATTCAGCAAGAGCAACAAGAGCAGAATCCCCTTACCGCAGGAGAAAGATCCTGCAGAAAGCCTCAGCACTGGGCAGGGAAGGCAGCCTGAGCATCTGTCCTTCTCAAACAACCCTTTCCCTTCCCTCCCGTGGGCAGGTTGGAGAAGCTACGGCACCAGCTCATGCCCATGTACAACTTTGATCCCACTGAGGAACAGGATGAACTGGAGCAGGAGCTGCTGGAACATGGGCGAGATGCAGCATCTTCCCAGGCATCACAGAACAAGGTAGGCAGCAGGGACCAGTGAGTCTGTTACTACAACCACTGGTCCCTACACTGCTTTTGTTACAGAGTCAAGGAGCTCTTTGTAAGGTAAATAAATCATGTAAGACCTCAGGAGTACTTGTTCCATCTCTGCCAGCCCTGTTAGGGGGCTTGATCATTTTGGAGTGCTTATGACAGACTGAAGGGTTAGGCAGCTAGGGCAAAGAGCCTGGAGAGGCAAAGTGCTGGCTCTACTCAACCAAGCAAGAGAAAAGGGCAACTTCAGTAATTAAGGGTGTGTTTACTACAGTTTACCACCCAGGGCACCACAGTAGGATGTGCAGTAGGGAGCAGTAGGATGAATGTAATTTTCTGGGAGTTGGGGTTTCAACGCCCTCAAAATATTGAGGCTCCTTTGTCCTGGCCCTGAAAAGCAAGTAATTGTCACCCAGTTTTAAGGTATCCCAGCTTTGTCTAAGAATGCAAGTGTGGAACAAGGCCTTGCTTAGGGAAAGCCTGTAATCCTAACAGCTAACTGTGCTGGAAGTCCTGAAGAACACAGGGAGAAAGCCCGCACATTGTTATGACATGGCACATCTGGTGTTGCCAGCACCTCCAGGCCAACCTTGCTGGGCACATAGCAGGCATGGCTCAGAAAGAGAAAAGGGAGGAGGGTTCTCTATTTGAATTTGGGAAGAGGGAAAGAAGCTTTTACTTTGACCACTTCTGAGCTTTCAAAGGCATGCAGCATGCTGAGATAAGGCCATTAGAGACCACTGACTTACTACATTTGTGAGTTAGGAAAGAGCTTAATAACTTGGCCAGTTGTCCACATGGCTCTTTAACAAGAAACTATCTCCTTCCCCAGTGTACCAGGAGTTAGGAGAAATAGGGAAGAAGGGTTTCTCACCATTGTTTGCAGCCAGCTTCACAGTGTTTTCGCTTTCCTTTGTCACCACCACCACATGAAAAGCCCATCTGAAAGCCAGAGCCAGCAGGCATGGTTGGAACAGGTATGTCTTTTAGCCAGTGATGCAGCCTTCCCTTACAGTAGATATCTCTCCTTCCTTGAATTCTTCTCCAGCCACTCCGTGTTGCCCATGTGTTCCCTTGCTTTTCCAGTTCCAGGAGTTCTCCCAAACAGTTCTCAATTTCTCCACACTTTGCACATTCAGATAACCTGCAGCAAGCTTAGGATGGGCAGAAAGAGGAGATAATAAGTACCACTGTAATTATAAAATATTTACCTTAAGACATGCTTCCTAACGCGCTAAAGAGCACAAAGGACATGTGTGTGTTGGAATATGAAAGTCAACATATTCCATACACTGGCCTGGAAAGGCAAGAAATACTGTTGGATAAAAGCAAAGGGTCTTGTCCTCCTGAGTAGCACATACTGGGAGAACATCAGATCCCTCTATTAGTACATATATCCTTTCAGGTGGCAAAGCGAGAAATAACATGGCCAGAGTTAAACCATCACAGTAAAAGCAGATCCTTCCAAGGAAGTTGTGAGTGCTCCATCCCTGGCAGTGTTCAAGGCCAGGTTAGACAAAGCCTTGGGTTGCATGGTTTAGTGTGGGGTGTCCCTGCTTATGGCAGGGGGGTTGGAACTGGATGATCTTGGTCCTTTCCAACCCTAACTAGTCTATGATTCTATACAGGGCCTGGCCAGCAGGATACCTGAGATCCTTCCAGAGCTTGTTGATGCACAGATACCTCTGCTTGGAAAATTTCAAGTTTAAATGCTTAACATAGGAGAGGGAGAGTCTAAAACACCAAAGTTCAGTCTATGGCATGTTTTCAGGCCTTCTTGGTGTTTCAAGTCTTTTCGTGCTGCATTGATATAAATAATGAGACCCAGTAATCCAGTGATGTGGGCATAATTGAACTGGTATGGGTGTGCTGACTTGCTCTCTGGCCTGTTGTATTTTCCCATCACAGCCATGTTAACGCCATGTTAGTCAGCCAGTCACCCTTAGCAAGGGGCAGAATGTAGTTGCAGTCCTGTGCAGTGTGTGCCCAAGCACATGCACCTGAGCGAAGGCAGACTTGCTGGGTTTCATCTTTCACTGCTTCAATGCAGATTCTGCTGACAAGTCAAGGAGCCCTCCAGAGACCCAGCCGTCTTGTGTTCGCAGACGTTGCCAATGCCATCAATGCATGAACAGTACCTGCCCTGCTCTGGGATCATGCTGAGACTGGGGAGGATGAAGCCAGCAAACCAGTGACTTCCCACGAGCATGGCTAGCCCACTGAGCCCAGCTGGTCAGCCCTTTGGTTTGTGTTACAAATGGGCACAAGCACTGGGAACTGTGGTCACTTTGGGAAGCAAACCCTGTGTGATGGGACCGGTTGTTTTTTGGTGTGTCTGAGCTCCAGTTTCTGGGCTGGTGCTGGCTGATACCATCTACCAAGCTGTGTGCTTAGGAACAGTGCCTGCTTTGTTGTAGATTAACTTGTCAGAGCACATGGGTGCACTTTCTGGGTCAGGGAAGGAGGAGAGGTGCATATTTCAGAGTTTCCCTGTTGCTTTTGTGCCACCAGACTCAGAGGAAAGCAATGAATGAGCCTCTCTGTACAGTGAACACAGCTTTTGCAGATCCTGGAGGGGTTGCAAAGCCCTTTGAGCAAGGAGAGCTGACTCCCCTGGCTGAGTGCAATCTGAGGCACACCACAGAAAACACATACCATGGGCTTATCCCCCCTGTGGCATGTGGGCTGCTGATAAATGTGCACCCAGAGTGACATGTGTAGTATGGGGAAGTCACTAGCTTTAAACAGTGAAATGGTGAAGATTTGGCTGATTACATCTTAACTGAGGAAGTGGCTGGATATCCCAAACTGGAACTGCCACAGAGAGGAGAATTCACAGAGGTAGAGGCAGGGGTGTCAGTGCCTGTCTACATGACTTGCTGCTGTTGATCTAGAAATAAGGGTGCCTGGGCCACAGAGAGGAGTTGAGCAGAACTGCAGTTCCAATACCACATATCCCCCTCCTGCTTTGGCTCAGGAAAGTTTCTACAGTGCAGAGCAATATCCAGGGAAAAGACTAAGCCTTGAAATATTTTCTGTTAAATAAGGAAAAGCATGTATTGACCCAACATCACAACAGCCCCAGGTCTGCCCCAGAGGTGACTGAACAACTGCTTCATCCTTCCTTACCTGCCAGGACTTGCAGCCAGAGCCCTCTTCCTGCTGAAGGAAACACAGAGCTTTGTGTTACCCTCTGCTGATGCAGGAGGTGAGACTAGGCAGGTTAGCCAGGAGTTCCCTGTAACCCTGCAGCATCTCCACCTGTGTGTCCTTCAGGGATGCAGGAGAGTCCGAAGGGGTCTCTGGCCACCTTGGCATGGGGCTGTCCTCTGCAGAGCATTTTGGTGGCCACCAGCCCCATGTGCTGCAGAGTGGGCCAGCAGAGCCTACACACAAGCATCAGTGCCCAGCCATGCACTGAACAGCGGAGTCTTGCAGTACATGCATTTGCCAGATCTTATTCCATCCACAGCACCTGTGAAAAGGGGATCAGGGCAAGCCGGAATTTGAATGCAGATTTAAAAGGTAGACTTATGCAAGGAGACATTTCACTGAGTGGGGATTCAGGTATCATGTGCTTTGTTGCAAGTTTGGACCTGCCAGTTCAGTTTTGTTCTCCCAAATCTTGTTTTGTTCTTCCCCACTGTGATTTTGCTGGTTTCTTTTCCATATTTACTAAATGCAGACTTATTCCTGGGCATGTGCCACTGACCCTACAGTGCACAGTTCCTTACCAGCCCTCCCTCTTTCACTGACACTTCATGGCAGTTTTGCATGGTTAAATTGCTTTCATTTTTCAATATCCCCCTTTCCTTTTAAAATCAGGGAGTTCTGGGAGCCTATTAAAGCTCAAAATGCCATTACCTGTGGAAAATAGCCCACCCTCCATACCCAGGGTACCTGGCAGGAGACACTCCTGGGTTGCTGGTTGCTGCTGGTGTTTGCACTGCAGGGATACTGTTGGAAGGAAAGCGTGTGGGTAAAAATACTGTAATCTGGCTTAGAACTCAGATACTACTGGTGGGTCTCCTGAGAGGTTATGTCTGTGTGAGCAGCTGGGAAACAAATACATCATCCCACACACACACATGCACACTTACCAGCTCCTCCAAGTGCTCAGTGACATCAGAGGTCTCCCTTCATCAGCTGGCATGTCATCGCTGCCTGTCACATTCCTGCACTCTGCAGCAGGACAGGGATGCAAGCAGCAGCAGGGGTGTGTGGCTGCCCTGAATCACAGTGTTTCCCTTAGAACTCTTAGGATTGGAACTTAATTTGTTGTTTGCAACTTAATAAAAGACAGATATAAGCTGAGCTGTTTCCTCAAACCAACAGCCTACTTTGTGCTCTTTACCCAAGCCCGTGTGCTGCACAGGCAGCTGCCAAGCAGTGCGTCTGCCAGCTTGGGTGTGAACACTTGCACCTTGTTCCACATGAATGCTGAGTTGTATCTTGTATAACAAACACACCTACAGAGGAATTCTGTTGAAGTATTCTTCCTGTAATGGTAGGCTTTGTCCTGTGATGACTGCCCTTAAAGAAGTACAGACAAGAAGACTAAAAGAATATTACGGGTATTTGCTGGGCTGGTACTGGAGTATTCTTTTAGTTCAGTAACGCCTTCTCAGTTCTTGGAAGTATATGTACAATTTTGCAGAAGCATTATGATGTAATTTAATTCAAGTGTTTTAAGCATTGAAATCTAATTAAATTATTTACATGAAATCCAGTCTGATTGTCTTTTTTGCTCCCCATCACTTGCATTTTCCACAGACAACTGCTGGAGTGGATCCTTGGTACCCACTGGTGATTTTTAAGCAGTGAATTCCCCCAGTCTTTCACAGACTGAAGTAAGCATGTAAACACTCGGAAGGACAAGCTCTTCAGGGTCAAGGTTTAGTGTTCCACAGCATGGAACCTCAGAACTCTTGAGGAAGTCTTGATGCTTAGTGGAATAGTCAGGAAAGCAAGAGCTTCCAGCCTAGCAGATTCTGGGCATCCAGAGTGTAGGAAAACAAATTCTAACTTGTCTGTTTGCCCTGTATCCCTTAACCAGCTGAATTCCTGGACAAATCAGGGGGTCATCAGCTCACCTCCAGCCCATGATAGCCTGCACACAGTGGGGTGAACACTTCAGGCAGCAGTAGCCCCATGATGATACTGTTGGTGTATTTCAGATTTGCTTTCTGCCTCATCTTCTGCCCCACTGACCCCAAACCTGGAACTGATTAGGAAAGCTACCACATTAACTGAAAAGGTTATGCCCAGGAACAGAATTGGCTGTATGAAAAGCTAAATACCTATATGACACACACAACACAGAGCACAAACAGACACAGCTGTGGAGACTTCTGGATGTACACATGAAGCAGAATACACTTGTGCTCCCATCAAGCCAGTTACGAGCTACTATAAGACATACAAGAGGATGAAATTAGGTGCTAACATTTGGGTTTAAGGGCCTGTTTTCCTCCATGTGTTTTCCTCATGTTCATTATTCCTTGTTTGCACATAGATCTGTGGGTGCCCCCGAATGACCAAATTTTGGTTTAGAATCCCTAAAACACCAATTCAGATGAAGAGAAACTCACCTTGGCTGGTGGTACGCATGTGTGCTGAGCCTGTGGGACAGGAGGAGGGAGAGCAGGAGCCTGAGGTGCTACATTTTATACCTTTATTAAAGACAAACTCCAAGGCTCATTTGCAAGTTGCCAACATACTTTATGCCTTCACCAAAACCATTTATGAGAATCCAACTGAATTTTTTGACTGAGTCAGACCAAAACTGTCTGAGCTTAAAAACACTTGGAATGCATGGGGTTAGAGGTAGGATTTGGCTACACAGAGAAGGTAACTCACTATATGGGAAGTAAGGAGTGTTTTATCATTTCAAAAAAAGAAAATCCAGGCATTCCAATGTGAGATCCTAGCTCTCTGCAGTTGGCTGGTATTCTGCCCATCTTTAACAGGCATTGACTTTCATTCCAAGTCTGCATAAACATGGCAGATGAAGTTATGAACTGGGATTTCAACTGCACACAGAGTAGCTCCTAATAGTGTGGAATTCTGCTTGTTCTCCTTGAGCACTTATATTTTTATGGAGACATTGTCTGCTGTGGCTTCCCAAAAGAGTATTCAGAGGTAGCAAAAACCATAGATTTTAATTTTTAAGTAATTAAAAATTATGCGTATCAACTAATATGCATATCCCAGAGGACAGAGCTGACCTACAGCAAATGGATTTACCATCTAGCTGAGGCAGTTTTCATCCCTACTCCATGCCACTGGCTGAGAAAGCTCTGATTGGTGTCATAAGAAAAGCTTGAGTCTCTTACAGATGCAATTCCTAATCTATCTAGGAGAAGCTGAAGTTCCAGCCTTACACTATAACAGCTATTACTCTCAAGTAAGAGGGGTTAATTAAATGGGCAGTACAGCCTTGCAAGCAGGGTACTAAACCTGCCAGTTCACCAAAAGAATTAGGTAAAGAAGTTGGTAAAATAGCTTGGTCTGCCACTGGGGTGGTCTCTGAATGCAGACATGAATTGCTGCTGAGATTGTGTGTCCACTGAGGAAAAGCAGCCCCGTAAGCTGGATTCAGAGGAGCATCGCATCTTCTCATGAAACCATCAGCAGTTACAGATTTGTGTGCATGATGTCCCACCTGGATTTATCCACACAGCAGGAGCAGGGAGTCAAATTCTTCCCATACCTGGCAGCGCACCTCATCCTATGGCTTATGATTTAGGTCAGTCCCTGGGACCTAATCCATTCAACCCTTGATTTCTCTGCTATGTGGCAGAGGAGGTACAAAGGTTATCTGTGATGCTGTTTTCTCCTGAGACCACCAAACTTCATACACAAGAAACTACCGCCAGGACAAACTGGACAGAGAATGAACAGGACTCTCATCACTGCCAAACTGGGCAACCACAAAAAATGACCAAGAAGGAAAACAACCTTTTTTTTTTCTCTTACCTGTCTCCAATGAGCCCTTCCTCTGAAATCTGCATACGCTTTCTTGGGTTACATAAATACCTGCTAAGGGAACAGACCTTTGATGAAAGGATAATAAATGACCCAATATAAACTGCCATTTCATGGGTTTCTGCTAGGCACTGCCATAAATTTAAAGCCAATTATGTTCTGTTGAAATATTTAACACTGTAAAGCTAGCCAATTTTACATCTTGTCAAATATAACTGAAATACCCACTTTGTCCCTTTAATAGGCAGGCAAAATATCCACTGATGGAACATCCAAGATGGAAAATACCACTGGGATTTCACTGTTTGCAACTGGCTATTGGAAATACCCTCAATCCCTCAGAATTTAACAAGGCGAGCTCTGACACTAAAAGCACAAACCTGCACACAATGTGAGGCTGAGAGCAGACAGCTACAACTGCACACCACTGGCTGCTGATGTCTCTCAAAACTAAACTGTATCAGCAAGCTTTTATTCGCAAAACTGCAACACTAGAGGACCCCACACACGTACCTTATGGACTGAAGATACAGCTAATTTAAAACGAATCCCTAGGCTCTGCAGGAAAACCACCCTTGTGTAGCTGGTTCCTTAGAGACATGCCTTTGGAGTGGTGAGATCCAGTGGCTGTGACTAAGCGTGTCGGCACTGTGCACTTAAGAGTTGCTATCACATTCAGGGGGAGTGCCACCAGGCTGAAAACTAATTATAGGAGATGGCCCTGAGTTGATAATGCTAGGATAAACATTTTAGGATCACTCCCCAAGAGTTCCCCAAGGTGGGAACTTTCCTCTAAGGCATGCAAGTGGTCAGCATACTGACTACTACAGCAACAGCATTAAGCAAGCTGGAAATGCCATGAAGCTTTTTCTTTCAAATACAGTAAAGAGAGGACACAGAAACTGTCTTTCAGATGCAAACCCTATGCACAACTGTGTAAAACTTAGCTCTTGGGACTGCTCCATCAATCCATCAGAGGTGGTATGATACAGAAGTTCAGCAATTAGCTGTGTAAATAGATTTCCATTACTGTATCTGCATTACTGAGTCAACGCCATGTTTCTGTTCAACTCCTGCTGTCCATAGCAGGGTAAGGCACCATGTTATCCAAGTGTTTTTAAGAAAGATTAATATGCCTACAAAAGATACACTACAAACTGAAAAGCATCTCTCCAACAAGGCATTTGCCATTTCTTCCCGAGTCCCTGTTTGGATGTTTGAGGTAAGGCAGCAACAACAGGAGAGAAAGCTTGGCCAAAGTTATCACAAAGGAAGAGTCTGAAATATGACATTAAAGTTCCAATTTGCTTCCCAGTCCTCTGGCTTCAGCAAGGTGTGAACATGTGGAATACTACTGATCTGTGGAAGGGATGGTACCCAGACATCTCCTAAGATCAGTAGTTTTGCCAGGCCTGGAACCATCTTTTCCAGTGATGCCTAAAAGGAAAGATCATGAGAGAGAAGGTTAGAGCTCTGACTCCAGGAGCCTACCTGCCCAAGTGCCCCATTAGTGAGTCACTGCAAGGCTAAAAGGTGGCAAGAACCCGCTCCCAAACAACCAAAGATCTCCACAACATTCCCATCCTTGTACCAGCTCCAGGCTAAAACCTGACAGAATGGCATCCCTGGCAGCAGGCCTCAGCATGAGGCTACTATTGAGAGCTCAGAAGTTACACTCTATGTGAAATTCCCTGGCCTCTGCTACACAAACATCTGCTGCGAGCATTTATGCATTTCTAAGTGCAACTCTCAAATCCACATGAAACACAAAGCACCAGAAGTGCCCAATGTCATAAACATCAGGGAAGCAGATGCACAGGGGGTCTGAAAACAGCGAGTGGGGAACATTTCTGGCTACACAGGCTTGCTCTGATCTGCAATTGGCCCCTTGCTTTCAGGAAAGCTGAGGTGGCCACTGGGAGGGGACTCAGAGGGAACAAAGTGAGACAAAGGAGTTTGCAGCTGCTCCATCACTCAATATGCTTGAGAAGGAAAGGAATGCAGAAAGGAGCATAATCCCGAGGCTGCTTCTGGCTTTAGGATGAGGCTTGGAGACTTTGCCCTAAAGCAAATTCTTTCCCTCTCACACCCATACTTCCTTAGCCAAGCAAAGTTACTGAAATAAACCAAGGCTGCTTTTGTGGCTTAGGAGGCATGGAATCAGCTTCATCAATCATTCAGCAGTGGGACTCACAGGAGAGAAGACACATGCTCCTTTGCCCAGATAAACAGAAACTTTAATAAGTGAGTTGTGATTGGCAGCATCTGCAGGTAGCAACCCAGTAAAGCCTGAACTGTTAAACAAAGCTCTGCCTGCTCCTGGATAACCTGGAGTCACCATAACCAGTGCCTTGGAAAAGCAGAGCAGGCTCCCCAGGTAAAGGCCATGGAAAAACATCAGCCAGCTTTAGAGAAGCTCTCTGCCCCATGCAGATCTTGCATATTTCAGGTCCACTCTTCCTGTGTCTTCATCTTCCCCATAACAGACTGATGGGGAAGCAGGGAGTCCATCAGGGTTTATTTCAGCAATTCTTTCTGAATGTTGTAGACACACAACCCAGGGCAGAACTCTTTCTCAAGGCTGTACAACTTACAAGCTTCAGAACGAGCAAGCATCTGTATCCTCCCATACCCTCTCTCTAGCACAGCACCTCAAAAAACCTCACCTGAAAGGAAAAATCAAATTAACAGCCTCCACAATGACCAAAAGCTCTGCCTGTGCCTACAGCAAAAGATTAATATTTAATTACAGACTCCTGCCAACAAATGTCAGAGCAGTAGCCTCCTGCACGAGTAGCACAAAAGCTTGCAGGCATATACTACCTTTGCAAACAAGCCACAAGCTCTGCAGTTTCCAGTAAGTCAGAACACTGAGTTCCCCCTTTCCCTTTTCAGTCAAAAGTTTCTAAGACAGGATTATCACCCACTCCACCTCAAGCTCCTGAGCAAATAACAGCTGTTATGAAGTCTTCCGGAGGATTGCCAGGTTTTATTCTGTATATGCTTATCCCCCTGATGTCCTAGCTGTGTTCTTTCCTTACAGAAGTGCACACCTTCCCCAGCAGTAACCCCCCTGCTCCATCCCTGGCGCTAAGCGTGCAGACACAGTGGTTTGGGCTGCAGTATCATGTGCCTCACTGCTGCCTCCCACTGACCGCAACATCCGCTTATCCTGTCACATCTGGTTCTACCTCACCGCAACAGGAGGGAAACGTGTTCCTCATGTCAGCGCTCTCAGTCCCACTCAAACTGAAAGGAAGAAGGAAGTCCCCACATGGGCTGTGGTTTTGGGTGATGCTCAAGAGCAGTACTGAAAGGCAGGGACAGGGCCAGAGCTGAGCTCATCACCTGTGAGCCTGAGGCTGTGCCGATGTCACTTCACAACTCAGTGGCAGGAAGTGATATGGGAACAGGAGCCTGAGAGGAAGCTGAGCTGAGCAGCTGAGGTTAACTGCTCTGGCACTGCACCATGTGGCTTTTCCAGGGACTTTCTAAGAACCTGAGGTTGGGTTTGGGTGCTCGGTGTCAGTTAGCTTGCTTCACACGCCACACTCAACAACGCTAACGGCCACGGGATGGGGGAGCAGCTGTTCTGCATGGCAGAACAAGGCAACATCTGCCTCTCCTGGGTTGCTGGCCCCTTCCCCCTCAAGGGAAAGGATTTAATGAACAGCTTCCTCTGATGCCCACTGAAAGCAGGACTCAGCTGCATGCAAGTTTTCCTGGCATCTACCACAGAAAAAGTCCTGAATGAACGGGCTGGACTTGGACCTGCACTTTCCTAGGGTTTTAGTGAGGCCGGGGCTCTGGGTTTTAAGTTTCCACCAGCGCTCAAGGCCAGGTTGGACAGAGCCTTGGGTGACATGATTTAGTGTGAGGTGTCCCTGCCCATGGCAGGGGGTTGGAAGTAGATGATGTTAAGGTCCCTTCCAACCCAAACCATTTTATGATTCTATGATGTTATCTGGCCAACTCATCTCAAAGCAGCTTAGGTAACTTTGCAGCCCTATATAGAAATTTGCCAGTGTTGTCATTCTCTGTGCTGCTGATGTTAGTGGATGGATGCTAGTGCAGAGAGCACTGCCCTGAGTACAAGCCAGGAAGGAGAGAACAAGACTATCATGGAGGCATGCTGGAGTTAATCCAGAATACCAGGATGCTCCAAATGTCAAGGGACTGTAATTTTTTTAACTCGGGTAAGGTTCAGACATTCATGATAGGCTATTTGCATTTTCCACATAACACAGCCAGCCAATTTTGCTGAACCTTACCTATAAGAGTGACCAGAACCTCAGATACAAGACTTCCTGGAAAGATGTAGATACTCTTCCCATCCCTCTTTTCTGCCTCCACTTCTGTTGAAGTAGTCACAACTGAATTAGATGGAAGGAATGTGCTTCCCCTCCTGTTAGAATATGCCTGGCAGCCTTCCAAATTCTTTTCTGTTTGTAAAAGTTACCAGAATGACTGCAGCCAGTGCTAAAGCTTTGGGTTTGATAGAGTGTGGTTTGCCAGGCGCATGGCCCCACAGTTTAGTCTTGTGTAATGATCTAACTACAAACCTTGTGAGGCTGGCACCGAGTTCAAATTCAAGTCACTGCTTCCCTGAGGATTTCCTTCCCAAGATGCTCCTCCTTCGGCCACTGGCTGAGGCTACAAATTAAAACACCAAAAACAAACACACACACACACACCAGATAAAATTAGGTATCAAAAGACAAAATTGCAAAGACACAAAGTAGATGGAAAACAGAAAAGCCTTTGATCAATGTTACTTAAATAGGACAGCACAGCTCTGAGGGAGTGTCCATTTGCCACCACTTCCTATATCCAACCATAGGCAAGAGCAAGAGCCAATGTGTCCACACACATTCATGAGCATTTCTACTGTCAGAATCCATCATACCAGTCTGAGAGACAAACAGCCCCATGCTTTGGGAAACATCTCCTCATTACGCAGCCGTGGAGAACAATTTCCATCCTTGAGAACACTTCCTACAGTTCAGGATATTTTCCTGTCCTGAACAACTAAACATTGCCCATCAAAAATTAAAACCAAACACCTGTTCTGTTTCTCCTGCTTTGCTTTTACCCTAAACCACTCCTCAGCTGTTAAATCCATTTTGAACTGATACATGCAAATGCTTCACTAACCCAAGTTAGAATGAACCGTAAAGAAAAAGCAACCGGTGTACAAAGAGTTTGCAATTCAATAAGTTGGCATGAAGCAAAGATTTCTTTAAGCTTTTCTTACAAATGACTCCGCAGCTCATTGTTTATAGTAACAAACACCCCAACTTCCAGCTCTGGCACACAGCTGTATTACTTTAACCGTAAACCCCCAAGCCTAACCCTAGAACTGCAGCTACTACAATCTCTTACAGAAGAGAATGGCTGAAGAGTCTTTTCCAACCTCATTTGTAGTTTGCTGTAGATGAGATGGCTATAAAGTATTTCTAGTATGCTACAGGTGTTTACAAACTGGGCAAATCCCTGAGCACCCTGATCCAGTTGAACTGTGGTTTGAACTCCAGGATCTCCAGTGGGCCCTTCCAACCTAAATGAGTCCAAACAAGTAAAAAGCAGCAGTATAGGTACATACACAGCTGAGGGGCACCAGACATTTGCTATCACTGTTAGTAGATCCTGGGAGCTATCAGGATGCCCCAGACCGCTGCCTTGCTGCTCTCTGTGTGGCATAAAGGTGTCAAGGAATTGCCAACTGAATTTATAAGGAAGTATTTTAATCAGATTATTGTAACAGGAAAATAACTTCTGTGGAAAACATTATTTTTCAAATTGCACTTTACCACCACCACCAAAAAGAGAATATAGCACAGAAAACTATCCCAGCTGGCTTGATTTCAGATGTTAGCTTCTGACAACAGCCCCATGGGTGTTTGTGCCCCAAAAGATGTCAGAGAGCATGTTCTCAGCACTACCTGGCTGCCCCTATTTCCTTTCCCACTGCAGGAGCCTGTTCCCAGTAGGGAAAGGGGGGGGGGTCTCTCTCTGCAGCTGTGTCAAGCACATCAAATAGCTATAAGGCAGGGCTGAAGCCATCTCTTCTGTCACTGTTACTGTCAGTTTAACCACAAAACAGCCCTACCAGCAGGTGTTCTATAAACTGTCCTTTGCTCTGAAACCCTCTCTCAGCTTTGCTCTGCATAGGATCCTCAGCTTTATATAAGAGGTACTTCTGGCTTTCCTTAACACCGTCCTTTATTCATGCCCTTCTAGGCCCTCCTGCTTCACTTTGAGATTTGTCAGCCCATGAACAATACCATCAGAACTCACTGGTAAGATGTTTTTGTCTCCAAGACACAGCAATTTCTGCTTCCAATACTTTTCCACAGAGCTTGATGATCTCAATTTGCAAAGCTGGTTGCTTTAAGTACTGGTACCAGATTTCCTTACACAGTGCATTTAAATAACATACTATAAATGGGCTTAGCAAAAGCAATGGCCTTTAGTAAAAGCTAGGTGCTGAACTAGCTTGTGACCTTCTCAACTGGATTTCAAATGAAACAGCAATTGGACAGGTTTATGGAGGAGATCTCGTCTGGGAAGTTCAGTTCTGCACTGAGCTTGCAGAAAGATTCCCTCCACCATTACCCAATAAATATTTGTATGCCAAGGTCACTGCAGCTTCAGAAAAGTCTTAGAATCTCTCCCACATCCTGGAATATCCCCCCTGGTGAAGATTTCATTCCAAGTCTCCTGCAGAGCCTTCTCAGACTTCTCTATCCCTGCTGAACCAGTGTCTCCTTTCATCACAAGCACTCCTGTGGCACTGCAGCTGTAGAACAAACCTGTAGATACCTGCAGCAAGTGCACAGCCAGGGTTTGGTCTGGAACGTTTTGTGGTCACAGATACACACCAAATAATGGTTTGTGACTGTTGTGGGGTTTGTAATCACTCCTAATAATAGAAAACAGGACATGAATTGTTCACAGGACTGAATATCCTTATTGATTAAAAGCTTTCATCTTTTTCATGCCTAAAGTGTTCCATCTTCATTTACTGATTCTTACTAAGCCTTTGTCAGCTGCATGAAAGAGCCTCCTGCTGGCAGGATTCAAAGTTTCATCTCAACAATTTTCTTTCTTTACTTGATTTCAAGTTTCTCCTTTTGAGGCAAACTGACACACTACGCTATCACTTCAGTCTTTCAAGACCCCTGGGAAGACAACCCCTCTGTCCAAGAAAGGATAGAATCTCCTGCCTGACATTCCAAGCCTGGGAAAGTGCTGTGGAAGACTAACACACCTCTAGCTAAGTACAGCGGCTCTCTTGGGCTCTCACAGTTCTTTAGGAACTGAATCTAAGGGACACTAGAAAGGCAGTCAGAGCTTCCCCCATATGCTAGGTTCCCAGGCCAGCTTGCCTGAAAGAACGTCGTTGTAGATGGAGGGCCTGAGAAGAGCAAACACAACTGAAAGTCCCCCTAGGATCTGTGACTGGTGAAGAAGAAAAGGACTAAACCTTATACTCACCCACTTGCGGGGCCTCCCTCTTGGCCTTTTCCCAGCAGCAGGTTCTACCTTTATTAAAAGCAAAGGGAGAAAAAACCTATTTTCAGCTCTCATATTTACTGGGAACAGTGACTAACAAATACACTGAACCTGGCCAAGGGGACATTTGTGTGAAGCCCTTGCCAGACAAGCAGCAGAAAACACAAAAGCTGTGGACAGAGGACGGCTGAGGAGGAAGCGCCTGCCAGACCATACTGGTTGTGATTATTTGGCAGCAGTGGAGGAGAAATGCTAGAAGGAAGCTGCTGAACAGGCAGTGGCAACACAGGAAGGCTGGGAGGTGAGTTAGGACTCACAAACACCACAATAACTGGTTTGTTCACAGTGGCGATTAAAGCTGAGCTGAATTAGGGGCAACTTCACTGCCTCAATTTAAGCTAAGAGGAACCTCCCTGCTTGTACCTCTAACAATGCTTCAAAGCAGGGACAGCCAGCTTCACTGTCCCCCATGAAAGAAAATGAGCCATTTACTCTTACCATTTGTCCAGATGCAGTAGTCACTTTCTTGCTTCCTTTTGGCCTTCCTCGTGGTTTCTTCACTGGCAATGGCCCTACAGCCCCCTCCTGGGATAGGAGGAGAAAAATCATTTAAGTAGGATGATCCCTGGAACAACTCAGAGCTTCTCATTTTAATGTGTGTTAGACTGTCTTAAACCAGTAATAGCACCCAGACCACTAAATACCTGGTTGCCTCCGCTTTTCCAGCTGTGAAGGGCACTAGAAGATGGCCAGCAATATCCCTACCCCTTTGTCTTTTGGGCTGGGGAAACAAGTTCCCAGACTTTGACCATTGTGCCTGGAATAGGGAGAGAAAAGGTGCTGGCCTTCTCTGCTGTACCTAATGACTGGTGCAGAAACAGAAGGTGATGACACACAAAAGCCCCCAGACTGCAAGAAAGATCTGGCTATCGCCTCTCATCCCATTTCCTGGCCTGACACATTAGAAGCAGCTCTGAAGCATGGGCTGAGATGCCCCAGGGTGCACTCTTTCTTTCCCGAACAGCAATAACATGGACCAAAGAACACCTCAGCTTCCCTTCTCTTTGCTAGCGAGCTGCTTCTCAGGGCCGCCCACAAAACCTATCAGGCTGATGACATAGCATACTCAGGCAGCCTCTTAGGATGATGTGCCCTCACCTGTGGCTGCTTCTTTGGTCTTCCCCTCTTTCTCTTCAGGCCCTCAGTCAGGGTAGATGAGCCAGGGTTCATGGGCCTCTCGTTGCTCATGTTGGCACTTTCCACAGTTTCCAGATGATAATCCAACAGGTTATTTTTCCATAAGAATGAAAACTTGTCTCCTCTTTCTTTCCCTATGTTGTTATGGACTCTCCTCTACCTGTAAGGCTGAAAAGGTGAAAGAGAATCAGACATGACAGCTTGCTATTGTTTTTATCAGCTGGAAGAGTCTGGGACAGAGCACACACTTGGAAGCATAATTATCATAGAATCATAGAATAGTTAGGGCTGGAAGGGACCTTAAGATCATCCAGTTCCAACCCCCCTGCCATAAGCAGGGACACCTCACACTAAACCATGTCACCCAATGCTTCATCCAACCTGGCCTTGAACACTGCCAGGGATGGAGCACTCACAACCTCCCTGGCCAACCCATTCCAGCACCTCACCACCCTAACAGGAAAGAATTTCTTCCTTATATCCAATCTAAACCTCTCCTGTTTAAGTTTGAACCTGTTACCCCTTGCCCTGTCACTACAGTTCCTCAGCTTTATGAGGCTGTTTGCCAAAGGAGCTGAGCATGTCAGTGCTCACATCCACCTTTGCCCCCCTGTTAGCCAGTTTCATCTGAACTCCCCATGTCTTCAGCTCTCTGAACTCCCCTCTTCGTAGGCTTCCTTTGCCTGAGGAGGAAGGAGGTGGGAGATGAAGTTATGGTGGTGAGTTATAAATACCCCATTCAAGTGTGAAGCTTCATTTGGAGCTCCTGTACCATCAGATACGAACTGCACAGGAAAGAGAGCCTTATATCAGGATGCTTGAGAGAGCAAGTATTGGGGATCTTTAAGAGGTGAATTTGTCTCAAAGACAAACTCCTCAAGAGTTTGTTCCTTAACACTGAACAGCTGCTGTCTGGGGAGATGGCCTGACCCCATTTCAGAGCTCTCAAGCTCTGGTCCTACATGAGGCTCACTATTTCCTACAGGACAAGTCACCCAAACTTGGTATTGCTGGATCCTGAACACTGGTTTGCCTACTGGAAGTCTGTATCAGCAGACTTGCTAGTCAGTCTTCCCCATCCCTAAGCTCAACTCTGTACCTGCTGTGGTTGGAATGAGCCCTGATCTGACTTGTCTGCTCTAAGAAATAACCAACATCATAAGTTGTTGAGGGTACATAGGAAACCAACGTCTTTCCTTGCTTC
Source organism: Agapornis roseicollis (assembly GCA_002631895.1). Taxonomy (NCBI): domain Eukaryota; kingdom Metazoa; phylum Chordata; class Aves; order Psittaciformes; family Psittacidae; genus Agapornis; species Agapornis roseicollis. The sequence continues at coordinate 310,791 of NDXB01007493.1, read as the reverse complement.
TGCTTAAGGTTTCTCCTTGGTGTATCTGCCAGGGAAGGTGGCAGTCTGACTGTGAGCCGGTACACCTTCCACCCCCCCCCCCCC
>NDXB01007493.1:280977-306618 GCA_002631895.1 Agapornis roseicollis | reverse complement strand
TCCCCCATTCCCTTGCCTTTTTTTTTTTTTTTTTTTTTCCAGTGAGCAGTTTACTGTCATTGGTGATGCAAGGACAAGAATCCCCCATCTCACTTGGCTGAACAAGCCAGGGTGTTCCAGTTTGATTCATTTTGATTAGCATCTACACCCTTCCCAATCTGAGCTCAACACTTCTGAACATAAGGACTCTTACCCTCAAAGCTATTTTAGGACAGCTTAACCCTTCACTTGCCTGGGAAGCATGAGCTAAGCAACAGTGCAGTGGGAAAAAGTCAGTTCCTGTGTAACATTTATAGCAAGAGTTTCTAAACTGATTCAAACAGCAAACAACTCCACCATCTCCAGCATACCCTGACTGATAAAATACCCAGCTCAGAACACAGAAACTGTTTAAGCTTACAGAGGACAAAAAAAATTGCAGGAACAATATCTGCTTCCATGCTCCACATCAGTGCTAGGGACCAGCTCAAGGTCTGAACAGGAACTTCTGTAGCTCTGCCAACACAGTTACATTTCCAACTCTGATGTAGAGTGGAACTGTAATGAAAGCGCTTTGGTGTGTTTCAGTTCCCCTTCCGCAACATAGTGCGTAGTTCCCTGACTGCTGAGCTCTGCTGGTGATGGGGCTGAGGGGAAGAACCTGAGTGAGACAGCAAGGTAGGAAGGTGCTACCAGCTGGGACAGGAGCTTATGGACTAAAGGCCTACCTTCTGACAGTGCTAGAAGCTTTTAAAGACATGGGAAAAAGACTGTTGATTCCCAAGTTTCAAGTAATGATATAGACATGAATAGTTTCATATTTCCCAGATCTTGAGCACCCAGTTTCAGCACAACATCAATATGGTGCTGCAAGAGCACTCTTGAATGAACCTACACCTGACAACCTACTTCTCTATGTCCAGATATCTGAGCCAGTTACTACTCTGAGGAACCTTGCCCACCCTAGTCCACACCACAGCTACTCATGGAAATACCACCATGATTCTGCTGCAGCTAGCCTAAAATATTTCCATTCCTTCCTCAGAAAGGTGATGCTTTGCACCTTCCTGTCGATGAGTCAGGCCATATGCATGGAGCCCGAGCTGCAGTGAACTCCTATTCACTTCAGTATGCACAGGACTTCCCCTGAAGGTTGTCACATACCTACAAAGTTAGGGGCTCAACATCAGTCCTACCTCACTGCCATCAGCTTCCAAGCCCTGCCAAGGCCCCAGGTTTCTTATGGTCAGAGCAGGCAAAGCAAAGAGGCAGTTAGCCATCCCAGGGAAGATATGGGGAAGCACTGCTGAGTACCAAGACCAGAGAAGAGGAGTCTGGAATCTGTTCCTGACTCTCATTTTGGGCAACTCATGTAGTCTTCTAGCATTTCACATTTTTTGTCTATAAGATTATGGAACAGCACTGGAAGTATTAACACTTGCACTCAACCTGGGGTGAAAGAACTAAGAATTAAGTCATTCCTATTTGTAGAGTAACACTAAGAACTCCTAGCAGAGAACACAGGAATATAAGCAGGCTGCACTAGCAGCCTCCCCATGTTGTCACGTTCAGGAGCACAAAGGAGAGGCTGTCACAACTCATGAAATACAGGCCAGGACCAGCCACATCCTGCTGAGCAGCACAGCACACCCTCACCCTCTTCCCCAAGGAAGTTGAAGGCTTATGGGACCCATCTGGCCAAAGGTGTAGGGTCGAGTTCCCTGCCCTGGAAGCCTGGCACAGAGCAGCACTGGAGTGCAAGTTGGGGCTCCCAGAGCTACAGTGACCTGAACTGCACAGCACTTTTCACCCACTCCCAAACCAGAGCAGGTAGGGGATATGGGACCCAGTTCACCACCTCTGCCCAAGGAAACTCAGGTACCAAACTCAGTACCCCAAATCTTGAGGTCACTGCCTGAGGTCTCAGACACCCTTCCAGCACTTCTTCCCAAAGTATCAAGCCAGATAAGTGACACTTAATGCTGCTGAGTGGACTGCAGACTCCCTAGCGTGACATATTAAGAGTTTGTTAACATTTTCCCTTGGGGAACTTCCCAAAGATGCAAAGGTTTAAGAAAAGGAAGAATCCTTTAGCAAAGTCATTGTTCAGACACTTTCACCAAAAAGCAAGTTCCCCAAGCACTGCAGAGTTAGATCAGGGGAGAAAAACCACCAGTATTTACATAGAAATAAATGGACAAGGAGAAATCTGTGGTTACTAAACCAAAAATCATAGTCAGCTTTTACTTCAGATAGCATCATGCCTTGCTTTTCTGTGGAATTACTGTCTTGAGCAGTCTAACTACTGGCATCTGCAAAACACTGTCCACTTGCACAAAACCAGGAAATAGTCCTCTGTGCTTCATGGTGAGGCACCAGGAACCAGGCATTTGGCACCTGGCTCAGGGAAACGCAAGACACTCAGTTTTGTGCCATTACCTACTTCCAAACCAAGTCTTTCTCAATCCCGAGACACAATTTATTAACCCCTGTGCTTTAATAATCTGCAGCATCTTGCAGATGAGCTTTGCATATGCATTTCAAATTCAGGCTTGCTAACACGTAAAGAAAGGATCACGATTACCTGTTGAGAAGTTGGGCAGCGCCACTTGACCCGACTGCAGCGAACCCAGCAGTGAAGGCAGGAGAGAAAGACAGAGGTACCCAGCTGCTGACCCCCTCTTTGCTGGAGGGAAGCTGCTAACCGAAGGCTCTGCACACACTCATTTCAGGAGCCTTACAGTGAGTCGAGCTCTCTTTATTGCACTGCCAGTTAGTGATATGGAAAGCAGCATGAGCACTGCCAGCTATCTCCTAATGATGGCAGTCCTGAGCAGTGACAGCAAGTGAAACCGAGCGCACTTCAACCGCCTGGAATATCACACTAAGCTAAAAGGAAGATAAATCCCCTACCAGAGCACTTACATCAGGCAGCTCGTACCACTGCCCTGCTTCCTAGAAATAAGGCCAGTTTCCAAATGTGAAATGAATGATCTGAACAAAGGGGACAGATAATTTCACGGACTTCCCACCTTACAAATGCTAGCAAGAATCACACTGATGCTATTTCAGGAAAGAAAAAAAGACAAAATAAAGAAATCCCAAAGAGGTAGCCCCAGGAAGGCTTGTGATGGTAAAGTGGTTATTAATCTGAGTGCAAAACGCACTTGGGGCATTTACTATAAGCCACAAATAAAAATGGGAAGCTGACTTAGTTGAGCAGAACTGTATTTCAAAAGGAGATGTTGCACGGCTCTAAGTTAGGTATGCTATACTAATTGTGTGAACAACTATTAAAGCTGGCAAAAGTCCCTAGAAGTATTTTGCAAAGGAGATTGAAGACTTTTTACATGACTAAGACATGTATATTGGGGTTTTTGACACCTCATCATTAGTAAAACCAGAGAGTTAAAATATCTCAATCTGTACCTGCAGAAAACCCATTGCATTATGTTGAGAGACAAAGTCTGAGACTCTATGTCAAGTAGTGAACTGCTTACAGAGATAATACAATTGAGTAAACTGAAGGCATTTCATTTTTCCCTCAGAGCCATCCATATAAGATTTGCAATCACTTGAGTTTCTCAGCAATGCCCAAAAATGTCAGTAAAGCACTTAATTCACTTCCTGCACTCTGGAAAATATGTCTCCACCTTATTATGGGAGTGAGGATCTCCTGGTTAAAGATGTACATGGGGGCTCTGGAAATGCATCCAGTTCTTGGGGCTTGCCATGTGCTTCCTCTGTAATCCCGGGAAAGTCACCTTTTTCCTTTGCACTCAGTCTTGCACACAAGAAGGGGAGCTAACACACAAACCCGGTAACATCTTGCTTATTTAGACAACATTTGCTTTGGGAAGAGACATATTTTCCACCATATAATTACACAGGTCTTAAGCAAAGTGGTTTAAGACTTTATTTGGAGCTCCTAATCGCTAACAAAACAAAATCAACATGAACTCTTAAGAAAAGCCTTTGATCACCCCTGCAACAATGTCTAATCCAACAATTAGAGTGCATGAATTCAAGTACCTGAAAATTATTATCTATTAATCTAAATGCTTAAATACACCCAACGTATCAGAACTCCTCCTGCACACACTCTACTGCATCTATGGAAATACACAAACCTTTCCCTTTTATCATTATATTAAATAATATTTTTTATTGTTATATATATTAATATATATTAACATATTATATATTATATTAAAAATATTTTCATATTGTTTTCTTAAATATCACCATAGACAAAGCTGGATGCATGATGCACAAACAGGGCAGAATCATAATTGACTAAGTCAGACTGAATTGTTTTGCTTTGCATGAAATGAAGAAATCTGCACTTCATACAAACACTTCCTGACAAGGAAGTATTGACCTTAATGCTACAGCACTAAACCAGAGATAACTGACTGCTGAGTGCTAAAGAACATTATTAATATTGTGGAAATTAAACGTTTAGTTAGGAAATGTCAGATATAAAAATGGCAAATGGAGTCCTATTTAATCTTTATTGGGCATATATTGGAGAACAGTGTCTTTAATTTAATACCCACACTTCATAATTTCATTAACATTTAAGGCCAAGAGAAACGATTCAATCATTCTGTATATAAATGTCATTTCATCATTATCCTTGGAATGAGCCCAGAACTCTTATACTTGATGGAAACATGAGTCCCAGAAAATCACATGTTCTTGATTTAAAGGCATCATGGGATGGAGAATGTACCACTACCCTTGGACATGTGTTGTGGTGGTTAATCCCTTTTAAAAAGGGTACCCAATTTACAATTTGATTCGTGTGCTTTCAGATTGCAGGTTCTTATCGTACTTCTCTCTGATAAGCACCCAGCCTACCTATTCCCTAACTTCCCTGCTCGGCGATACTCTACCCTGTTATCAAGTCCACTCACACTATTCTTCTAAAAAATTAAATAGGCTGAGCTCCTTAAGCCTCACACCGTAAAGCTTTAAACAAAACCAACAACAACAAAACAAGCTCTCATCTTCAAATATTAATACCTTTCAAGAGGCTACCAAAGAAGCATTGCCCTACTTCAGTAGCTGCCTTGACCTCCATTAAACCAGAGGTAAAATTAATTCCTCTTTTCCACTCCTGTATTTCAACAGCCAAGGATCACAGAAGCCCTTTAAGAACACAAAATGTTTTCTTCTACAGCATTCCCATTCATGGCACAAGCTGTCCCTTCCACCCAGTAAACACTGCTGTTTCTTTTTACTCATTTGGCTAGTTCTTTACTGCTGTGTGGAAACTTTTTTCAGAAGGTACAGTTACCTGTCCCCCCCTGGACTTTACAACAGTGGTCTTTACTACCCCATTTAACTGCTTTATAAACATGAATTAACCAATGGGTTCATTGCCATTCTATGGTGTGATAGCAGCTCTGTGTTTTGTGAGGAAGGGAAATTAAGATTAGTATCTTTAGACATCAATATCAAAGTAGGATATTGTCAACAAAACAGCTTAAGCACGTGCTGATTCCATCCAGCTATGTACGCGAGGATACTAGCAAAGCTTTCCTTGGACAGACTGTTCCCTGTTCCCTGTTCCCCCTACCCCTGCATTCAAACCCCAGGACTTCTTCCCCTGGGCAGCCTCAATGCCAAGAAGCAAGCTCTAAAAGACAAAGGTTTGAGCTTCTTATTTTCAGTGCACACCAAACCAGCAGAGTTCTGCTCTAGAGACTGGATCCTGGTTGTCAGATGCAGAACAGGACTGCCCCAACATTGCCTATCCTGCTTCTGTCCCCAGACACCTCAGAGAAGCAGCAGTGGAAGAGCAGCTTCTGGCCAAGGGCTGAAGCCTCTTTATAATTGTACCTTTTGATGGAATTTCTCTTTTGGAGGTGCAGACAAGAAAGGTGGGACAACTTGGAATGAGAAGAGGGAACACCTTTGCTTCAGGCAAGAAAGGTGCAGTTAGAACTAGAAAGAGCTCACACTTTGCTCGATAAAGACAAGTGGAAACATTGCGAGTGATGGCCTGGAGGCGGTCTCAAAGGACCTTTGTAACACAAAATGAACCTTCCACCAGGAGACAGCTGTGTATGAATAAGGACTAGATCCCAGTGGGAAAGTAAAAGCTGGATAATTCTCATCTGTGACCAGAGGCAGCCAAGAGCATTAGCAGAGAGACTCATGCAAGTAGCCCCCATATCAGCTTACTACCCCTTAAGATGCAGAGCGGGAAGCCTATGGCTGGGGAGCACAGACTGACAGGTACAGCAAGCAGCATCCCAAACACTGGTGGTTAGGTGTACATATGGGGGAAGATGTATTTTTCTGTGGGAGATAGCTCAGGCCCATGATTATCCATTAGGCTGCCATCCAAAGGATTAGCACAGCAACGCCTCATAAAGGTGGAGTGTTTAAAGGAAATGTGGTAGGTCCTCAGGAAGAGGTATTTACAGCTTCCCAGAGCTTCTTTGCTGGCAAGAGGATTTTACTAGCATCCCAGCTGGAAGGTCCAGATTTCTGTAAGAGAGAGGCAGTGCAAGACAGACAAAAATCTGTTTTTAAACTTCTGAATAAGGCCATTCTGAAGATTGCAGCACACAAGGAAGGCCCTTGCAGTGATTGTGTCCTTAATTCCAGCATTCCTCTAGAAATCTATCAGGTAGATAAAAAGCTGGTGTGTCCTAGCAAGAGAATCAGAGGAGTGTTCCAGATACTATGTCAAGCAGATTTATGCTACAGCAGTGCACATCATGCTTCCTTCCTCGATTTTCTGATGTGTATTGCATGTGCAGCTTCAAGACACCATTACTTGAATCCTTTTAGGCTTTGGAGAAGTGAAGGGAGGAAGCTCACATGCACTTCTAAATACTACTAAATTTGTTATGATCCAGCTGAAGAACTCCTGAAGTCAGACTATTTTGGAAAGATGTCTGCAAAGAACCAATAAGCATGCTGATGGATTAGCTGCAGAGCCAGTGCCAGGCTTACAGCACAGGTACAGCCTACAGGCAAGGTGGCTCCTGCTCACTGTTTCCTTCTCTGTTCAACCTTATAACAAACAGCAGAGCTCCAGAGGGAAGTGTTCCCTTCCCCAGAGCAGAACCAAAGCAAATTAGACACAGACTTAATATTTAAGGAGCTAGAAAGCACTGAAAATCAAGGACCAAGGTGTTAGACCTACTCAGTAAAGCCAAATGACCAGGTTATGAGGATGCCAGGACAGCAGACTGAGAAGCAGAAGACTTTAGTCTCAGTATGAGCACTGCGGGGTGCAGAATGCATGCTGTAATACAGGAATGATCTCCCCAGCTCAGGTATGAGGAAGCACAGCTCCAAGTCCCTGAACTTCTGGTGCCCATGGCTGAGACAATTTGCAACAGATTGTTTGAAGAAATCTGCAGGACACGGTTTATTATCTGTATGTGTTCTGTCCTTATCCCTTTACTTCAACTATTCCTTGAGGAAAGACATGAGCTAACACACAACTGGAAAAAGACAACATTTTGCCTTACCTTTGTCAAAAGGCTATCGGGATGGAGAAGGGAAGGGAACAGAATAGATAAGCAAAATACAACTGCCTGAAGTGTTGCTCCTTTACTTGCAGAACCCAACTCCTGGGGAGAAATCAGGAACACCTCCATTTACTTCAAAGAGCTGCTCTTTTAAACCCCACGTGCCAAGGATGACGTTTTCTGTGTCACCACACAGTGGCACTCTCCCCACACAGTTCCCAGAGGTAAAGCTGCAGGCTCTTACCCACCAGGTACCAAGTTACCCATGAGCATAAATGCCACTGAGCAGACAGGGTTTTCAGGAACTACTAGCGACTGAAACACATGCAATTTGGAACCGGCAGAGATGGTTCAACACCTGCTTTGACAGCACAAGGATTAGCTGATTGCGAGTTGTTAGAAACCAAACACTAGAAAAATCTGACTTAAAAATTGCTGGTAAACCTATTCGTGGGATCCTTTGGTTTGGTTCCTCCCATTCTCTTATAGAACCATAGAATCTCTGCATACTTGACTTACACTTCAGCACTCCGGTTTCACCATTTCGATATCTCAGGTACTTTGTGTCACTTTTGTCTTCCATAACTCTGGTAGCACCACTCTAAACTCTGGTAAATCATTTATTCCTTACAGCTTCCCAAAGGAAAAGCCCCAAGGGCTCCCAAGCAAATACACATCCACCAAAACACCTCTCTGCTAGACACACTTCACATGTGGATTTATTCAAGGTAAGAATAATGGTGTGTTGGTAGGACTGAAGCAGAGAAACAGGACTTATCAAGGGGGAGTAATGGAAAAGCAGGATGAGTCAGAAAAGAGCCATTCATCCAGGCTTTCCTGATAGGTGCTGATTTTTCTCAAGTGCTAAATGTCCAGGGACAAACACAAGCCTTAATCTTTATGACCTAAACATTACACACAGCTCACACAGAGACAAAGGATCAGAGCTGATTCAGTAATGAGGCACATAAAGAGAACATGATGTGAAGTCTTGCTCAGCCCTCCTAACAGACCATTGCATGGGGCCATGTGCTATTGCAGGTGGGAGCTGGCCTGCTGGCGATAAAACACCTGTCCACCCCAATACAGTCCTTTAAGCCACAGATTGATTGATTGGGATTTGCAGAGAGCAACTCAGGTGTATTTAGCCTCCAGTAAGACAGGTTAAGGCTGAATATGCAGGTGCTCTGAAGTACACCTTAAGCCTGTCCTTTCCAACCTTCTCACTTTCCCACTTACCCAGCTCTTATGAAAGGTTTTGTCTATGGTGACAGAGATGACAAAGGGGAGTCTGTAAGTAATGGAAAACACGGCAATAAAGCATGCAATACCTTCAAAGTACAAAGGGAAGAGAGGCCTCCACAAAGGATTCTATCAATTTCTGGCTATTTCGGATCAGTCTCCACCTTTCCAGCTGCCAGTTCAGATGAGCTGGGCTACCTGCCAGTTACCCAAGCAGAAGAAACCCAGATACCTAGAGAGATCAAAAGGATCACCATACATATATGGCATAAGCTCTAGTGGCAGTTACTCATCTGGGCAAGGAAACTCCCTTCACAGCCAATCCTCTGTCTGCAGGCTGGGCCAGACTAGTAAATCCGTCACTTTGCACACAGAATTTTACCTAGGAAGACTGTGCCTTTCCTCTTCAGAAAAGAAACTCAGGTAGGAAAGCAGTATTCCTTAGGGCAGGTGATTCCATTCTCCATGAAAAAAATCACCCCATAGAACATAAGAGTTAAGAACAATCATGATGGTTCAGGCCAAGATTTTCTTTGGAAAACCCTTGTCCTTGCCTAGGGGAAAACAATAAACAGTCCCTATCCATGCTCTACCATCTTTGCTATACTTCTCAGTCACATCTCCTCCAAGCTGAAGACAACTTCATTCAGTCCTATACAGATGCCATTCTTGGAAGTTTTCCACATCTAATGTACACCTTGAGGATGAAGAAAACAAAACCACATTTTGTGTGCAAAATGAAAGCACAGCAGGCTTTTTTAATTAAAAAAAAAAAACCCACCCCAAACTAAGCTAAAATTGAACACAGACACACACTGCAATGCTGCAAGTGTTTCTGGTTTATGTTTCCAGTTCCTTCTTTATTCCTTTCCCCGGCAACATTCTTCCACTGGAGTAACTTTTCTCCCATTTTCTCCTATCTTGTTTCCTATCTCTTTGCCAATTATTTACACATCTCAGGACCTTCTATCCTAGGCAGTGCCTGCTCAGGTTCCCAGTAAGGTGTTTCATAACTTTGCCAGAAGTCTAGCATGAGTTGTTGCACTCTTATCTACACACTTTTCAAAGAACTCCAAGAGATTTGCAAGACAAACCTCTTGCCGCTACAGAAATCCCATTGACTTTTCCAGAACTGATTGTGTTTATCTCATTGTCAAATACATCTTCCTCTATTGCAGCTCCTACTGGTTTATGTTCTATACATGTCAGGTTACCACCAGCCTTCAGTTCCTGCAGCCTCCCAAAACCTTTTTGTTTTACAAGATTGATGCAATATTTACCCATCCTCCATACTGCAGGTGCCAAGAAATCTTTAAGAGAAATGTTCCACACTGCCTTTGGCAATGCAGCTGTTTCATCCTTGAGCTCCTCAGACCTCAGGTGAAACCTCCCAGTCCTGGCAATCTGTTAGTGTTTAATGCTGCCCAAATGTTGGATGCTGGATGCAAACCACAAATGTGTTTTGCCAACGTGTGTTCTGTGACAGAGTGGGGGAACAAGAAGATGCTATCGACACCCTCACAAGCAGCCGGTGATAGAGCTCAGAATAAAAGGTCTAGTGAGAGCAGGTTTAAAGGCCCCCATACATCCTCTGACACAAACCCCTCTCACATACCCTATGCAGGAGAACAGATCTCAGTACAAATATCATTTAGTTTCACTATTATTTCTTGGGTACAGTGACCATTGATAAATGGAGTCTATTTTCCCCATTTCTCTTCTCTGACACATGGACCTCACTTGTATCCCTTATTCCTAACCTAAAGCCTACCCACACTTTGTTTTCTCCGTGTTTCTTTACCAGGGCTTTCATTTTCTCTCTCACCAAGGACTCTCCATGCCCTGCATTTCATTTTCCTTCACCTCACTGCCAGGACCACAGTTGTTTCCTGTGCTGAGGAACCTCAGCCTCTTTCCCTGTTCTGATCTAAAAAACCCCAAACTATCAGTGGCTTTCTACCTAGATACCAGTCTGGAATATTAAAGTTGATCAGATGCACTATCCACTCGTACCTTGTCCCGTATAGATGACACAAAGACAGGCATTGTCTTACTCTTTCACCATGTTTCTCTAACAGCCAGATCAAAACCTCTAGTGGTGTTACAGAGATGAAAATAAGGCTCCTTGAGATGTATTCATTAACCGGGCGGTAGGTGTGTCCACGAGTTCAATGGCTTGGGGTTTGAGAGACAGGCTTTGAATTTTGATAGCCGTGGTGCCATTTCAATCAAGGTAGAATTTAGATTCTACAGATATTAAAAATGGTCAGAAGAAAAAAGTAAAAGGAACTAAAAGAACAATTCTGCAGAAAAATCAACCTGTTTTGAAAGGCACCTCTATTTTGAAACATCATCTCAGCCAAAGCAGGAAATGGAGTCTTCAGTCTGTTACCCAGCTTTGGACCCTGCTATCCCAGGAAGAAGGGACAGTCTGAGGCATGAAGCACAAAGGCACATGGAAGCTTGAAGTGCCCATAGATTGGTTACAATACAGTGTTGAAATTCAGTAGTCTCAAGCTTGGAAAGTCTCATGCTAACAACAAGACTGAATAGAAGAAACTTGTGTTGCTGACTTAGCTGGCTCTCTTGCAGGCTGCCTGGAAGTTGAGGAAAGCTGGCAAACATCTCTCTCAAAGCAATCTGGTTTTCTTATTCCATCTCCTGTTCCCAGAGAGTTTCCTCAGGGTTTATTAGAAAGCTAATAGCATCTGGCTCTTTGGAATCAAGTTCATCCCTTACTTCTGCAGTGTGTGCTTGGCTAACCACTGCAGCTCTGAAAGCCTGATGTCTGGTATCCTGCAGGCCACCAGCAGACAGGGATGGCTTGCTTTAGGTAACCTGAATAGAGAGGTGATCAAAACAGGAAGGGGCAGGGCAAACCTGACAGCATGCATGTGGGACCCACCTAAAATGTCAAACTCTCTTCTCAAGGACATCAAATGGATAACAGCCTTGGGATGCATCTGCAGGGCAGCAATTCCCTTTTCTTATCTGGCACACCTGTGACACAATATCCACCTCCTTGTCTGTTTCCCATGCCAGATCGAAGATCCTCCCTCCTGTGCAATGCTATACCATCCCACCTTCTCTCACTTCTCCTGCATGTGCCCATCAGCGAGCCACAGCACAGGCACTTGCTGCAACTCCTCATTATAGCTCAGAATTTTCCATTGCCCTTGAAGCCCTCATGGTTATTAGAGACTCATTGCCTGGGCAAGTGAACTCAATCTTTGCTTTTCTGATTTTATATTGTCTGTTTATTAGATGGACCCTTTATGAACTCCACAGTTCACACTCTTCTGTGGTGCCAAGTGTAAAATTAATATTGACTAAAAAATCTGGGCACTTCTTTCTGGCCAGAGAGGAGACATTTGGAATTAATGGGAATGTTACACTGTTTCACACCCACTGTCATCCTTTTGAAACCTCCAGCTCTTGCAGCTCATTTCTAATTGCAGGCATTAACTCTTAATGGGCCTTGTCTGCTCTGGCTGGGTGGGTGCCTCCCTCAGCCAGCCCAGGCCTCATGTGCTGGGCTGGCCAAGCATGCCCAGGTCTCACTGGTAGCCAGCAGAAGGGGTGGTGTATCAAGCAGCTGCATGGCTCTTCTATTGCCTTCACATAGCTGTCAGGCAGGCAAAGCCATAGGCTCTTCCTCTTTAAGGATGTCCTAGCAATCTTAAGGAAGGTGAGGGTGTTTGGCTGAGAGCTCTGCTGGCACCAAGGGGACACAGCCCAAGCACCACTTTCTACTATGCTGTTGGTGAGCTCCTAAGTTGAGCTGGCAGATGTGCCTCAGAAAAAGGAGATCATTCTGTCTCCATGGCCTCAGCTCAGCTCTCTGGCTGAGAGGTGAGCAGCAGTGACTGAGGGGACAATCATGCCAGCTGTGGTAGATACTGGGGTAAATGGCCTATTTGGTTTACAGCTGAGACCACAAATATTTTTGCTAAATATCCTCAAACAGCCCCTAAAAAAAGACTATATTAACTTTCACCAGCTCTGAAATTACTGAGAGGAAAAATCCTGTCAGCTGAGCACAGGCTACAACTCTTAGTGGGGACAATCATGCAAGTCCAGTTCCCATGCCTCTCTCCAGACATCACCCTGTTTCCACAGGGAAGTGCCAGTATTTTCTATCTGGCATCAGTGACCCAGCCCCACTGAGCATCTCATCAGTCTTGTACACTTTGTGTAATATTGCCACTGCTGTAAAATGCCCCCTCTGGTATGGTGTACACATCCACACACAGAGACAAACTGAACAGCTGAGCTTCCAGTGGTCTTCCCTACTGCATGCACACTGCTATCCATGACAGACTGCAGCCAGATCAAAGGAGCATTAGGGAAACTCAGGCAATGCATTAACCCACCAGAGGCAGAGACTCTTCTCTCACTTGGACTTAGTATCTCAGAGGTGTTGACAATCAAGGTTTCAGTTGGGATTGTACTTCCACAGGCATTTATGGCTGATTGATAGCTTGGGCTTTTCTACTGGTGGATCAAAAACACAGTCCAGGGAGGAAAAGAGGATTAGAGAGATGCTGAACATATAAATATGATCTTAGGCAAAAAAGTAATCTTGCTCTTGCATTCCTTGCACACCCTAACCCTTTATAGCCTTGTTTTTTGCCAGCCTCTTAAACATATAAAGCAATTATACTGACATAACACCCTTACCACTAGTACCTCTGTGCATTTGCACAGCAAGTGTATGAGGGGAGAGTTTAGACTTTATTGTTATCACTTCAATTAGTGCTGCCAAGGTAAAACATTTGGGAAACACTGAGCCAACAACCTCAACTGATGTTCTTTCCCTGTTTTCCCGACTTCCATTAACTGTTCCAGCTCATGCCTGCTACAGAAGACTCCAGTATCACTGCTTCTACTTCCAATAGGAAGATAATACTGAATAAACTTTTATTCTCCAATAAAACTGAACAAATGAAACAGGCCAGATGTACAAGTCTCTCCTGGTCACGTTAAGCACACTGCAGACTTCCAACCACGTAACAGATGGAGGAGTGGTGCAGTATTACTGCACGTATGAGAGAACGGGGCAACAAAGCACAGAGAAGTGCTTGTACCATCATATATCACTGGATGACCACGAATGGAGCTCCTACCTCCAGCCATGACAGATAAAACAGAGTTCCCCTTTTTTAAAAGGAAAGGACACATGGTCTCTAATGCTTCACCTGTGGATACTTCAAATAATTGGATCTGGACAGATTAAAGGCAAATGGCAGTTGCTCGGATGAATATTAGTGTACTATATGGAGCTACAAAAACTGCCAGAAGTACTTGATTTTCAGATTATACCAGCCGTAAAAAAATATGGATCACAGAATGCTGTCAGGAGAGGACAGCGACTGCTTTCCAAATGAAGTGCCAGCTTATGGCAGCTCAGGCACTAGCAAATTTGTGCACCTGATAAGCAGGGCAATGTAGAATGAACCCCCTTGCCCAGCACAGCTGAGCTGCTGGTGTACAACCGGATTTGAAGCAGAGCCAGCAGAAGGGTTTGCAGCAGCACAGATCCACATCGGATTCTGTCCTTCTCTCCCTGCAAAGGTGGAAAACTTCTAAGTACACAATTGGCTCCATCTTCCTCACACCACAGACAACAGTGAAGACCAACAGTGACAGGCTTTGAAATCCTCATCTTGCAGCTCACAGAAAGATCTATAACAGCACAGGCACAGGGAGATAAAAGCCTTCCTGCAGTATGAAGAATTTCAGTTTACTTAACCAAAAATTAAAAACTTCATCCTTTGGGAAGGACGGGAGGTCCTTCCATCTCTGGAAAGATCCTAAGGAAATGGGAGAACGTGCACTTCAAGCTCTCCATCTCATTAAGATAAACCAGCCTAAGGGACAGATTCTTCTCGTGTTGCCCAATACAACCTGCCAAGTCAGCTTAGCAACATGGTAAAAGATGGGGTGAGGACAGGCTGGTAGTGCTTACCCAGAGTGCAGCCCATGTGGTCCGAGCAAGATCAGCCCTGCTACACCCCTGACAAAGACCCTTCTTTTGCCCTTCATCCCTGTGCTTCCAAATGCAAGGAGAGCGAAGCTTTGAGAAGACAGATCCGGCCCTTGTGCTAGAGCAACATCTGTCAGTCTGCACATGAAATGTGTGAGCAGTCCCCAGAAATACCAAGCTAAGCACGAGTGGGTGATCACAGGATCAGACTGAAACACACAGTTTGTCTTGAAGTGTAGCTTATGGTACACTGCTGCTGCTTCTTCAGACGAAGGCAAAAAAACCTATCACACTCCTTATCTGTGCTTGTGTGAATATCACTACTTCAGAGTGCCAGTTGAAACTCTGGATTGTTTCATTGGCTGACTTACCTCAGTCCTTCACAAAATGCCCACAATGACCACTATTATTGTGCCATTTGTCTAAGAAAAATGCAAAAGGTGCATTTTACTTTGCAATTATTTATGACTGTGACAAAAGTAAACTTCTTCAATAACCATTCAGTAATGATTAAGGCATGTTAGAGTTTAAAGCTCTAGATTACAATAACCTTTAAAACCAAATTGTTTTCCTTTGCATTGCTGCAGGGCAGAGTAAAGGTGGTTAAGGTACCTTAATTGCATTTCCATTCCTAGCATGTTTTTAAATCATGCTTGGACTACAATTCCAAAGGCTGTAAGCTCCGGTTGAAGGAAGCTGGAGTCTGAACTGCAAATAAGGGAAAACAAATAAAACCAACTAAGAAAACAGGCACATTTTCCTTAGATTAAATCTCAGGTAATCTGGGTGCATGTGACACTCAGCAGTGATGCACTATGAAGACAAAGGGGTTAACACCCACACAGCACAGCAAAGGACAGAGGAGCTTGGTTTGATCCAGGAAGCTATGATGGAGCATCCTACATCTGAGTGGTCCTGGCACGTTGGCAATCCTACTTCCAGTCCAAATAGCTCTTCACTAGCTCAGGCACTTCTGCACTGCACGGTGACATGCTGGCTCTCCTCATTATCCACCCATTCATGCTCTCCCCCCCCAGAATCTCCTACCAGCTAAAACGAAAACCCAAACATTGCAGGTGATGTGGGCAGGGAGGAGACACAGAGCAAAGCACTCCCCTGATTGCTGCAGTTTTTGACACAGCAGGCTGGAGTCAGATCTGTTGAGTGCAGCCTTGAGTGCCTCATTACAAAGTTTTAGTGTGTTAATTTAAAGGGCAGAAGTTAATCTGGATTCCACTGGCTGGAGGTAGATGACCGCATTTTTTGTTCCTTAGATGGGAGTTGTTGCTTCAAGCACAGGGGCACAGTATTAGCAAGCCTGTTCCTCACCACAGCTTTAATAAGATGTATGAGAGTGCAGTGCTCACTCTCAATTTGTAGGAAGTTGTTTGAAAGCTGTTCTCTACCTCCTGGGCTCACATGTGATGTGGCTGGGATTTACAACCTTGGTTAACTTCCATAGGTTTTCCAATTTGCATCTATTTCCTGAAAGATTCAAGCCTAAGGAAAGCGGATGCTAATGTAGGAGCCTGTATTCGGATTGGTAAAGCAGATAATCCAAGATTAATTTCATCTGACAAAAGGAATCTATTATTACAGTGTCAAACTCCAGTCTGCTGCTAGTAGCTCTCAGCAAGACTGGGGATGCAACTCAGCACCTGTGTTCATGCACACAGGTGCTATTTGAAAGTGCCTGAGGAGATTGGAGTGATTCTGACAGGGGCAAAAGTCTCTCTGAAAGGAAGGCTGAGAGCATCCTACCTCATCACCTGGCTCTTGGCTGGCTGGAGCATTGAGCCTGTGTATGATACTGCAGCAACTATCAAACATAAAACTATGCTGGCCACTGACAACAGGTTGATTACAACCACAGAGGAAGAGTCTTTATCATCTCTAGCCTGGGTCTGAGGCCCTTCACAGAACTACACACAAGGATCTGACAGGGAGACCTAATGCTCTGTATTATATACACTCCCGTACCACAGTCTAAAGTATGGCTTAAAAGGAAGTTTTTGATGCTCACATAAACTATGGGCCATGAAGGACAACAGCAAATGGGTTCAACAGTCAAACTATGGAGCAGATCCAATTCCTCACCAAACACAGAGGCCCATTCAAGGAATCAGCCACCTCATTCAGGTCCATGACCTCTGCTGCCTGACACTCATCTCCCATTACATCTTCAGCTTGAGAAGAGATGTTACTTGACTTTAGCAATTATGACAATACTGGCTGTTTCTCTGACACTTGGAAGTGGTTGCTAGCATGATCTCTATTTCACTGAAGATGCTTTCTTTCATCCAGGCATATCCACATGCTCATGCAAAGCCTTGAGCAATACTGTCATGGCCCTCAGTGCCACTCCTGTGTATAGACAGTAATGCTGACCCCAAAGCCTCTGCAGAACCACATCTCTGTGCTATCCCAGCTGGAGATGGACAGCAGTAGATAAAAGAGCACTTCCTATGCCCTCACTGCAACATAGGTGTTGTGGTTTAGGCCGGCCACAGCTGAACCCAGGACAATGGTCAAGATGGCCTCACAGGGAACAAGGCTCTCCATGGTTCATGCAGCCCTGAAGAAGGGTTCCTAGCTGCTGATACAACACCCTTTATTTATCTGACTGTTGGGAATTGGTCTGTCATCCAAATCCCACGGCATCAAGAAAGACTGATTTGTAGTTACTGCATGTTGATGACAGGGGAACGCTGAACAACAAGAACTGGAGGAGAAAGACTTCTGGTAGAACACTTGGAGTGAGCAGTTTTTCCAGTCACTTTGGCCAACCAAACAATGCTGGAGTGGTTCCTTGTTTTTAAAATCAGCTCCCAGGTACCACTGAGGTTTCTGAGCTGTACAGCAGCAGCAAACCCATTACCCAGAGGGGAGAACACAGCAGAAAATAGGAGGGAATCGTGGCTCCAGTGAACTCACTAGCTCTAAACTATGGAATAAGCAAGCTTCACAACTGGCTCTGCAACACTGGGTACTGGGTGCAGACAATGGCTACTTCCTGGCATCATGCTGGGAAAATATCTGAACATATGCACCTATCCTTTAGCAAGGGAACTTGGGCAGGCTCAGAGGACACCCCAGTATATACCAGTAGGATCCCTCCATATAGGTGATCACTGGAAAAGCATTAATGCTATTTGTCACAGATTGTTAGGGTCCATTAAACTTCAGCACTCTGTTCCTGCAAGCTCATACTTCAACTTTCAGAGTAACACAAAGCCTTCACACAACCTTCTGAGGGATGGAAATGACACTTTTCCAACCTCTGTATGCAAACAGCTTACACACTGGAGCATAGGATTTATTCATACCCATCTCTGCATGAATAAGTGCCAGACCTAAAGCAATCCGTCTTTCAGACTATGGCAGAATGAGCTGGTTCAATGACCTGTTGGGGCAGCAGCTGCCCCTTGATGGCTACAGTAAAAGCAAGTCCTGTCTGATCCATGCCCTGAAGATGATTTGAATTCCCCTTGCTTGCCTGAGAGAAGACACAGAGTGATTACAGGGTTAAGCCATCTCTGTTGGGGTCCTAACTCCTCATATATGCCCCTTGGTGCAGAAGGAACTTGTCATGAGACATGACACTGTTTCTCCTGTCAAAGCGCATCAGTCTCCTTGGAAGCCACAACTTGCGGTGACACATCACAACTGCATAAAGATGCAACACTACCAATATTGTAATGATCCCTAAGTCCCAAAATAAATCTTGAGCCTTTGTGCTGGAAGCAACAAAGACCAATGGAAAAAAAACCTCCAAGGACTCTTTTTCACACTGTGGAGGAAGTGACAGCTCAGAAAATAAGCCCTGGGACCCTTGGAGAGTGCCCAGGAAAGGCTTTTAAAAATGACCCACAAAAGAAAAAAAATCACCAGGGTCTGATAGAGATTCTCATCTCCCTGCATTTAGCTTTCATGTCATGTTAGCTCAAGTCCCTGTCAAAACAAGTTCTTGTTTTGCTGCTGTCAGCACAGTGGGCTTAACGTAGCTTAAGAAAAACATCTCGCATTATTCTTCATACTTCATATATCATCTCCAACAAGGCAGATAGCAGAAAACAAGCTGCTACAGTGCAGCTGATTATTGGTGATCATGTACACAGGCAGGGCCAACAATGGAAGAATACTACTAAATTTTGCTAAGATCTGGTTTTAGTTCTGCAGAGAGGCAGGGAGCAACAACACAGGGGGAGCCTTTGACGCAGGGAAACATGCAGACTATTAACTACAGAATCACTAACAGCATTTGCAGCATTAACAACTGCACCAGAGAGCATCAGTCTGACAAGTTCCTTTCACATGGTGCCTGTTGTTATAAGGCACTTTAACATGTAAAGATTACCTGCTCTAATTTAAAAGAAGAGTCAGAAGAGTTGAGAAGGAACAGACACTGAGAGCAAGTACTGCTATTAAAAACATTAAAGCCAAGCCTGTCATTTGGGCTTTTCCTTTCTCAACCAGTTTGGCTGCTAATTCAGTAAAGATTAAGTCACCCCATTTCTCTTAATCATCCCACTTTGGCCAACTCCATTCCTATGGATGGTATCTGTCTGTGCACATACAGTATGGCCAACTCCATTCCTGTGGATGGTATCTGTCTGTGCACATACAGTAATTTACAACAGCTACCAGCATGAGTCACAGAATGTTAAACAATTACCTGCTTTGTTAATTGCAGGAAAGCAGACATTCTTCTAACAGCATGGCAATAAAAACTTGGGGGATACATCCCTGAAATAACTCATGTCAATTTTCTAAAACATCAGCCATCCCATTTAGGAGAATCCCAGCAGATCCAAAGATGATTTCCCGATACCAAGGTATTCCTGCCAGTGTTTCACTGTGAACATGTATCTATTTTGTTTTGCATATCCACCCTGTGATATCTCCTCATCATTTTCCACTGATATTCAAGAAGGATCCTGTACTGCTCTCAGCAGCCAGCATTATAGCCTTCATCCTCTCTGCTGAGATTTGATGGCTCATTTCCTCTGCTCAGACTAACTTCAGATTGTCAGCATTGCCCTGCAGTTCTGTAACAAAAGTACATGCAAATATGCTTACTTGCACTTGGAATAGATAGTTCCTCATCTCAATTTCCTTACACAGCAAGCCAGTGATGATAAAACAGGTTTAAACCACAGCTTAACATTAAACACCCCTTTGTCTTTAAAGCTTCCATCCTAAATTCTTGGTCATTCCCAAAGACATGCTCAAAGTGATCTTGCCCCACTCCTTAGTGAACAAACTGAATGCAGAAGTGAAGCTTATTTCTTACTGCTTAAGTTTGGAAAATGAAAAAGTTAAGACCTGGCTTGGAAGGGATATTCCATGTTTCCAAGTCCCAGCTCTGGTGCTATTGGTACTCATGCCCTGTAATTGATTAGCAACATCCTAGATAATTAAACTTTTCTCTCCACTGTTCCTACAGGAAGGGCGCTTCACAACTTCACTCTGATGGTCAGAAGCATTCTTTCATTTGCAGCCTCAATTTTTTGAGGACTGGGTTATACAGTCCTCTTACACTGACATTTCCCTTCAGCTTCAATAACACATCTCCTTCCCCAGTACCTTTTCTTAGCAGACAGCTCTCTCAGACCCATCAGCCTTTTATTGTCAGCTACACTGAGCCAAATTTAGCATCCCCTTACCAGACAGGGTTTTTCTTCCCCTCCAAAGCAATTCCAGCAGACCTAGTTGTCTTTTCTGTCTCACCAGGATGACCCACCTCAGTACCCCACCAAGAAAACAGAACTGGCACAACCAAATTAAGGTAGGTGATATGTGAGCACTGCCTGTTCTTGCAGCTAGGGGCCAAAGGACAGATGAAAAGTGGTGAGCTCAGGTTCACCACAGCCTGCTGGGATGCAGCAGGAGGAAATCAACTTGAGCTAAGGCAGCATGAACACAAGTGCCCCATACCAAGCAATACACTGAGCTCAAGTACTCACAGAGTCCCAGTTACCAAAGCAAGCTAAGAATTTCTTAAACACAGCAGCATTCTTTGCCCCCAGAGATGTCACATTCAGTGAAGGGTGGGAAGAAAAGAATCATCTTCTTCAATCACTCTCTAGCACCTCAATCCCATCACTGCAGAAGTTCAGAACCACCTCAGATGTACCAAGACAAAATGCCTGCTTCCAGATATTAGAGACCACTGAAAACAACACTTCCCTTCTGCCCCAAGAAGAAAAAGTTCACTTTAGGCCAGGCCATTCCCATGTTCCAGTTTATTGCATGGCACCAAATAGCCATGAAGGCGTGGAAGTGTCCCTGCCCATGGCACAGGGGGTGGAAGAAGATAATCTTGAAGGTCCGTTCTGCCCAAACCAGTCTAGGTTTCTGTGAATAGGCCTCAGCACTGCCAACAACAGGATATGTTCACCTCCTCAGAGGTGGGACCCATTAAAACATACAAACTCTAAGCCACTAACTCACAACAGGAATGATCTGCCTGTACGGACAGCACAGCCACAGTCTGTTGTCAGGGAATCCTCATTAAACTCCTTGTCACTTCACTGGACAGAGGTGATATGAGCTACCTGTCCTTCACACATGCTTGCTTCACTTCTTTTACCCAGGCATTCATTAGGCCACAGAGGGGGGAAAACCATTTCTTGTAGGATTCAGCACATGCACCTTACCTTCCTGATGTAGGTTTCTCACCTTGCATCATGTCACGGAGAAAAGCTGGCTATGAAGCTGTTAAATGCAGCATGCTAAACACTCTCAACATGTAAAATCCCACTAGGCAACTGCTGTACACACTTATCTCTGCAGCCAGGCTCTGCCATCTTGCTGGCTTAAAAGAAATGTTAATTTTTCCCTGTAGAATGTAGCTGGATTCAATCTATTCCTGCCCTTTTCCTTTCACTCATTCTATCACCAGCTTTTCTCCCCCTTCATTTGTAACCACATGCCTAAGGCTGCAGCAACATCCTTGCAGAGCCTTGAGGTCAGATAGTTCAAAGCTCTCTTGAAGCCTCAGCAAGTTTCACCAGGTTCCACTGGAGCAGAGCAAGGAGTCAGGACTGTTCTGATGATTATGGCACCTCCCTTTCCCTTAAAACAAGCTGCCTCTCTGCTAAAACCCATTTCACCCGAAGATCAGCAGAGTCTCAGTATAGAACTCCAGACTAGAAAAACACAGGGATCCTGAGCAGCCAGCAAGGACAGAACCTAGTGGGGCACCTTGTTGTCAGTATTAGCAAAGAGCCAGCATTCCATCTTCTGCCCACCTGAGCAAGGGACAGAAGCACTTTCTGATCAAGCAGCATTTGCAACTCCAGCATTTCCCAGGCATAGTTACTACCACTCTCTAGACCATTCCAGTTTTCTTGGAGAGCACAAGGCAGCAACAGTCTCCAGAGTTACTGCTTGTATTAGGCAGCAGTGGTAACTGCACAGACCCTGTAGCAGAGTACTCCAAGAAGCGCTTGTTTCGTTCTCCACTGCTTATCTTTCCAAAAGTCCCCATATCATCAATGAAAAATGCCTGTCTTCTGCTCTCCCTTGGCAGTCTCTTCCATCAGAAATTAACAGGGACAGCAAGAAAGGCTGTACTGCAAAGCTTACCCCACATTTCAATCCTTTTCTTCACCTGCAGGAGGGAAGGGGATATGACCTCCTGCATTCTTAAAAAAAGCTCACAATGTTGCATGGGTGTCAGGAGAATATGGCAATAGCCACATGTGCCTAAAGTCACCCCTTTTGCACACAGCAAGTGTCAGGTAATACCACACTGAGTTCTTGCAGCCAGCCCTTACACTTGATCAGGCTTCACAGTTCACACTATGATAGACCTATCCTGAAAGAAGAATTTAGTAACAGACAGCAGCACAGCAATGCCTGTGTGGTCTTGCTGTAGCATAACATCATTGCAATTCAGAATGCTACACCAAACAGCAGAGAAACAGCAATTAAGAGCTGGACGACAGGAAGCAGAAAGTTCGCACCTGCCACTGGGCCTTTCAGACCAAACTGAAATAACCCACTTGGATTTAATCTCTTCTTCCTAAAGACAAAGCCACTACTCATGTGTTTCCAGTCTGCTGATGACAGATGGGTGATCTTGTCAGAGAGCCAAAGGCTTAAGTACAAAATTCCCAATTCCTATTCCTAATTCTGTCTCACATTGTTTTAGTCAAGTCACCTCACCTTCACTGCTCAGCTTTCCCTCCCTGCTGGGGTGGTGGTAGCTGTACTTCACCAGGCTCTACTGATCTCAATTCTTACACTCTAGAGTCCATCACTGCTACCAGAGAGTAACTTCTGCTTTAGTTTTTAAAACACTGGATGGGATAAATTAATACAGACACAGAGAGTCAGTAAGCTTGTATGTACGAAGCCATCTGAGTACTTCATCCTACTGCAGGAGGGCGGCAAGAGTGAACATACAGCATGAATACCATGCTCTGTGTGTTCTTATGTGTCAAAGCCATAAGAGTACCTGTGCTCCTGCTCATCACATAATGATTCTGTCCCTGCTTTCATCATTTCTTTTTAATTGCACTGGTACCATCTCCCACCCACCTGCAAACAGCTCCCCCCCGGGGCTGACAGTGAACAGAGAACATTGTCCCCACCATGCTCTCTCCTAGCGAAGGTGCTCAAAGAGCTGTCAGTGCTGAGCAAGTCACCAACGCTCTCCATGGCCTAGGAAACAGAAACCCTGCGCAAGCCCAGCCCAATGCCTTGCTGCACTGGTTTTCGGACAGATGCGTGTGGAATCACTCGGGATTTTGCCTATTTTCCTGGAAGTGACACTGAGAACTAAACAAGCAGAAATCAGAACTACTTCCATTATAGACAATACTGGGGTCCAGCAGCTGGACTGGAGAAGTCACCTGTGTGTGGCTTTTCCCAATGAGTTCTTACCAGCAGGACAATGTCAAACATTCTTTAAAGCATGGTATTCTGCTCCTAGTGCCAGCTCAAATCTGTGCTCCTATCACTGCTGGCAGCAGCATCAGTTGCTCAGTATCACTGCTCTTGAGAGTTTTCTAGATCCTGCCTACTTTCAGATTACACTAGATATAAAATAATGCCCAGCTGCACACTAAGCAGCCATTGCCAAAACTGAGTCTTCCAGCAGGCAGGGCTCTATCAGGAAGCAGCCCAGCAAGGTTGGTCTCCTTTAGCTCTGTCCCTGTCTCTGTGCCATCCTTTCCCCTCCTAGCTTTCACCCAATGCATCTATTTGATGAGAGTTTGCATTTTGATTGTAGACAGTATATGCTGCCATGCTGTAAGGACAAATGGTTTTGTTTGTCAACTGCTATACAATGCCTTGCTGCCACGCTACAGAGGTTCCAACAATCCTGAAGTGCGTTTGCAGACTTTAGTTCATTGCCTTAATGGGAAGACAACACTGTTTGGGGTATCCGCAACAGAAAGAAAATTACAGTGGGATGCATCTGAGTTTTCTAACACATGTGTTAGACCTTTTTTTCTCTTTCCAGGAGCACAATAATGCAACAAGTTGTATTTCTCCAGCTTGGAGTCTAACTGCATTATGCAGAAACAGGCCATCCCATGAGATGTCTGGCACTTCCACCACCAGCTGACTCTTTGCTCACTGGGGAGCACTTGCAAAACCAGTCTCAGGAGACTTTGTTGCTGTTTCTGATGTGAAAACCACCTACCAGCAAGGACTCACTTCTGGCAGCTCAACTACAAATGTTCACTTCCAAACACAGGTGCGACTTCAGACCTTTCAGTGCAGTCAGGGCTATAAGGCTGTCTCAGCTTTCCACAACCTTGCGGATGATGAACACAGCATCTGTGCCACTTGTGGAGGGAAAAGAACAACAAAGGGAAAGCTCACAGTTGTAACACTGAAGGCTCTGTCCCTTTTCAGCCCTGCAAAACTGTAATACTACATGATGTGCTCTGGATTCTGAGTGGTCTCCAGACCAGACCTGGGAAGCATTAGGTGACAGGGTGAAGCAGGTATTTCTTACAGGAAAAAAGATTCTTATTGTCATCACCGTAAGACTTTGCCAATCAGCAACATCAGACAGGAATGAATACCAGAATTCCTGGCCTATGATCCTTCTACTTCTGCAGAAATCCACTGGTAAAGAGCACATATCTGAGGCACCCTTCCAGTATATACATGACACAGGAAAGGACACAGGTTGTTTTGTGGATGCAAAGCCACTGTGTTTGCACATCCACTTCCTGCACTTGAGTGTCAAGGTCTAATACATGCAGACAAACACAAGCACAGACATTTTAAAAACTGTTTTAAAACTCAAGTGTTTATGCAGCTGTGATCAAGTCACTTTAATTCCACCAGAGGAGAAGCATGGCACAGCCATGCGATTGCAAAGTTTCCTTGGCCTAGCAAATACCTATGTGTCCGCTGGCTGCGGCAATGCATTATTCACACTCCTTTAATTGACCCCTAGCACAGAGCAGGACATTTTGGTTTAAATCACTGGGAAGGTAATAGCTCTTCATTTTGGTGGTTCATTCACAGCTCAGTAAGGATAACCACGCATGTGATCATTCACTGCCCAAGCTGAACTTGATCTTTACCACTTGCAATTATACAGTCTGAGAGTACAAAATAATCTGTCTAGACTATAGGGAAAAACTACTTGTATATGAAGTTGCTTTCTTCTGAGTACAGCTCTGCTCCAAACACCTTCATGATTTAGTTTCAAACTAGAAACCTGCCAGGGTTTATCACAATGCCTCCTTGTCTAAGACCTCAGTGCAGAGAAGGGGGCCTGTAACACACTCAGTAGCAGGCAATGTTTCAGACACATCCAGCTGATGCTGTTGGATGTCAGAACATCAGCACCGGAGCCAAGCTATGGAGTCCTACACTACATTAGGACTTGGCATGCTTGAGGCTGTTGTAGACAGAAAAACTGGAACAGTTTTGCCCACTTGAAAGCAAAAAAAAAAAAAAAAA
>NDXB01007493.1:215422-278875 GCA_002631895.1 Agapornis roseicollis | reverse complement strand
GTTATAAAGGGAAAAAAAAAAAAAAAAAAAAAATCAAATAGATTTTGATTTAGTAGCTCCAGCTTTTCATATATCCTGGGAAAAGAGAAGGACCAGGGAGGGGAAGGGGGAGAGAAGAGTCTTTTCCAGGGTGTTATGATGTCAGATCTTTTTAGCAATGAGTTTCTAGGTTAAGCAGTTACTGAGACATGCGGCTGCAGAGAACTGCAGTCAGCGCAGGCGTCCGTAGGAGGAAGCTGAAAGTGGTTGAAGAAAGGCAAAGCATAGCACATCTAAGGGCTGCAAACCCTGCCTGAAGTAAGCAAGACACAGGATAACAATGACAGTCACCGCCAACAGGCACAGAAACAACAGCAGCACTGTACCCTCAGAGAGCCACTACTCGCAGTATTACAACTCAGCCATGCGATTCAGGTGATAAGTTAACCTACTGCTTCTTCCAGACGTGATCCAAGCTTTGGGCTGAAATTCCATCTACGTGTCCATTGGCCTCCATGCTCTATGTCCAGCTCTAACTCTTTGGCAGGAGCAGATCACCACCAGTGGATTAGATCAACAAACATCAGCTGTGTTGCTGTTTTAAGTCCAGAGGCAGACAGATGAAGATAACAGATGGGATTTCAATGCCAGCAACAGAATAGGCAATGGGTGGCAACAGCCAGCCAGGCAGAAAGCAGTAGACAGAGCAGCAGAAAGGAGATGATCCTTTGATTACATGAAATTTGACCCAGTAAGCTTGGGATTCAGGTATAATTCTGCTCTCAGCAAGGACAAGGGATTTACATTTGTAAATCTCTGTATACTCAGCTAAATATTAGCACCTCTGGCACAAGATTCCAGTCAGAAGTTTTGGAAGCTGCAGCCATTTCAGTCACAAGGAATCTTTCACATAGCATAAAAAAAATATTCTTTAACACACCATGGCATGCAATTAGGCTTACAATCAAAACCTACAGGAATTTAAGTTAAGATTTTCCATGGTGTCATGGGATCAAGGGCATAAAGAAGGCCAGGCCACTGGACTCCATTTTCCTGGTCCCTTGGCAAGTGCCAGCAGGATCTCACCTCTGCTGCTCAGCCCACAGAGCACTGTGCTGGACTGCACAGCACCTGGGGACAGCATCCAGCCCCATGTGGACTGCACCAAGAGCCAGCGATATGTGGATCTTATGTAACTCAGGCTTGAAGAGGCAGCCAGCATCTCCAATCTGCTGCAAGAGAGACTCATGGACCACTCTTCCATCTTCAACGAGCTACCCGCTGTATCTGTACTCCTGTAATCTACTCCCTAGCTCCATCTTGACCCCTGTTAATTACTGTTACAACAGGAGAGTTTCTGGCCTGTCACAGAATGGCCTTTCCTATTAGGCAGGAAAACAGGAGAAGTTAGCAGGCAGGACAACACACAGAAATTGCCAGAGATGCATGGCACTGTCAATGGGTTCCCCCCTTGGCTGGTTCAAGACAGAAGGTGGAAAAGCTGCAGTAATTGGTACGGAGCTCCCAGCCTTCAGGTATCCACCCAATCCCTAATGAGGGACTGAGGGCCATGGGGCTGGGATGCTGGCAGCATCAGGCATCTTGTCTGACACTTCCTACCAGGGACTGGGTGAGGAAACTAACTGCAAGGAGTCTGGATTGAACCCACCTTCTCCCAGGGTATGACATAGGGCAAAAGGGCTATATCTGGCAGGAGCTCCGAGTCATTCTAGGCTTTTCAGCATTAGCTGCTCCGAAGGACATCTCTAGTCCAATTTCAGATATATCTGCTATTGAAGCAAACCTTAACTCTGGTGTTGGTTGGTATCTTATATAAATCTGCCTTTTGAAATAACTGGTCCTCCCTGAATCAGCTGAGCAAGACCCTGACATCCTTAGGTAGATAAAACCACTCTTTTCAGTTAGGACCTGCTTCCTGACAGCCTTTCCAGACTCAGATTTTAAGCACTTCCTATTGAACAAAACAGGTTATTTAAATGGAGAAAAAAAACGTAAAAGCAGAGCTCTCTCTCCAGCTCATTGTCTTTGGAAACACAGGACTGGAAGCTGCTGTCCCAGAAGACTGAGCTGTCCTTATCTGAGGCACTCTGTTAAAAGACTTGGAATCACTTATTAATTTAGTGAAAGCTCCTTAATTTTGATTCTTTGTCTGCATTAATTGATTTGCTATCAATAACCTGCATTGATTAGGCCTCCAGACCTGGCAGCTGCTGAAGATGAAGAGACAGAGACTCTCTTTCAGAGCAGGAGCTCAAAGCCTGAAATGATTAAAAAGCACCAAAATGGCTGATAAAGAAAAAAAGTGTCATTCTTCTTCCATGCGAGTATAAAACCATGAGCAGTTAACCCTTTTGTACCTAAAAATGTGCCCAGGTCTAAGGTATTTATGTAACCTACAGCTACCTATTAGATGCAATCCATTTTGCCATTTTAATTAAAATATTACTGATGCACTGAAATACCTGACAGGATGAGAGCGAAGATCTTATCTGCTTCACCCACAAAGGGAATTCAGGCATGCTGGCCAAGTCGCACTCTCAGATCCCTTCCAGCAGATGGCAATGGAAAGACCGGTTGAGGAAGTCAGATTTAATTTGCAGCAGATCCAAACCAAATGCAACAGTAAAATTTAACAGTCATCATTCTGACAATAAAGTTTTGAGGGCTGAGAATGGATTGCTAGCTTAAAATGCCAAGAAACCATTAGCCAAAATAGCTATCTGTCAGAGAAGATGCTGTCACACAGCTCTGAGCTGTTTTTGATTCTGTATCTACTTCGCATAATCTGCCAGAGGGGCAGAAGGTATGGATGTCCACATGTGCTATTCCTTCTACAAAAGAAAGGCACTGTCTAGGGAGAGTTCTCAGGCCTTCCAAGAAAGGATGTTTTGGGACATACTAGACATGACAGTTATAGTGTCAGACACAGCTACCCTGTGTGCATCTGCAGGGTGTGGAGGAAATCACAGCCAGTGCACATGGGGTCTCAGGTGGCTTTGGCTACTTCAGATTCCAGATCTCCAGCAATGGCCTGCTAAACAGCACAAGCCCAGGTATTCACTCTTAACTCCAAATCTGAATTAATCCAGATGGCCACTTGTCCTGGGTTCAGCAATTGCAGTCAGTTTTTCTTCTCTTTAGTAGCTGTGTTTTGACTTAACCCGGGAACAAGGCTGATAAGGCCGATGTTTTTGGTTGTTGCTGAGCGATGTTTGCCCTGACCAAGGACTTTGTGAGCCTCATGCTCTGCCGGGGAGGAGGGGAAGCCGGGAGGAAGGAGGGACAGGACTGTACTGACAGGACCAAACTGACCAAAGAGGTATTCCATACCATAGCACGTCATGCCCAGGATGTAACTGGGAGTGATCCGGAAGGCCTAGTTCTCTCGGGGTGGTTGGAGGAGTTGGTCGGTCAGCACTCGGTTGGTGGGGTGTCGTGAGTTATCTGTTGTGGTTGATGGGATGCTGTATTCTTTTCCTTTATCATTATTATTATTGGTGGTAGCAGCAGTGATTTGTGTTATACCTTAGTTACTAAACTGTTCTTATCTCAACCTGTGGAAGTTGCATTCTTTTGATTCTCCCCCCATCTCTCTGGAAGCAGGGGAGGGCAAGAAGGGGGGTTGAGTGAGTGAACGAGCTGTGTGGCTGGTTGGGTCTAAACCACGACACCACTGCCCACTAAAGCCACTTCTGATCTTTGAGATATCCAACTATTGTAAGACCAAGGCAGAGTGGCTGGCACTTTTTTTTTCATCCAAGCTGTGTCAACAGCCCTGATCACCACCCAGGAGTAATTGTGACAGTGCAACCCCTAATAGCTCATCTTCCTACACCTGCACTTTTCTTCTACAAAAAACCCATGTCATTCCTTTTACAGCATGTTCGGTGGCAGCACAGTGTGGATAAGGCATGGCACAAAGGAAGAGACAGTTTCTGCCCTGCAGAACAAGCTATCAACTGCTAGTCCAGCAGAACCATGTTGGACGACATTTTGAGAACCCTACACAAATGCAGTGTGAATTATAAGCCATGGTTGAAACATGCTCTGCCTGATAGCTTCCAGTTCACAGAGCTGGGCTTCTGCAGAGGGGAACCAACACCAACACAAACTGTACTGAGTTTCCAGAGTTCTGTTTTGACAACAGCATACAGCTACCAGTACTCTAAATCCCTTCCTAAGCATCTCTGCCTCTCTTCCTCATGTGACTGTTTTTAATATCCCTCAGCCTGTCTAGCATATTTGGCTATTCCTTCTTTCTTTTTCTCCCTGTATACATTACAGGTGGACACTAAATATCCGTCATGTTTATTTACTGCATGTGTCCTGCACACACCCAGAAATCCCAGAAAAATGGACAAGATTCCTAAGTTTTAGTTATACAAAATTTGTGGGATAACAAGGAATTGAGTTGGCATCCCTGCTCTGGCCTCACAACACAAGAAGGGATGTGCTCCCAAGTGCTCAGGCTCACAAGCAGCTCTGGAAATGGTCTTCAGGCACCCGGCCTCTGCCACAAAGCACTGTGTGCTGGGAAGGAGCAGTCTTTCACATCACAGGACAATCAGCCGACTGAAATGAAAGATTCTGTATTTTCAAAAAGTCCCTTCCTTTTAGTATGGAAGCTATGTCAGCTTGTGTGTCCTCCACAGATTAAATGTAGATAATGGTTAGGACAGTTGAGCATTGGAATAGATTGCCCTGGGAAGTTGTGGAGTCTCCATCATTTGAATTTTTCTGAACAGGCTAAACAGTCATGTGTCAGAAATGGTTTAGGTATGAGAAGCCCTGCCTTGGGGAGCAGAGGGAAAGGAAGAAATGACCTCATAAGCTCTATTTCCTATTTCTGCATTTTAAATATTTCCCCTATGGACTGCAGAATCTCTGCTTGCCCCCTCAGCTGACCACAGCACATCTTACCTAAGCCCTGGTGTTCCATGTCTGTGTGTTACTAGAATTCCATTCTACAGTAAGGGTGGCCTTCTTCATGCAGTGCTTCAGGAGACCCCTTCGCAATAGTTTCCCACATTTACAAAATGCTGAGGGATGGAAAGCACAATGCTGTAAATACATCCGAATCTCCATGTTTTAAAGAACCACTTTTATTCCTACTTTTAGCACATGACTAGTAGATCAAAGTAATTGAAGGCTTTCTCTGGTATCTCCCAGATACTAACACCGGGTGTACATGTATCACAGTGATGTGCACAGTATGAGAGCAAAGGAGGTAAATTCTTTCCACCCACAAAGAACAAAAATAGTCTAAAATAAGTCATTCAGAATAAAAGCTTAAACCCAAGCAAGAACAAAAGCGAAAGCTTGGGGAAGTGGAGTCTGTACCCGCTGCTTATTTTAAGATCCTGCCCTGACTTTTTAAGCATTTAAAGCTGCAATGCAAAGAAAATAAAATCCGACCAGGAATGTTATATAGCCTGCTATTTCCAAATATCAACCCAGGATCTTCGAAGCAATAAAGATTCAATAACACTGCACAGACACCAGTTCTGAAAATCCAAAGGGAAAAACTGTAACAATTAAGGCCAGACACAGATATGTAATATACATTGCACAGATGTTTTATGTCCCTGCAATTATATATATGTCCTCAAAAAAATAAAAACCCGACCTTCATTAACTCAACATTACAGTTGTTGTATATTCCACGTGAAAAAGAATCAGCAGAAGTGAAGGAAAGCACTCACCAAGATAGCATCAGCATCCAAGCTAATCACATACACATTCCAGCAAATTAATTTCTGACATGTTCAGATCCTGGCCTTCCATGAGTAATTATTACCCAAATATTTCCAGTGTTGCCTCCTCAGTCTCACACGATAGATCTAAAGTAAATATTTTTGGCATGAAATTGGCAGCATAATTTTACACACCTACTGGTAAGCAACACGCATACATCCTTTGGGGATACACACATCATATAATCGTTTATGGAGAGCCCAGACCAGCATGTGCAAGCCTATTAGGAAATGTAAGTTCATCATCCGTTAATAAGAAAATCTCTGCTGAGGACACAGCCTCCGATGCAGACTATTAATTCCAACCTCAGCACCTTAAGACTGCTTCCTAAGACCCACAGGCAAACCAGCAATCACATAGTAGGCCATACTTAAGAGGCATGCATCTGAGTGTGACTGTGGAGAGGTGGATATGTGTATTACCCTGCCAACATATTAATACCGTCAAACACTTCTGACTTGCTGGTAGACAGCAGTAACTGCATCAGAAGCAGGCAAACTGAGCCACAGAACATTCCCATTTTCTGATGAGCAAAGGTGAAAAGCATTCAATTTAATCTTCAGTCATTTTACTTAGTGATTGGTTCTCTCAACCTATAGCCCAGAAATTCTCTCTGCTTCAGAGGCAGAAGGATCCCAAATTCCATTGTTCCTGGAAGGTTTTTTTCTGACCCAAGGGAGAAATTGGAGGGAAATAATTTCATTAGATAACAGCTGGTTTTCCTTTCCTGGTATCCCACCTGGTGTTTGGAGAATCACTCACTCCAGAACCAACCTAACCCATAGCAGCATTCAGCTTTAATAGCAATTTAACTGCAAGACCTCTGACTGCTCAAAGACTCAGAGGCAGAGCAGTAACACATGCTATGTTTAGCTTTCTTCTCCAGCAGGTGTTTAAAACAGCTCACAAAGGTATTTAGATAACTCAGTTTACCTTGAGCTCCAAAAAGAAGGTAGTCTGCTAAGCACCACCCAGCTCTGAGCTTGAGCTTCAAAATACAATAAAATGATGTCTTTCTGAATTTTGGCAACTGGTAAAAGTCAAAGTCTATCAGTTCTGATGAATAATCTGCTTTGAGCTAAAACCCAGTGCTCAACTGCAGCTTCCCTCAGTGTTAACATTATGGATAGACTAGCAGAGACTACATCTCAACACACAAATTAGGAGGGGCAAGCACTAGGTATGCAGATGATGTATTGCTATTGCATCACTTTTTGTTTGATTAGTGATTATAAATTAACCACCTCCCTGCCCAAGGAATGAAATCCAGTAGAGTCTTTCTGAAATAAACATGGCATTTACATATATTTGCCTAAAACCTATAAAATGCTTTGGTCTCCAAGCAGCGTAGTGCTAATAGTCTTTGTATATCATTTGATGCTATCCCCATGCACAGCTCGTTAGGCACTAAATTCTTTCCATCCATCCAACAATCTAACACAGATGTCCCCCACAAAGCAGATGCAAAACACTACTTCAATCAAAGGTAATAATAAAGGAACTTGATTGGGTTAATGGGGTGTCATATGGGGGTGGTGTGGTCCTTGAGCCCATTCCCTCCCCCTGCTTTGGTTTCCTCTCATATCAATCCTTTCTAGGGAGTGGGGGAACAGCAGCATGGAAAGGAAAAAAAAGGCAGGTTTGTTAACAGATCTGACATTTGGGGATGAGAATGCTATTAGTCACTGTCATTGAGACAAGATCAATAAAAACTTACAGAGATCGCATTTTCTTATGTGTACAAATTCCAGGAAACACTGACAGCCACACCAGCATCATGATACCGAAATAAATCCAATGCTTTTCCTCCCTTGAGTTTTTATTTTTGTCTTTTCATCCTGCATAACAGAGCTTACAATGGAGATGTTGCTGAGTGTCTCTTGTGACTGTGTGCACTGATGCTTTCCACTGACTCCAGAAGGGTGCTGCGCTTTATACATACAGGGTTTGAGATATGGAAGGTTTGACAGGATAAGCAAAGGGAGAAAAAAGAAAAAGTATTTTGCTGTGATCAGTGCTCAGACTCAAGGGAAGGGGACAGAAAAGAGAAGAAAACTACAGACAGCACAGTTCTGTACATTTCCATGTTTGCTTTGTTTCTTGATCTCTGTGCAATTAACTCATGTTCCTGAGTGCTGTAGGTCTCACTTGGGGAATAGAAGTGTCTTCTCACTGGGGTGCTCATGCCTTTTGCTTGCTTTAGGTCCTTTATAGCTAGGCTCATCTGTAATGAGGCAAGAACAGTTGCCCTTGCTTGTTGAAAAAGGCACTGTTTCCTGCACAAAACCCCATCCCTCTGGAGAACAGGAGAGAGGATACTGCTTATGACAGTGGCCTCCAGACTCTTCCTACAGAGCCTCAGCAAAAACCAACCCCATTAAAATAACACAGCTCGTCTGCTCTCCCCAAAAGTCTGCTCCTTCCCTCAGATCAAACAGTCTGCCACTCAGAATAACACGGGTTTGCGTGTGCTTATTTTTAGGGTACAGCTGAACTAGTGGTATCAGTCTAACAGACTGTGTGCCCACTGCACTGGTCCTAATTACAACAAATTCACTGGGGAGGAAAGGAGCATGAGAAAACTCTCCAAGCATACTCCCTAAAACAGCACTGTCAAATCTCACCTATTTTTACCAGGTATCTGAGGCTTCCACTGAAGTTCCAATGTCTGGATTGCATAAACAGCAATTTCATTTTAAAATAATGATTTCTAGAATATTTACTTGAAAAAGAGCACATAGCATGCATGTCTGTTATGCTCAAAACCCTTAAACATACTTACTGCTGTGGTTTTATAAATATGCATGTTCGTAAAGATCAGAGATTTTAAGTCTATATGTCGCTTTTAGGAAACCTAGCCCATAATGTTTTGATGCAAACACCTGCTCCAGATTAATATTGCTATGAAATCCTCAATAATTTTCTGTTCTCAGGGCACATTGCTGCCTGAGCTACAGCTTAACCTCTCTTGAGGAAACAGTCCCAAATGGAGCAAAGGAAACCCATTCACAGCTAAATCAAATAGTGAGCATTGCCAGAGCATGCACAGACAACCAGTTACTCCTAGGAAGTGAAGCCTCAAGATGCTGCTTGAACAAATGGCTTTCCTGGACTTCTAAAATGCTAACTATGCACATGCTTATTATTTACATCCAAGCTGGTAAGCATGCCTAATATTTCAGGAGACACATTGTGCAGCTATAATACAACTCGAGCAACACCCTATATTTCACTGTTATGAGGTTCCAGAACAGCTGAACGATACAGCTCTTTCTGTACACACTACTAGCACATTCAAAGCTGGGAAATACTTTGTTGCTGTTTGCTGCAAACATGTCTTTCTTATCTGTAAAAACAGCAATAAGCATGATGCCTTACACTGCCCTAGAACCTTATAGCCCTTTCAGGGCACTCAACACCTATCTCTTCTAGTTCAAAGAGTGCTGGCATCTCCACAATTCAAACAGCAAGTATATGATTAAACACATTTGTGAGTTAAGGCTACAACTCGGAGCTTCTTCCTGGCCTAACACTGTAAAATAGTTATGTTTTTTTTTGTTACAGAGGTGCAAGTTGTTGCAAATTAAGAGGCTTAGTGATACAAGACAAATAGGATACAAATGTGAAAGACATTCTTAATTAATACAGAACATTATAAATGTGGCAAGTATTATGGTTTTATAGACAGCTTTTTCATTCTAGCCAGGATAAAGGGCAGACACGTTGCCAGAATAACACTTCTAATATTAATTAGACCCTTCTAATCCCAGAAGATGTTACCTTAAAGCATACACCCCTCCTTTAGGAAACTATACATTACCACAAGGCAGGAACCTAGACGCCGATGAGCTTTACAGCTTCACTCTCTACACCGCACTTTTTGATCTATATTATTTCTGATACAAGTCAAAAAACCCCAATGCAACACAAAAACCACCAGAGAAACAAAGCACCATCTCTTTCAGAGCAAGCAGAGGACAGTGTCGAAGCAACTAAACTTGCTTACCAGCCAAAGAGAGGGCACAAAGCAAACAGGAACCACTTGCCACATGGCTACTTAAGGCCTCCAGCTGCTTTGCGCGGCCAAATTTAAAGGGCCAGCACGGAAAGGGCTGTGGGAGTGAAGTGGTATCTCATTTTACAGGGCAGCTCTATGTAGGGAGGGCAGCCCCGAAGGAGGCACTACTTCTGGCTGTTGTGTCCAAGCAATGCATCACACACTGAGTCTTACAACTTGCTCTTGGCGCATGAGCTTCCTGGAGTGCTGTTCACCCATTACATTAATTCTCTGAATCTACACTCATTTTATTTGACGGGCTGCAGCAGCAGAATGACTCTGGGATGAGATGGCTTTTTCTAGTCATTAAGTGACACTGTAAGGAAACGTACTAGAGATAGATACTATTAATAGTTAAATCACATACACCTTTAGATATCAAACCAGAGCCCCAGGCCTTCTAAGCCAAAGGAGGAATCACCTGTAGCTGGTGTCAGCAGAAGATCCCTTTCTGGCACATGATGTCAGAACCACTCAGTTACATGTGCATCAACTGCATTTCTATGCAGTCATTAGTTCTAAGGTCACCAAAGTGGAATGCTCATCCCATGAGCCTGTTCCAGTCTGTGGTTTACGCTGCCTTAACCAGTATTGTATGCTCCCTAAAAGGCAAATCACTACATTAAAGCCATTCACATTTTGCCATTGCGTGCATCACATCTGAAAAGATTGGTGCTTACTGTAACAGCAATGGGACGCTGAGCTTGTGCTCTAAGCTGCCTGCAGCAGTGTTTTATCCCTTCCAGGAAAATTACTTTAGTGCATGAAGTGTTTTTGTTGTTTCACATTCCTAGGTAAAAAAACTGATGAGCAACCTGCAACCAGAATTGGAATGGCTAGCAGCTGGAACAGAAAATGAGACAGGGAGCAAGATGAATGCCTACCCCTTCGGCAGGGCAGTCAGAGGGAAATGCAGGAGTAGCTTCCCCTACCACCACACAAACAGCATCTTCCTGACATGTTCCACAGCAAGCACATGGGGATTTTCTAAGTGGTAACAAGTTTTGTGACAGCTGTTGCCTGCTCTTTATCATTGGAGGATGTTGAATTAGCACCTTGACTGACATGGTAGCCTTCCGCCACTGCCTTCCAATCAGCCTCAGAAGCCTCAGGTCAGCCAGCACTAACACAAAAGCTGATGTGGGCCTTGCAGAAGTTTGTAAAGACCATGTAGTGCTCATATACACCATGTAGTTGGGGAGCATGGTGGGGTGAAACAGCTGATTCCACATAAGGCAAATGTCATTTGATGGATTCAGCATAGCAGGGGCACTTCAGACTCAGACTGAGAGAGAGAATGAGAACTGCCTGCAGCAACCCTTGACTACATTTCATTGTTCACCTCCACACTTCCTTTCCCCTCCAACTATACCATGGTTGTGTGCAGGGCTCCTCTGTGAGCATGCGGAAAGGTCAGCTGCCCACTTCACTGGCTCAACTTCAGTTGAGTGCCTCTGGCAAATGTGAACCTCTGACAGTTCTCCTCTGTCTTCATTAGGTGGTTCAGGCCTTACATGTTGTTCCTTTGCCTTAGCAGATGAACCTTCATGGCCCCTCATGTGTTTCTCCTCATGACACCCCTCTGAGATGGGCAGCTCTAATCCCCTCTTTAGAACTTGGATGTTAGGGAACAGAGACTAAAGGCAAGTTTTAAAGATCCTTAAGAAGCCTATGGATCTGAGGTGACTAATACACTTCTCAAACACATGAAATGTATAACTGCAATTCAAACTGCTGAATTGAATAGCCCTGAGGAGTCTATTTCTTTTTGATTGATTTCAATGGGAATTAGACACTGTTTCTGAAAATAGTCATCTTTAAGTATCTAAAAGCCTCACTCTCAGCACCTTGTCTACCACACAGCAGGAAATCAAGTCAGACTACTCCAGACACAAGTCCCCTTTTCAATCGTTGCTTCCTTTCTCTTTTTTTCTTAACAAAAGTCACCAGCCAGCCTGCAAAGGAGATACATGGCACCATCAGGTTCAAAAGTTACTAAAACTTGAATTAGACAAATTCAAGACCAGATTCCCAAGTGGATACTGAAAAGTGGGCGGGATGTATCCTCTTGAACCTCTGATCCAACATTTCTGAGCACTGTGGGCTACCTGCACAAAGTGCTGAGGCTCACAGGCTCCCCTTGAGGAGCATGACCTTTTGCTGTGTGGGAGACAGAACACTTGACCAGATGGGCCACCAGTCTGCTCCAACAAAGTATTTCTCACGTTCTGAGAGCACAGACTGTCTTAAGCAGTCTGTGCTAAGGGCAGTATAAATACACCAATAACCTGTACTGAGCACCAGATTCTTTCACTCTGCAGCCACTGCTTCTGGCACACCTCTCCTAGCTGGACATGAGCATGTGGACCTTGAATTGCATTTGCTATGTAGACTGCTTTTTGTCCTGATCCCATACATTTTTAAATTGGAGTCTGAGCTGGTTATCTCCTTTTCAGCTATTTCATTGCCACAATTCCAAAACCCATGAATGCAGTCTGCTGTCTCTTTCTTCTTCAAACTCCTTTGCATTCCATTTTTTTCCATTCACAGCACTGTTATTGTGGCAGTGGCTGGCATGACTATTTCTACTTACTCCCAATCCCCCAATGGCAGTGTAATGCCACTTTAAT
This sequence comes from Agapornis roseicollis, assembly GCA_002631895.1. Lineage (NCBI taxonomy): Eukaryota > Metazoa > Chordata > Aves > Psittaciformes > Psittacidae > Agapornis > Agapornis roseicollis. Next base: position 266,434 of record NDXB01007493.1, on the reverse strand, counting down.
TGGCTATTTCTCCCTCCCGACACTAATCTCCTAACAAATGCCGATGCTGTGTTAGATGCTGTGTGGGGATCTCTCATCACTATCTCTTTAAGCAGGCAGTTGTATGTGGAATGGATGCATAGTCACCCAGCATGGATGGATTTGTCTGAGTCCCTGTCAGCTCCCTGTTTTTGTCACTGAAATCTTGCACTGTGGATCCGGATTTCTATTGCTTTAACTTTTTGAGGCAGATTTATCTCAACCCCTGTCAGATCAATGGGTTTTGTCACAGAAATCTATGTGACTTTGTTCCCTGTGGAGATCCGGCTAGTCAAGCTTGTGGAGGCTGATTTGGAAAACTGAACCTGAGGCCTTGTTAGCTAAGTCAGGAGGGGACAATAAGAACTGAAAAGAGCAGAGGCCTAACAACCGTGAAGACTTAGCTAGAAAATCCAGCAGCTAAAGAAAGAAAGTCCACAAGAGACAGAACGCACATACCCCAAGAGAGCACATTCCTTTTATAATATGTGCACACATGTACTTTGTAGGTTCAGGGCTCTCTACCTAGCATGGTAAACAGCTGCTCCCTCTGCTCCTGACTGCAGCTATGTGGCAGTGACCCTACTCTTAGAAAGGTGCTGTCTAGGCCAGCTCAGCCTTTGCACAACAGTCCTCTGAGAAAGGTTGCTCAAAACCCCTCCAGCTCTGGAGGCGGCAGGTCCGTAACAGGCACTGTTCATTTAATGCCTCAACACTGTGTTAGGATGCAATGTGCTATCAGAGATGATCTTTCTCAAGGGATACAAGCCCAACTTCGTTTTTGCCTGTAGCCATCAGACCGCATGGCTGTCTGACACTGCAGTGATGCCAGCAACAGAGTCTCCCAGATAATCTCAGCTTTCGTGAATTGCTAAGTGTCCATCTTGTCTCCTTGGCTGATTCAAAAATTTCCACTACCAGCTTCAGTAAATGGAAGTTTCCTGATGAAAAGTACATTTTTCAAATACCCTTTTGGTTGGACTGAGGAATAACATTATTTCCTTTGCTTATTTCCACTTAAAGATTTTCTGACAGTGATTATCAGAGTAGGATTTGCCCATGATCAAGGTCTGAATGAACTTCTAAAACAAAGTGGTAGTAGTAGTAACAATAACAACAATAACAGGAAAGCAGGTAACATACATGAAAGGAAGAGCCTGGTGTTGACTGATAAACACTCAGACTTCATTGGAACAGCCAACTCAAGCTGAAAGCTCAACACAGCAGGGATATAGCCTCTGTTGGTGAAACTGCCTCAGTTTTGTGTTTGAAGAGGAGCATTTCAAAAAGAAAAGGTACCCCAGGAAAGAGGAGATTTGGGAAGGTAGCCATTAGCATCTCAGCATTAGTGAGAAACAGTGCAAACTGTTGGCCATGGGTAACCTCATTGTTCCCTTTGCAATATTCCAGTTATAGGCTTTCTTAGCAGCAGACACTCATTTCTGTACCTGCTTGTAGTAATTCCCTTCTTTCTTTTAAATGAAACTCTCCTTTTGTTGTTTGCTTTTCTAGTTCAATTTTACCTCTGGAAATTCTTCATTCCCATTTTTCACATTCTAATTCTTTTTCACCCATCCTTCTCTGCCTGCCTTATTTAAACATTCATGCTTCTGTTTTGCTTCTTCCTCCATGTGATTATCTATTCTCTTTTAACTGGTATCCCTCCTTAGAGTTTTTTTCCCCTTCCACCCTTTCATCTCTCTCTCTCCCTTTTGCTCTCTCAATCTCTCAGCTTGCTGCTTAGGAAGCGGTAGTCCTTAGATATTGAAATGACATATTTAGTTTCTGCTTGTGATTCTGTGCTAGATGTATCTGTATGTCTGTGCAGTTTCAGAGAGAGTGTAAGCCTAGGTAAATACAGGAAACTGAGGTGAAAGCAAAGCTAAGAGAAAGGTTGCTTACTTGTGCCTGTGATTTGTAGCTGTTTAATAATGGCCTCCTGATTAACAGAGACTGCAATTCCAGAAATGCCACAGTGATAGATACTCAATATATACCCAAACAGAGATACACAATTGCTTTAACATTTAAAGCCAATTCTCATACACCTATTATCTTGTAAGTTGTGCCCGTCACTGCCTCATGTGCATACCGCTAGTAAAACACAACCTGAATTCTGCCTGGGTCTCTGAGGACTCCCAAGGTGTTAAATGATTGTTATTACATGCAGCTGTCACCATGTCTGCAGCTTCATCAAATCAAAAGAATTATGTTGTGGCTTTTATGTTTTCACCTCATGACAATGCAAAAAACTATGTCTTTAATAACACTGCTGAAACTGTGCCCTCATAAGTCATCTTGTCTGCTACAGTAACTGCTTTTCACAGAGATCCTCCTATTTTATCTGGTTGCAGTTAGTTAACAAGGAAGAGTTACAAGGCTTGGCTAGACAAAGAGTGATGAGATACCTGTAACCATTCTATTGCTTTAATTCCTCTCTTTTGGTACATGTTAATGTGCAGCAAGGTCACTTCAATAAGGAACTTTGAAATAAGTACTTGTTATTGGTGCTTTCAGGCTCACTTCCAGAAGCATGCAAGATTACTTCAGTCAGATTACCCCTCTGTGTTCTCCTTCTGCAGGCAATGTGTCCACAGGATGACCTCCCAAGCAGACAGAAAGGACCAAAGGGCAATAGCATCTCAGTCCTTAGTAAGATGGTTCAAGTGCTGCCTGTTCTATCCTAAGCTAATTATCTATCCTGCCTTCACCACAAGCATAAACCAGGCTTATTAGTTCAATCTGCCATCCTGGCCCAATAAACCAAGATGCTTCAAACTCTGCTAGGGTTGTAATGATCATTTAGCAATGATCCAGGTCTAGGAATGAGGAGATGCAGAGATGCATTCACAAAGATGACCTGGACCGCAGCAGTATTAACTGAGAGTGCCTGTGAGAGCACATCTCAGGTGCTGTTACATGTCAGAACCCAGAAGGAGATGTTTGAAAACCGGTAAGGAAAAGGGGCTTTAGCATAAAGTGTGGGAGTTCACATTTGGGAAAAAATATAACTAGACTGAGTTGCACCAGCACAGTTGTGGGAGGCAAACTTGCACAATGCCTTGACTACAGCCATGGCTGTTTTTCCTCACATTCGTGGGCTCTAATTCTACATAAAATAACAAAAGGGGGAGTGAGAGACAACACTGCATCATCTTGACAGTCCTTTCTAAGTATATAAAAGATGAGCTGTAAGTTCCTCAGCGTCTTCCTACCATAGAAGCAGGCAACAGCAAACTGCCATCACTAGAGCCATGCAGGACAATGACAAATTGATGCGAGCCGGCCTCATGCTGCCAATAGCAGTGACCAGCCATGTTTTCCAATAGCTGGCTCATTAGTAGAAATAGAGATTTCCAAGACAGCCAAGGAGATTAGGGAGCTTTGTAAAAGCCTCAAGGCTGGCTATGAGACAAGTCTCAGAGGACTGGGGTATAAAGTCTTTGCATGTATACCCCTGATTTTAAGCTGACACGGATCAGTGTTGGACTAAAGATCCAATGGATGTTTATTATGAGAAACTGGCTGATAGTCGTGGTCCAACTTCTACTGCATAGCCACCCACATCACTAAAGGAACAGGCAATCGGCTCATGTGTCCAAATTTCTGGGCATTCAGGCTAGCACTTTAAATAGACCATGAGGACTAAGGTGTTTTGCTCCCACCTGCCCCCCTCTTCCCCCCCAGCAGAGATGTGTCCAGCTCAGGACTGACAATGTGTGGAGAGAAGGTGCTTAGGGTATGTTACTTATGCTGTACATGTCCAAAACCAGAAGAGGACTCACATTTCTATGTCTGTCAGTCTAGCTTACTTCCCAGGCACTAAACTTTTAAACAGCAGAACTCTGGAACATTGTCTTTAAATAGCCAGAGACACTGGTTAGTGAAAGGTCACCGGGGGAGCAGAAACATCAGGTTATAGCCAAGTAACAACTTCAGCAATAATGGGAAATGAGGTGGGTGTACTGGTTGTAGTACCACAAAATTAGCTTTGCAGGAATTGTAACTTGGGACAAGATTGCATAGCTGTGACTATAACTTAAGTAGTTGTGTAGGGCCACACCTTCCCCTTGAAATGGGTGATAGACATGAAAGAGGTCACCAGATGGTTGTGCTTAGTGTAAAGCCAAAGGAAATTCAGCTAATGCTTGAAGAGATTCTATCCTTTTCAGTTTGGCACAAAACAAGCCATTGTAATTAGCCTTGTGTCAACTACTTGCATGAATAACCAAAAGAGGTCTGGTTACTTGTCCAGAATCTCTTACATCTGGAAACTGGGTCAGAAACCAGACTCTCTTGTCAGATCATTAATTTTCAGGTTACAATGAAAATGTAAGGATTGCTTTGGACATTACAATCCACATGTATTACCACATTCAGCTTCTTTCTAGCCCAAACCTCCATTAGCAATCTCACTGTACCTTATCTTGCTCATACTCCCCTTTAGGACAAAGCCTACAGCTGAGTACATGTTGCATTGTTTAAAACTCAATGGTAAGAGTGAAAAGCAGAATCACAAGGTCTCCAGTAAGATGCTTTGGTAACAGCCTGCAGTTAGTTCTAAGCAGCAGGGAAATGTACTGCCTGAAAGGCAGCCTCCAGCAAAACCTGGGCTCAGGTCAGGTACTGCTGTATACACCAAATCTGTTGCTTTGGACTGCACTCTAAGGGAAACCAGCAGCTAATACTATCTACAGAGAACTGTGATTTCTGAAACTGTTGAGTGGTCTTTTAAAGCAGTCCCATACAGAGCCTCCATTACAACAGATAATCAGAGTAAGAGCTTCTTCAGAAAGAAGTGGGGTGAGTTCCTTGGCAAGTACTTGGAAAAAAACATTTCAAGCTATTTGTGCAGGGAAAGATCAAAAAGAGATAAAAGATTTCTATTCTTCTTAATAAGCAACTCAATAATAGAAACAATCCTACATGTTCCAGCTATTTCTCCAAGAAACCAGCATTAGCTGTCTTGTGTCTGAGCTTCAGCCACTTGCACTCTGGATCTGGGTGTGGACAGAGATGGGGGACACAGTACAGCAACAGAGCAGATGCAGCTACATCACTTTAGGCCTATATGGAAAACTTTCCCTGGGACTCCGGCCTCAGACACAAAATTCAATGCAAGTCATGTTTGCAGACAACATGACATTCCTGTTAAAAGAGGAAGGCTGTTCTGTGTCAGTGGCAAAATGTGAGAGATGGAGTTGTGCTTTATGGAAAAAACAGCTAAGAGTATTAGAGCACAGCTCCATCTTGCAGCTAAGGTAATTCCCATCTTGTTGCCGGTGTAAAGGCCTCCAAATGAGCTAGGCCAATCCTCAGAGCAAGTGGACATTGTCCAGCAGAATCACTACATGGCATACAAAATTATGCAGTCCATCTAAGAGGGGATTCTACTGCATTTTAGGTTTGAAGACCCTTTAAAATTGAATTATTTAGCCCACCTTCATGTCCAACTAGAACTGTATCTCCTAGTGATACTTCAGCTTGGAGAACCACATGACCTTCAGGAAAACAGACCTTAGCAAATTACTGCTTCTCCATTTTACGTATTAAGGATTTGGTGGGTCACCTGCAGACATGACTTTTGGGGGGGGGTTGAAATGGCAACACATATAGGCCAAAGGAAACATCCCTCCCCTCCTTTCTGCAGTGTTAAGCACAGATCTCCAGTTGTTTGGGAACCAACAGCATGGGAACAGTTCAGAAGCCAGTTTATCAGACAGATTCCCTCAAGGTTAAACATAATCAGCCAGGGCCAGCTGCTCTTAGAGCCTGCTTTTGGTTTCCAACATTTGAGAGATCACCTGTAAATTATCATAAAAAATCAGGAAAGCAGCAATGCTGGAAGCAGTTCAAGCTGAAAGTCAGACTAAGTACACACCACTGCAGTCACAGTCTCAGGTGGGAACTCTGATAAAATGACAGTGTAGAATGACAGCTTAAGAGGAACCTGTAGGCGGGTAGGCATTAAACCTGTCCCAGACAACAGACTCGTCACCTAAGTCACACAAGAAGAGGTTGGTGAAACAGCACAAAATTGTCTAATTGTATTAGGAAGAAGAACAACTTATCTAATTCATGTGTTGCGCTGCCAGAAACCCAGATCAAAGCTCACAACACTAGAATTTTGAATGCCTTAAGACATAGAACAAAGTGGCAGGTAAACTCTTCTCATCAGTATTCAGGATCAAAAGTCACTGGATTTTTTGTGGCCATCACAAATTTAATACCAATGAAGGAGAATGAGAAGTTTGATGGTGTCTTGCACTTAAAACCTTCCATACCATAAACATCAGGCAACAACAGCTGGTGCTGAACAGTCTCCCAGTCTAGATGAAGCAAAAATCAACAGTCCCAGAGCTAGATGAAGGAAAATCAACACCATGAGTAAAGCAAAGGACACAAGAGCTGCACACAATACTCCAAGTGAGGTTTCACAAGAGCAGAGTAGAGGGGCAGGATCACCTCCTTCGACTTGCTGGTCATGCTCCTTTTGATGCAGCCCAGGATACGGTTGGCTTTCTGGGCTGTGAAAACTTAATGTCTTTTGGCATCTAAAAGTGCTAAGACAACCATCTGGGCACAATTCTTGAGCCCTTGCAAAAGGGCTTCCTATTGTTAACCTTCTTCCTACAAGAAATGCAAAACTGTCAGGGCTCTGCCTCCATGAAGGGTGAGGCATGGTGAGAGCATGATAAAACATTCACAATAGCCCTGGCCCTTCCTTTCACATGGTGCCCATAGCAGCTGTTCTTGTAACTGTTCCTGAGCATCCAGAGGGATGTTTTTTGCCTAAGCCACAATGGTGAATGACAGTCCTTGCCATCTGTGATCAGATGGAAAAGTTGTATCCTTTGGTGCTCTCATCCACACTCTGACTATTATCATCAGGGAAGCACCTGCCTCAGAAGAGACTCACTTGGCATGTGGTGCAGCAAGGGACTTACAGTTGGATTAACAGCTATACCTCACAGGAGGGATTGTCTGGAAAGAGCAGGCATTGCAAGGGGACAGGCAGAGCCCCTTACCTCACATGCATCAGGCTCTGACTGCACTAGAGCCATGGGAAGGACCAAGGAACATTGTACTTTCACAGTAATTTATTAAACCAGACTCCAAGAAAAGCTGCAATATTGGGACAGGCTCCCATTGCTGTTTATGTTCAGTTTTTCTTGTGACCTCTCAGCAAACCTGTTTCAAAGGCTTTCCTGTGTCCCACTATTCTTTGCCAAGCAGCAGAACTTTTCTGGACCAACTGTACAGACATCTTTCTCAGTTCACTGAAAGGATCTTTGGTAGCCAGCAATTTAACTTTGCAGACCTTGGTCTAGTGTGAATAACACACTGTTTAGTAGCTCACTTGACATGTACTCCAGTGTCCAACCAGTGTCCTGAGCACACAGAAGTCCAACCTCTGAGAGGACAGACAGGCTGCAGACAACGGGAGGTGAGCTGCATACAGATGCATGAAAGGATCACTGCTCTCCAGGGAGCCAGCATGAAAAGCATCTGCCAAAGGGAATCCTTCTAACCTCCTGCCAGGGTTGAAAAGGAATGACACCATGACAGAGTGACAAACAAGGAGTGACAAGTGTGGAGTGATAAATATGGAGTGATAAATGTGGAGTGTCTCACAATGGGGATCAGTCTGTTGGTAAATGCTCAGAAAAGCCCTGATCCCCACAAGAAGGAGGAAGGACAAAGAGCCTCCACCAAAGCCATTGCCTTCACAATGTCCAGTATCCTTTCCACATACTCATTAGTCACAAAGTCACATCCCAGGCATACAGGCTAGTAATTCTGGGGTAACAGTGTACACACTGACATTATCTGAACTCCCTAGGGTCTATCTGTTCTACAGCTGGGGTCCCATTCAGAGGTTTTCACTGATAAACTAATTCCCTCAATCATAAGATTGTACCCTTTCTCCTATACAAGGATAGAAAGAATAGTCCACATACCAGCAGAAAGGGCCCTGGACCTTCCTGACAAATTCAATCCAGTGGAAGTGATACATGTCTTTCACATCTATGTGGTGATAGCTTGCAACTGCAGCTTTCTCTCTCTCTTTCATTTTGTAGGATGGCCATCACTGCTGTTGCTTAATGCCAATGCTGAGTTCATGTCACCTCCTGCAGTCAATGTATGCCTGAGGAGACAGAATAAACAGTTTTTAAACCTCCCCTACATTTGCTGTCATATTGTAACTAGGCACTGGAAATCAAATAAATATATCATAGAAGATGAGCAGTTAAAATGTCTACTGAAAAAAAACCCCAGATTCAGGCAAAATGGCTTAATCTGCAGCATTAATGAGTAACAGATTGTCCCATCAATAGTAATATGAAGAGCAGCACGCAAGAAGGCAAAACTCATACAAGCTCCCAAGAACTCATACCCTGGTAAAACACCCAGTTCAGAAGAATACTCAAGAATATGATTAAAGTTAGGCATGTGTTTAAGTCCCATTGATTTCAGTGAGAATAAGGTACAAGCTTAAATGCTTTTTGAATCAAGGTGCTTTACTAAACCAAAAAATATTCTGTGCATAAGTCAGAAGCAAGAACACCTGGTAAGACAGAGCTGGCCAGCTCTGCATGGATGGACACATGCAGCTATCCTGCTACCCCAGCTATTGGGAAGAGAGAGTCATAGCTCTGCAGCCTAAGATTCTTCCCTATGATGCACTTCCTAAATTAGCCTTTACCTATGCCACAAACTATTGGGTTTTTTAATGCAGTCCTCAATATAAGGAGAGAAATGAAAAGGGACCCTCAGACTTTCCCCAGTACCAAGCATACATCCTGACTTCTTGCCTGTGTGGCACAGCTCTCAGAAACATCCGTGCACAGCCATCTCATACTCACTGCTGCACAGCATGTGCACAGTTGCAGAGGATCAGTACCAGTTCCAGGAGCCAAACAGGACCAGGGCCACACTCACATATAGAATGAAAAACTAGCTTCTGTCCCAAAGAGCTTGCTGACTTAATGAATGCTGACTGAAGGAGAACAGGGGAATAAAACAGAGAAAGCTCAAGGCCTTTAAGGACAGAAAAGGAGTCTGAGAAAGGGAGATAGTAAAAAACCAGATGGATAGTATTTATTCTGTCGAATACATGCACCAAACTCCCAGCAGAAACAATAGAAGGATATGAATTTGGTGTGCAACTCTGCCCACCAGAAAGGCCCATGATCATATTAATTCAGTACGTCTGCAATGCCATTAGCTAGATGCTGCAGAGAAATAATGAAACTGCTTCACAAAAGCAATGAAGACAACTGGCCAACTCTTTCCATGGCTAATTCAGGCAGGCTCCATGTTTCTTATGTGTTATTATTCAGTTTTAACTTATTCCTTTATTTCTTATGTCTGATCAGGAAAAGCAGACATAATACTCTCTTCTGCACACACACTACAATCTGTTTGTATTCTCTTGACAAAAATCTTCTGCTAGCAGCAAGGGTCAGTGTGGACAGTGGTTAGAAAAGCAGCAAAAATCAGTGTGACTGGTGCTAGTGAATAGCCTGCTCTTTCCATGAATGCTTTGCTGCCTCAAGCTTAAGAACATGAGGTGTTCAAAGAGAGGAGAAGATGTCTATTAATTGGTAAAGCCTTCGGAGCCTAGGGCTTTCATCCAGATGTTACAATAAGGTGAATCAAAGTCTCCAGGATGTTTGTAAAGGGCTGGAGCTCACAATTTTCCTTCTGTGACAAACAAGTTAGGTAAATGTGCACAAATATGGGGAAAGGGAAGGATATCTCTACCCTGCTCAGTGCACAAAATCCTTCGTTATGCCTCTGTGGCAAGACCAATTGTCTTGGTGTTTAATCTCTTCATATTCTTTAAACAACCCAGTGGTGTTAAATCTAAAGTAGCTCGATTCATAGCAGGATTTCTGCAAAGAAACTCCTTAAATGAGTCTGCTACTATTCATACCATAGACCCTCTTTAAATCCCTCTGGGAAAAGAAGACTGAATCTGCAGTCTAGAAGCAGATAGATTTCTTCTTAACTGCAACTAGAAATCATTGCAATGACCTTGGATGAGTTCCTGGTGCCTGTCAGGCAAGAGGGAGCTTTACTTGCCTGCATGGGAGACCATAAGGGTTTAGAGCCAGGTATTCTGACCAAGTCCTTTGCAATTCTGGAGGGAAAGGTTTCAGAACAAGTCAAAGTCATGGTCCTTCCTCATCCACCCATCCCATGGGGAGATATGATGACATGGCCCATTGGAGCAGAAACTGCTCAGCTGAAAGGAGGACTCACATTATGCCCATACCCTTAATTACAGAGGTGTGTGCCTCTTGGCTTGCACCTTTCCAGCTGAACACAGCATACTCGGTGTAAGTGCTAGTTAGGAGCTTGCACACATGCCAAGAAACTGCCTTGGTTTGATGCCATGGAATAGACACGTTCATTCTCTACGTTGATTACTCATTCTCTACGTTCATTACTCTCCTCTGAGTGCTGGGGCCCAACCAAGAATGGTTGCACACAGTTAGGAGTGCAGGTGTTACTGGCAGGTGTTTTGTTTCCGAGGAAGCTGCTTTCTGGCTGAGCTGCTGCCAGCCCATCTATCCACCTCCCCATTGCCACACAACCTCGCCTCCCCCAGGGACTTCCAGGCAGACCTATTTGCAAACAGCAGGCACAAGCAATGAACACATCAGGTAATTAAATGGCAGATCAATTCGACTTAGCTTCTCTTGGGAATGCAGCCCTTGGGAGACAGAAGAATGAGGCAGCAGGAGACAAAGGCAGAGAGAAAAATTGAGAGATAGAGGAGAAAAGGAGTAGAGAAGAAGAGCAAAGATGGAAACACAGCAGGCAGAAAGGGCTACGCACAATGCGGTGTGAAGCCACAACAGCAGACAGGAGGCATTCAGGAGGAAAAGGGCATGGCTAGTATAGGCGGTATGAGAAAGACAACATTGCAGGGAAGACAGAGGAAAGAGAGAGATGTCTAAGGGAAGGTAGGAGCAAGATAGATTAAAAAGAGACTGGAAAGAGTGAGATAATGAGTACAATAACTGTAGAGAATGGCCCTAACTGGCTACCTGGATCTCAAGCACAATGAGTCCCCTATAAGTGTTTACATACCTGCAAAAAGGTAAGCTTTATACATTTGCAACCATCAGCAAAAGGTGCATTTGTAATTTCCTATTCACTTTATTTAACCTAAGATGGAGAATCAGTGGATATTAAGAGGACTTCCCTCCCTAAAATGTGTCGTAATCCCCGGAGCTTTCTGCTACTAATATGAAAAACAGCCAGTGGAACTGACAAGAAGGAGAGAAGGAAATTAAAACAGTTTGGTATCACTCAGACCAGCTGAGTGGAACACTAGAGAAAAAAACATCAACTCCTAATTAGGTTTCAGGCTCTATCTTTAATAATAATCTGAGATATTGGTAGTACTAACCCACTTAGTAATGCTAGTCTCGGCTCTTTAACAGTCCTGAGTAAAGTACCAAAAACCTGAGAACCTTTTCTTTTTAGAAGTAACATGATTCTTATTTTCCTCTTCTTTAAAGCAACCCTGGGATTTACATTGTCTTTTTTTTTGACTGCAACAGGGGTACTAGAAATGCAATTACATATTGAAAAGAAAGATGAACTTCACAACTGTAACCTGACTTTGGGACAGGGAGAACACTAATAGCTCAGGGACCCAGAGAGTCAGCAACACAAAGGGACCTTCCACTGGATAACCTTCATCCTGTCAGACTCCCAGCAGTGGCCTCCAGCAGTATGTCTTTGCACTGCCACCTCACTGGGAACAGTGCAAATATCTCTCTCCCTGCCTCCAACTGCACTGCTGCCAGCTCTGCAGGATGCTGCCCCATCCTAAGGGTGTGCTTCTCACATTCCTTTTACAGCACAGCAGGAGCCAGGCACAGGAGGGACTTCTGAATGTCCGGGTTTGAAACTGCTGTGACAAAGGACAAGTGAAAATATCTCCTAGTGACTGGCTAGGGAAGCCATGTCTTTCCAGGATTTTGGCTAAGGTTCTGTAGTATCATGCTATGCTCTTGAAAACTCCTTTCTTCATGGCTTCCATGCAAGCATATCAAGGCTATTTACATACACCCACCATATTTACAAGAGTGCTGTGAAGAAGCAAAAGACAAAACCATACCAAACTGTGCAACAAGTCAGCAGCAGAAATGCTAATAAAGCCAGACTCCTTGCCTCCTTCTTATTAGGTAGACAACACTGCCTTTCTCCTGCCCCCTTCAACTGTCCTGTGACTGATTTTGAAGAATAAACCTATGAAGAGTTAATGTTCCAGTTTCTGCTGAGGCAGACGAGCCAAGATCATTAAATCCAACATTAGGGATGACCAAACAATAGGTAACCAGTTGGGAAACCCCAGGCCAGCGTGCTTCTCCCCTCAAGACCAGCACATTAGAAATACTTTTTTTCTACCACCTTTGATTTGGCTCTTGCCAGGAAAGAAAATGAAGCTGCTGAGTATGAGAATGTCTGACACCAGTTTGTCCTACCAGTGCAATCTGTGCAGTCCACACTGCACTTTGAAGCAGAGTACCAATAACTGGCACTTTCAGAGCCCACAGGTACCTGCCACAGAGGGACTGAGGATGCGTTTATCAGCCAGGAGTCACCCTCTTTAACCTCAAGCCAGTGATCTCCATTGCCAAAGCACAGAATGGAATTACAGGCTGCACTACAGCTAGGTAGGAGGTAACCACACAACTAGGAGGGTGGACAGGGAAGAAAGCAGAAAAAATTAAGCTAACAAGAACTAGGAGGGTGGTAGAAGATGGAATCATAGAATCATAGAATAGTCAGGGTTGGAAAGGACCTTAAGATCATCTAGTTCCAACCCCCCTGCCATAAGCAGGGACACCTCACACTAAACCATGTCACCCAATGCTTCATCCAACCTGGCCTTGAACACTGTCAGGGATGGAGCACTCACAACCTTCCTGGCCAACCCATTCCAGTGCCTCACCACCCTAACAGGAAAGAATTTCTTCCTTATATCCAATCTAAACCTCTCCTGTTTAAGTTTGAATCCGTTATCCCTTGTCCTGTCACTACAGCCCCTAATGAAGAGTCCCTCCGCAGCATCCCTCTGGACAACTGGCTTGTTTTCTGGCCTGCAAGCACATGCACACAGGCAGATGTTGTCATATACACACATTCCTCCTGCCTGTTAAATCCGGGCATCTGGACTTCTATCAGCTTGTATGGCCAGCTCTACACCCCTCCTCAATATAGGTTCTTTGGCTACCAGATCCTGCAAAACAAACCTTCTTCATGTTGATGACACAGACCTGAACAACTCTCTGAAATCTGCTTCTTCCCAAGGTGTGAGGCTGTAAACAGCTCAACCTTTCAGCCTCTGCTTGTCTGTCCTCATAGGTTTTCCACAGTATTTACACTGTAAGTGGGAAAGGGCACACTGGCAGAAGCAGCTGCAACCTCAGCTCTTCCCTCTTTCTCCACAAACGGAAACAATGCATGGATTAGATGCTGCATGCTCCATAAAGGCCAGATTGCATAGTGATCATGCTGGCACAGCCTTTTTGTCACAGTCCTGTCCCTAGTACAGACCTCAAGGGAGCAGCACGATGGCTTCAGCAGCTGTGGCTGCATTAGGAAGGTTCTCCTAGGGCTGGAGTGGAGAATCTGCACAATGGCCTGGAGGAGCCTTAGCAAGCCAAATACTTCCATGTCTTCTGCCCTGCTACAGCACTAGCATGATTTATATTCCTAGTGCACAGCTGGAGACAAGCCATAGCATAGCACTGGAGAATCAAGAAGCAAGTTCCTGCAGGAAGGCAGAAATACAGGAGCTGGAGGTAACTAGAAAGGGGAGATTAAGTCCTCCTAACTCCCAGTGAATCCTCATTTCCACTCTTCTTTGTCATGAGACACTAGGGCTACCTGGTGCCTGCCAAGAGGATAGCTAAGAGAAGTCCTAGCCATGCTTTAGTGGCCTTGTTCAAAGCAATCAGCACTTTCTGATTTGAGTTCTTTTTTCAAACCATACATTTCACTGTGTCTACACTGTCATCCAGAGTCATTCCAGCACCTCAAAACATCCCAGAAAGGGTTTTGAAATATCTTGCTACTCTTTTTCATTCAATGTATAATCCAGCTGCTCACATTCCCTCTTTCTGACTTCCTGAATTACTGCTCATTCTTTTACTTACATCATGAAATGAACTCTTGAACAGAACCCCAGTCTGGATTATACAGTCCAGAACCCTTAACACCATTGATTTTCTCAGCACCGTGGAGCTATATCCAGTTTTGATGGGATTTAATGGATGCTCTCTCACAGAAATCTGCCACATTAAATAAAAGGAGCAGATAAGTGTGATAAATAATAAATGAGTAATGTATCCCCATGTAATAAAAGCTGACTAAGCTTTGTAGACATCAGATGTATTAGCTCACTTCTATGAGGCACTTGCTACAAATTAAAGACTGCTCAAGACTGTCCAACTCACATCAAGACCTACAGGTTTTCAAAGGCAGTTCACGGAGATACCAGATCTCTAAACTGGAGGAATATGGTAAGAACTTCACATCTGCCTTGGGGCTGGCTGCAGGAAAGCCATGCTGTTTGTGTTCTGGAAATTAAAATCCCAAAATCCAAACATCAGGTCATTAAAAAAAGACCCAGCAGTCAATAATTAGCTGGCTTTTAGTCTGTGCATGTTTGTGCTTCCAAGTCTTTCTCTACCGGTAGGCAGGTCAGAAACTGAGACTTTAAAAAATGAAAGCAGAGACTCATAATTGCCTGACCTGAGAGCTTAGGCTTTAACATCAGATTTTACAAGGCTTATAATAAAAGTATTGTGGCTGGTAGCATGGGGGATTCACATTCCCTTCTTTGTGGAAAAAAAAGAGAAAAGAACACGCACATTCCAAATACATTCTGTCACCTGTATTCCTCTTGATCTTTCTGAATTATTGAGCCTGTCAGCTGCAATGGAGCCCAGTTCAACATGTGATCCCCCAGTGGTAGCGTTCACAAAATAGGTTTGCAGTGTGTAACACCACCCCTATAATAAATGCTGTGGTTTATGAACTACTCCTTTGGCAGCTGAAAAGGAGCACTAAAAATTGATATAAAGGACACTGACCACTCTGCCTGGCTTTATGTCCTGGCTTTTAATTCCTCCCCTCCCTTTTTTCTTCAGTATTTGTTTCTTTCTAAAACCTTTATCTTCCAAAAGTTCTTCTGTATTTTCAATCTACCTTCAGTCTCTTTTCTCTGCAGTGATTCTGATTTATTTTTGTTTCTCTATCCTCTCTTCTGATGCGTTCCCTTTAGCTGTCTTTTAGCATTTTGTAATGTATAATTTTTCTTCTGTGTCAGGCTGGCACCAACTGAGATGTGATCAGATCTTTTATCCTGAGGGATGCAATGTCTCTGTAAAAAGACTCTGTGCCCTGCCAAAGCAGAAAGATTCTCCCTGCACCATAATTTCCAGACATGCCACCCTCTTGAGCCCAATTTAGTTTCTGTGTTATCACCTTTCATACAATCATTGCCTGTGGTCACGATATCTACATGTCCCTGTTCTAGCTACTGTGACACTCTGAGAGACAAGTGCAGAGGAGAAGCTGGTTGTTACCTACTGCTGCACATGGACCATCATCTTGGATTAGGGTTCTGGTCTGTCACCTAGCCCAGATCTATCATTTACAAGTTTGTTCCTATATTATGGACAGACCTGAGGAGTGCAGGACCCAGTAACAGCCCAAATTGCCATATACTCATTCCTACCTACAAAATGCTTTTCTGGCCCTTTCTCAGTTTTTAAGCAAAATAATTCTTTTTTATCATTTTTATCTTGCTGAAAACTCCTATTTTCCCAATGGAAATTTTCCCCTGTTCTCACCTTTCTGATCAATTCTGGAGAAGCAGACCCTTGCACAGGTCTACCAGGGTAGACTGTTATCTTGCTGAATCCTGATCCGTGAGTTTCTGGACAGAAAAGACAACCCTATGCTCTGACAGAAGGCAACTGGCAATTACACAGACATTCAGCTTCCTGAGGGCTGCTGTAATGGGGGTCTGGGGTAGTGAAGTGACTCGTAGAAATCCAGTATTATGGTGATGATCAAGACGCTTTTAAGGTCCTTTCCAACTCTAATCATTCTATGATTCTGGGACCTGATAGTCGTCTTCCAATATCTGAAGGGGGCCTACAGGGATGCTGGAGAGGGACTGATCATCAGGGATTGTAGTGGTAGGACAGGAGGTAATGGGCTCAAACTTAAACAGGGGAAGTTCACGTTAGATACAAGGAAGTTCTATACTGTGAGGGTAGTGAGGCACTGGAACAGTGGTAAATGCTCAATCCCTGGCAGTGCTCAAGGCCAGACTAGAGTGAGACCTCCTTGCCAATGGCAGGGGAATTTGAACTAGACGATATTAAGGTGCTTTCTAACGCCAACTATTCTATGATTTTATGATTCTATATGGCTTCCCTGAGCCTTCCTGGTGTGTAAGTAGACCCAGCACCCTCTTCCCTTGCTGGTTACTCCCTGCTGTGTGGTACTATAACATGTCATCCAAGCTGTGGAGCATTCTCAACTCCCAGTTGCAGCAAATGGAGGCACATCTCAGGGTCAGGCCTTGCCTACCTGCTGCATTCTCTACCCAGCAGCTCTGGTTCAACTCTGGAACAGGCTTTATAGCTGATGCATTGTATTTGCATAGGCCATTGTCATTCTCTGTGTGGCTCCTTGCAGCTGGCACCCTGAACTGGAGAAATATCTTCTTTAAGGAGAAGCAGGAACGACGCAGCTAAAGATAAAAATAGCAATAATCTTACTAGATGAAACTTCATGTTAAGCACTTAAAAAGCAATAAAAACTCAATTTGCTTTCTTTCAATTATTTTGCTTATTCAGTTTTGGGGAAAAAAAAAAAAAGAAAAANTTTTCAAGCAAGTTTTTTCATCACTTTTGAATGGTAAAGCTAGGGATTAGTTCAATGTCATTCTAAGCAAGGGCTGATATAGTGTTTGATCTGACTCACAATCATAGTTTTTTTTTTTTTTTGTGGAAAAAAAAAAAAAAAAAAAAGAAAAAGAGGGGTTAAAAACACAAAAAAAGGAGAAAAGTTTCCTGGTCACAGAAGGTCTGTTTTTCTCATCAGCATCCAATGTCTTCATGACTGCCCACCCCTCTGCCCTCAGTGTCCCCCAGCCCTGCTCAGGTCCCACTCCTGGCCAACATGCAAAAGGCCATTATCAGGCAGGGCTGAGGCTTCCTGGCACGTACAAAGAAAGGGAAAAGGGAACCGGTAACTCAGGAGCACTCGCTGCCTCTTTCACACACAAGCACCTTTTCTGAGAAAGCAGAAAAGATAAAGGCAGAAATTACTGCTCTTGCACAATATATGCCAAGTTCATAAGAGCAGCGTTTAACACTTAATCAAAATGGTTTGACAATGTAAAAATTAGGTTTTCGAATGTCATTAGTGCCTTATAATAGGTTCAATTTATATCATTCCCATCCCTGTTTTTTCACCTCTGCTAATTGTTTTTATTCATTTCTTTCATTTTTTACACTGTTGTCTTGTTGGTTTTAATTTTTAATTCTCAGAGAACTTTTTCTTTTACCTTGTTAATTGCTCTGGGTTTGAAAAGCCTGAATCTGTCATTCTTTTTCTCCTAGGGCAACTACAAGGGATGTTTTAGACAGGTTCTTTTCCATTTGTAGGCAAGCTCTCATCCGGGATAATTTGAGCAAAAAAGTCTTGCTTTCAGGTCAGTATGAGCATTTTTGTTTTTTTGGTTTTTTTTTGTTTTTTTTTTTTTTTTGTAGTGTGATTCACAGGAAAGCTCTCTTGTATTCACCTGTAGATTTCCTTCTGCACTGTCATGCAGGAGTCCTTTGGTATTGGCATGCAAAATGGACCTCTGTTCTACAGTTGATATGCAAACTCTTTTCTATTTGGAAGAAGATGAAAGCTCTTTCCTGCTCTGGCTTGCGAGGTCTTTTCTGTGTGGGCTCTCCTTTTTGTCACCTACCCAAGAGAAGCACACCCCCAATGTCTTTTCCCTTGCCATATACAAGAATGTTCCAAGTCCCAGTTATCACAGAGCTGCAAGATGTCGTTTGCATGGAGACATATATTGGCATCTTGTTATTTTTTTTCTGCCAGTATAAATGGAACTGGTTTAAATAATTCCACTGACATCTTTGGGGCAGAAGACCATTTTGCGAATGGCCATTTTTTTAGGAAAATGCTGACACTTGCTTGGTTGTACTTGGCAAAGGAACAAACCTTGGGTCTTAGGGGGAAATCTGTAAAATCAAACCAAAAACTCTAGGCAAAAATACCAGCAGTGGGGAAACAATAACCCTCTGACTACTCTCACTCATAGACAGATGAAGAAACACTTGCAGGGGCTTGTTCCAGGGTGACTTCTTGCTCCCTAGAGGTAACCAAAGCCTGTAAACATGGAAACGTTTTAATCTGTCCCCCATTGCCAGCGAGAGTGGGCTGTGGTTTCACACCAGTAAAGCTGCATTATATTGGCACTGCAGGGACACTTGGAAGTTTATTCTTACTCTCATGCCCAGTCAGTTCAGTCACACTGACTGCAAGATCCTGCTGGTGCTGATGCGCACTGACTGCTCAGGAAGCTGTTTTGGTGTGCTAACCAGGCAGGAAAGTCTTCACTCTGAAGGAGACCACCTTAGCAAATCAGAGAGTGCTGGTTTTCTGTACAGCAGTAGTGCTGCCACAGCTCAATTTTGCTCTCCACCATTTGAAAGGGAAAGGGTCACTATGATCACGGGTTACAACTGCTGATGTCCAAAAGCATCTATGCATCAGCATCTTTTGCGTGGCAACCAAAGGCCTCCCAGCCAAGATGTCTGGCATGAGCTATATGATAGTTTTATTCATTTGGCCTTTAATACTGTTTTTAATTCTTCCTACTGGGGAAATTTGTATTCTTGCATCCTGCCTAGAGGTCTACATTGCCTCTACTTCTCCTCCTCCACCCACTGCAGCTTGTGTATTTTATCCCTCAGCGGATACAAATGCAAAGGTTTCTTCCTTCCTGGTTAGCCTCAAGATCCCCTGTAAGTAACATGGAGCAGGTCTCAAATGAAACCTTCAGTGGCAATGCTCATCAGCAGAGCCCTACCTGACAAGCTGCCAATGTGCTGCCTGGCCCTCAGAGACCTCTCTTTTGATTTAACATACCGCTGGCTCCAGGCAGCTTCTGCTCTATGACAGACAGGTATGGCTTCATCAGAGGTCCTCCAGAGCCTTAAATCAGAAACGAATGCAACCTGTACCTATGAGATGCCAAGAACCTACACTGATGCCTGATAAGAGGAAGGCCTTTTCCTCATGTTTCTCTATATTTAGCATCCTTTCCAGCAGTGTTTCTAAACTTGCCAGCTGCAGTAATGTGATTCATACCCCCACCACCTCCAGCAATGGATAAGGGGAGTGTAAATGACATGCAGGAGAAAACCACGAGCAGTATAGCCCAAATCAGGGCTGTAATGGTATATTCTTTAGTGCTTCTATTGACATCTATGCCAAGCTTTCAGAGAAAAGCAGTTATTTGGTCTCAGAGCCTGTTCTCCCTCACAGCAGTAGATGGGAATGTCCCAAGTTGCAGGATAGTCACCTGCAGAGAAAAGGTTTGAGATGGTTCTCAAGCCATGTTTTCGGGTGAGTTTGGGTACAACCAATAATGACAAAGATGTGCACAAATTCTTTTCACAAGAACATTGCCATGCTTGGGATGGAATGTTGTCATTGGAGCAGGCTCTCTGCTATCTAAAGGTCTCCATCTCCACCAAACTAACAGCAGACAGTTTAAGCATCAGTATCAGCTGTGGGAACCCATTCCTGAGTCAGAAGAATGACTGTTGCAACGGTTGTCATTGCCTGCCCTGAATCAGCCTGGGAAGAGGCATTACTGTGGAATCAGTCCAAGAGCTGGAGCTGTTACAGGTAAATACCATAAACATCTAAATCTTTTAGGAGGTTCAGTCTACATATCTGGGCCATTATGGGACATTAGCTAAAATGCTCATTTGAAAAATTATCCTGTGAACCACTACAATGTAGCAGAGGAGCTGTTTTGCTCAGATAAATAATAATTGAAAACTGAGGCAGAAACCTGCAGCCATATCCATCTGTGTTGTGATCTTGTCAAATTTCATCACCTAATTACTAACAGGCCTTGCTGGTCCATAGAGAAGAGGCAGAAAGCCTCAGAAAACAGTGTTGATGATTCTGAGGGAGAATTCTTCTCTCAGAGTTGGTGCTGAACCAGTCCCTCAACAGAATTAAAGGGAGCTGTGCTTCTAGTGATGCTTAAAAAGGAATTCAAATGCTGATATCCTTAATTATTGTTGCCACTATAGCCCCTTGTGCCATGATGAGGCATTTATGCTGTTTGCCCCCATCAGTTTAATATTTGAGATTTACTTATCGCCACCATGAAATATCCATCCTTCATATTGTCTACAATAGTTCCAGAGGTGCACTGTGCTCTTCCTTTCTTTGTACTTCCACAACATTCCACAGTGCTTTCCAATAGCTGTTCCACAGCCAGGCAGCGATGCTTATTGCCACAGAGCTTGACAAAGCACACTTGAACCTTTAGGATAAAAGCACACACGTTTCCTCTAAGTAATTATATCACTGTTATCATCGAACATTGTGACAAGTTGTTAATGATCAGAAGTGAAAGCAGTAATGAAGTTAAATAGAGGAAAGAGATCTCCAAGATATAGAATCATGTAATCATAGAACCATAAAATGGTTTGGGTTGGAAGGGACCTTCAGATCATCCAGTTCCAACCCCCTGCCATGGGCAGGGACACCTCACACTAAACCATGTTGCCTAACTTGGCAACTCCTCGGTACAACCTGGCCTTGAACACTGCCAGGGATGGAGCATTCACAACTTCCCCGGGCAACCTATTCCAGTGACTCACCACCCTCACTGTAAAGAACTTCTTCCTTATACCTAATCTGAACTTCTCCTGTTTCAGTTTGAACCCATTACCCCTTGTCCTATCGCTTTAGTTCCTGATGAAAAACTAAACTATCCAACCCTCTTAAACATACTGCAGGCTATTTTGTCAGTTTGACTCTTTGGTAGTTTGTTTTGGTGATCAGATTAAGTCCATATTCATCCACTGTCACAATGGCCACGGACAGCACAGACAAGGAAGGAAGTCCTCACTGTGCAGTTCCCAAAGATCTTGAAAGAAGTTCAGAGCAAAATCCATATCCACAGAAATGCTGCATAAATCAAGCACAGAGAGAAGCATCATTCCAACGGGTGGCAGCAAAGCCAGGCAACATTCTACATTTCTCTAATACTCTGTCAAAACCCAGATAATAGCAAAGTTGTAAGAAGAAAATGGTCTCCATTTCCTTTAAAACAGGTGAAGAATAGAAGTGTGATGGAAAAGGGGCTGAGTTCTTAATATTGAAGACAGCAACCCAGTAATCCATGCTCTCACCCTCCCTCAGTGTATGCACTTCCATTCATAATATTTCTTCTATTCAGATCATTTTCACTGTCTTCACAGAAATCCCACATACTTTCTTTAGGGATTTTACTAATTCTCACCCAACCTCCCTACCTCCAAACTGGGCAGCAGCTACAGAAGGCAATGGTAGCCACACCAGGCCCGGAACGATGCAAGGGTTAACAACTCCTCCCCAGAGAGGAGGATAGGGGGCATAATTTTAAAATCAAAGTGAAATACAGTTACGAGGCAATTTTATTCACTCTTAACCCAATCAATGTAAGGTTCCCATAAGCCATTAGCAAGGAGTTCAGATGCAGAAGATGTCGTGATGGGTTAGATAGAGATGATTCTGTGTTCATCAGTACTGACAGCTCAGGGAGAGAGAAGGAAGGAGAGAAGAAGGGGGAGAGAGAGGAAAAGGAAATTCAGGACTGGGACATAGGGAGAAAAGAAATTACCTGTCAACATGTAAACTGCGTACAACTCCCGTGTGATATACTAAGGCAGTGTATTAAGTCATGCACTAGAGACAGGAAAATATGTGGGCCAATATCCCAGGCCTCACCCTCCCCAGTGGTGAGTCTGGGGGTGACCTTGCTGTATCAAATCCAGAGTCACAAACAATGGGATGGCTGTGCCTCCAGCAAACATCAGCCCCCACAGCAGAGTGATCTGTAGCGAAACTTACCTTCCCTGGTAGAAGGCCACCAGGAGAGGCTGACACAAGAAGAAGACCTCTCCTAGGCAGTTTTGACAGCCTTTCTCACCACTGTATGGAAGTCTAAACAATATTATCCTGCAGTTTATAAGTCTTGAGATTTAAACACAATGGCAGCAGCAGCCAACAAAAAATAACTCATCTATCAAAGGAAGTTTAATTGCATCGTCTATCTTCAGTAAAACTCAGTATTTCCCAATACAAGTTGTTCTGATTTAATGAATGAGGAAATTCTCCCTTCTGTACTTCCTGGTATGCTTATTTCTTCCAATGGATCCTGCATCACTGGAAAACAGGAAAGGTTAACAGAAACACTGGGAACTGCTGCTAACACACTCTGGGAAAGCATCCTCATGGAAGGAGGATGGAAGTGTCAGCAAACCCTCTTTATTGCCCAGGCATGGAGTGCTCTGCTTGTAACCTCAGCCTCCCTTTTAGCTCTAAACTGGAAACCTAGGTCCTATTTCATGTTATCAGCACAGTTTCCACTGTGGAAAGAGACCAGAGATGTGTAAGGGCTCTGTAGCTGGGAGAGGAGCTGGGAGGATGGAGCATGGAGCAATGCTGGTTGGGAATAGGGTGTAGCTAGTTCTCGGAAAGAATGCTCCCTCCTCATCTTCCAGAGGTTTTGGTGACACTAGTATAGCTCTCCCTTAGGAGACAAGACCTCTCCTTGGTCATCTGGATGTATTTACCTTTCCTGGAAATCTGCCTTTTCCCTCCTGAATCTTTTAGTTTCATACTGCTGTAGTCTCCTGTGCTGTTTACTGACCACATGCAGGCTTGCTCAGGACATGAATAAAATGCCTGCCCACCCATGCAACCAAACACAAAGGAGGCTGCTAATGGCATCTTCCTTTTGAAGTGAAATCCCAAAGCTTTCATTTGGTTCATGTTCCTCCCTGATAAAACTCTCCTGCCTCTGTCTCCATATGGGGCACCCTTATCTAGTCTCGCTTGGGGGTAGCAGAAGCTCTGAAGCTGATGTGCGGAGTGCTCTACCTCCTACCTGGTGAGAAGGAAAAGCTAGTGACCAGAGCACGTATGAACCAGATGTCTAGAAGGAGACATATGACCATCATTATTCTTGAGGCAATAAGGAATGCATATAACAGATGAGAAAGGCAGGGGAACAGCAACCTACAGATGTAGAGAACTGTCTGAGTATCCTTAGGATCAGCCTGCAAGATGAATTTCTGGGACAGGGATTCACAGACAAATCCTGGCATTGCAATGCAGCTTTGGGGCATGGTGGCATTGTAGCAAGTACTGAGCTACTGTGCTCATTTGTGAGCTAATGTGTTTACACAGACAGAGAGTTACACTTTAGGAGACAGACACAACTCAGAGGATTGTATCCAAACATTTGCACCTCACATACTGCTGTGGTAGTCAGTTCTGCAACTATAAGGCATTTGTGCTTGTCAGGATTTCATCTAAACCTGTAACACACTTGTTGGCCATACAGAAAGGCAGCTAATTTGTGAAGCTGGGGCAGCATGCTACAGGGAACATGCACACTGTGCTGTCTCTGACCTGGACAATTTGATTTTGTACTTTCTTTTCTTATTTCATTCTCTAAAGATTGCAAAATCCTTCTGTTTTTTCTTTGACAAGTGAGAACCAGAAGAACGGCATCAAAGCACATGTCAGGTTTTGTAAGATAACGCTTTGCAACATGAGATGTTGGTAGCATCTCCCCTGGAAATCCAAATCCCCTGAAAATTTGGAAGAGATCCAAAGATGGGGGAAAAAATATTGCTGGCTGCATTGTCTTGGTGCTCCACCGTGTTCTCATTTGACTTCACAGATGAAGCCAAGTAGATAGGGATCTTTAATGGTTTCTAATCCAGTTTAACAGAAATCCGAACAGCCACGCTAGGGAAGCTTCAGTTCTCCAACATAAACACAAGCAATGCCATTGCTAGGTGAATCATGAAAAGTCCATGCTGGGGGTAAGGTGAACACTGGAGATATGCCTAACTGCCAGAGAAAACTTAAGTCTCCTTTAAGAAATATTGATCTTAAAAAATCATTAATATAATCCATGTATTTATGTAGTCGCTTGTAGTTCATTAACACAGGTTATGAGCCCTAATCCAAATAATTTCCATTACAAAGATGCCCATGCTGTACTATGAGGAAGGGAGAACCAGTGTGAAGCATCCAGGCCTGTGAACACATACAGAACTGCCTGCATCCATTCCTACCTCCTCACAGAGGCACCACTCCTGCACCCCAGAAAGCCTTCATGAACATGGGGGATGTGGTCTGTAATGGGATGGGAATGGGCTCTCCTTTCCTACCACGCTCCCATGGTTTCAGTTGTCCCCACTGGGGCTGGGTGACATGTTTCCATTGAGTTCACTGATTCAGCAAGAATCAGTGGTCTTAAATAACTGAAGACTGCAAACTGAATATTGTAGCCATGGCAACAGGCAGCTCAACTTTAAACTCTCTGATATATAAAAAGGCAATTTTCTTTATTTTTTTTTCTCTGCATTTTTGTATTTCCAGAACTTACAATGGTAATAATGGCCTCAGGCCCTAACCTCCACCAGGCAGCCATTAACTTCATGGAAATGCCTTCTCCATCAGCCCCTATTGTCAACAGTCAGCACCATTCCACAGAAACCGTAGGGTCTCACCACACTAACATGACTGGATGCCTCATCTATGCCACAACCCTTTGCAACCCAGCTTCTTTCCTGATCATGACAAGTGAGCTGGGTTCCATTTAGAGAGGCTGCATGACTCTGTGGTGCTCATAGCTTCCTCTTGGAAAATGGGGAACAAAATGTCTCTCATCAGACTGATTGCCATTGTGTCCTGCACATAAGCTCATGGGTAGGTAGATATGCCTGTGCCTTCCCCCTCTGCCTTCCAGGCTCATCCCAGTTGAGTGTCTCCCCATGCATCTTTCTCTGAATGAAGCAGGAACAATTTCATGTCTCAGTTTTATTTGGTTTCCTGTTTGTGCACCAGAAACACTGTCAATTCCATTGAGAAAACATTGGAAATAATGGAAATAGTTCTTTGCTAAGTGCTCCTAAAGCACAGCAAAGAAAGGGAGCTTCTGCATTGTAAAAAAGTTGGGTTTTATTCTTTCCAAAGCTTCCCTTCAAGAGCTAGGGCTGGATTAATGACACAAATGAAGTGTTTAGCATGTGCAAGATATTGCTTGCCTATTCATGACAGGAACAGAAGACCTCAATCCTTGATTCTGTATGCAGCAAGTGGTTTAACTTCTGTGTGCCTCAGTTTCTTGTTCTGTTGAAAGGAAAAATGACATTTCAACCTCTTCTAACAGTTGTGAAATTCACTTCACTTTTAATGCATGTGTAGTATCTAGAGATGGCAGGATGAATGGAAATGTTTGCAGGTATTATTATGTATCACTTTCAGAGGATAGCAATTTCTACAGTAGGTTAAATTCTGGCCTAAAAAGTACTTGACTGTGTCCCTTTAAGGTCACAAGCTATTATGATGTTGAAGACTAAAATCCTTTGTATATGATCATGAATAAATGAATTGAGTATCACTGCCCAGCTATATGGGATGTGGAAACGATACTGAACATCATCAAGCCTGAACTATCAACATCCATCAGCTTTCCCCTTGCTCATCTCTCAGCTGTTGCAATACGAAACCCACTTTCCCCCGAGATTTCAAACGACTGGGGCTAAACAGCAAAAACATTCAGTGACTAAATTTGCCAGAGAAGGTCTCAGTCACGAATGACTAAAAACAAAATTATAGAGCAATCTCGGCTGACTGAGAGCAGAATGAAATGTGATTCATTTTCATCCACCCAGCAGGGAGAAAAAAGGCTGGATTAACCCCTTCCCCACTAGCACTGCCCATGCTCCCTGGACTGATGCACATGCATCTTGCGTTACTCAAATATTAGGTCTTGTGCTTGTTCTGCAAGGCATCTCATAGCATTTATTACTCACATGGACCAGGCCAGTAGATGGACTGTGCTAAAAGCATTTAGTGTGGCATGCTTTAATATATACAGTATATAAGAGCATTAACTATAGACCCCTCTGCCCTCTACCAAGCAAGACACTATTCCCTCCCCAAAAAGCTCTAGTTTAAATAGAAAAAACAAAAGCTGGACAATGACATACTGTGGTGGTGGATAAAACATTTGTCAGCAAAGCAGGCAAATGTGTCAGCATCGCATGACCTTGCAGGAGATGAATGAGAATTGTGAGGCAGGGAACAAAGGAGGATAATGGCATAGCTCTCTGGATGCTTATAGGAAGGACTCTCACATGTGAAGAGCAGCAGAGAAGAAAACACAGAGATGGATGTCTGAAAATTTGACAAGGATACAGTGAAGCCTGGTCTAGTGGGTAGAAGCCATTGTCACAGGCTGCCTTTCTCCATGCTGCACTCACAAGCTTGGGGATTACCACTGAGGAATAGAGTCTGCCAGTGGTGTTATGTGTGGAAGTCTAGGGCAAACCTCTCCCTGCCATTTCTACCCATTATTATGGGGCAGATGAACCATTTCTGGAGTTTAGTTCCCATCATGACAAACCCTGTCACCTGGAGGCTGTGTGATAGCCACACACACCAACTGGCTCTGCACCCTTGCTGACCAGCTGCAGGAAACAATACATTAAAAGCATGTCTGTTGTCCCTGGCCTGGAACAGCTGTTTAAAGAGAGAAATCAAAGTAACAAGGATTACATTTTTAACAGTGAACAGCACAGATGATCATATCTTCAGCATTTTCTCTGACACTTTTCCTAAAAGTAGAGCAGCTGAAGACTTGACCATACACAATGCCTCCCCCCCCCCAACCAATTAGTATTTTATTAATAAGTCAAAAGCAGAGGTTATGAAAGGCCATCTAGTGATCTCTATGGAAACAGAAATCAAGGACTTGTCAGTAAGCTGGCCTCCCTGAGGTAGTGCTGTTGCTGAGACTGAACTAGGATACCACAATTTCTTCAGGGTTGTTCCTTGGGTCTCTTGATACCCTCCATGTCAGTACTGCACTGTAAATCTCCAGTATAACCACAGCAGCAGAGTCATGATACAGCAAGTCAAGCGAATGGATGATGAATGTGATACTCAGAACGAAGTGGTAGCACAGGTGAAGTACTGGAGCAGGAGCAATTTACTCAGAGTTGCAGAATGCCAGAGAGAAGGCAGACTCCCTCTGCCATGTTTTGCAAATGCTGGCTAGAAAGCTCCCTAAACAGCTCCCAGATTAAAACAAGAGGTCAAGCCCTGGGCAGGATGACAAAGACCAAAGCAGCAACTTCATGATTCAACAGCTTGTACAGGGTAAAGGAACAGCTCAAGACAGGCTTGGCTGATGCCAAATGCTTTCTGCTTTATGCCCACCATGGTACAACTGATGTGCTTGATTTGGTTTCCTTCCATAAATGGAGAAAATTCCCATGCACCTTTAAAAAACCCTTTTTAAAACCATCCAGGTTTACTGCTTTAATAAATTTGTAGTTGGTCAGTTTAGTCACATGGCTATGCTTTTCATACATCAGCAAACCCCTTCATTTTGTACTGTTAGCCAGCAGCAGCAGGAAAAGAGATGAAATTACCAGAATTGTAAGTATTTGCATTTGCTGGGGTGTTACAAAGAATAGAAAGCTCTGTTAATATTGGAAGGTTATGGTCTGCCTGGGCCAAATACAGCATCTCAGCCATGAGTCTCAGTGGAATTATCATAGCTGCACTGCTTCTGCTCCATAAAATGGCTTATGCAGAGCTAGCTCCAAGTCTGGGAGCTTGGCATGAAGAAATATCCAAAGGATCCCACGCTGCATTTCCAGCTTGAAGTTAGTTCTCTTCTCACCTCTCTTTTAAAATAGCTTGTTGTGTTGACCAGATCTAATGAAAAAGCTTTGCTTTCCTTTATGGTTAGCAAAACATCAACATGCCTGTAACTAAATAATACCAGTAATTGGACAAGTCCTTACACTGATAAAATGCCCCCCTGAACACTACAATGGTTCTTCTTTGTTATACCCAAACAAATCCATTCTCTTCAATGGAGGAGAACTTGTATAATGGAGGGAAATAAAGGAATTTGGCCTAACAAGACTCTTTCAAGAGAAGCGACTGAGCAAAAGGGCTGTGAATTTTGCTGATTACTAGTTATTTTAGGAACCATATGCACAGGCACTTTCTGACTCATGTTGCTGTCAAGGAAGGGCAGCTGTGTAACAGCAGACTGAGTCCAGGGGTCTGGTTCTGACTTTAATTCACAGCAGAATCTGCTGCAAACCACTTACCTCTGGGGTCAAAACACTCTGTGTGAAATGGGATTGGCAGTATTGCCCCTCATTATCCACTCCTCAGGAAAGGTTGCTGTGCTAATGCAAAACCGTGAGTCCAATCTCAGTTAGTCCAACCCATCTAGTCTGAAGGGGAGGGATGAGAAAGGTTGGACTGGGCTGGATCTGACAGTGGGAGGTCCAATATGGTATCCTTTATGTAGTATGAGACACAGCTATAAAAGAAGATGAACAAACACTTGCCAGTGTTTGGCTTAAAATGGAAAGGTATTTGCAATTTCCAAATATACAGAGCATTTGCTTTGGTTGTAATTTGCTTTGCTTGTTTAAAGCCAAAGGATGTGATTAGGATTTCATGCAGATGAAGCTCTGTTATGTTTTGTAAAATGAAATCCATTTCCTCAACCTAGAACCATACACCACAACCTGCTCACTGCATGAACTGGTAATACAAATAATATTTAGATAATAGAAATTATTATCAAAATAACACCCAGAATCACAATCAGCAACTAATTTGATACCCTCCATGTCAGTACTGCACTGGATGTCAGTACCCCACTAATCTGCACTGGATGGATACACACAGAGTAGCATCACTTGACTGAGAACTTGTCACCCAGAGAAAGAGGAAACAGGAGAACTTTCCACCCAGGGAAGAGCAGTGATCCTTTAGGACCACACAAAATGCCCCTGGCAGACAGGGGAAGGAGTCAAGGTGTCCAAAGTCCTTGCTAATAAAATCATAGAATGGTTCGGGTTGGAAAGGACCTTAAGATCATCTGGTTCCAACCTGCTGCCATGGTCAGGGACACCTCACACTAAACCATGTCACCCAAGGCTCTGTCCAACCTGGCCTTGAACACTGGCAGGGATGGAGCATTCATAACTTCCCCAGGCAACCCATTCCAGTGCCTCACCACCCTAACAGTGAAGAATTTCTTCCTTATATCCCGTTTAAACCTATTGCCCCTTACCCTATCGCTACAGTCCCTGATGAAGAACCCTACCTTCTGTCTTCCCAGAAGTATTTCACTATTTTTCCTGTCAGGCAGTAAATTTACACAAAATAGTATTTTAGCAGAAGATTAAGAGAATAAAGCTATTTATGGCACTGCATGGAGTTCGCTAAGCATCATCTGCAGAAAATCAAGGGAGAGCTTTCAAAATGTCAAAATAATTTTTATATATTTTTGTACAAGCTTTCCCTTATTGCTTTATCTTTTTTTTTACTACTTAAGAAATTGTTTTGAAGTTAAAAAGAATGGGTTAAAAAAAACCCAACCAAACAATGCAGGAGAAAAGGACAAACAAGTTGAAAACTAAAGAAATGCCACTGTTTGTCTCCACAAATCCACATTTTCAATTTTAGTGGGTTTTTTTTGGTTAAATCACAAAACCAACAAATCCATCATCTTCCCAATTCTGCTCCTGACGTTTTAAGCCACGTGCCCTCTGTTGGAGAGACCAGTGCTGTGAGCAACACATCATTACATATCCTGTAACCCTAGTGACAACACTGCTTGGCAAATGCTGCAAGGAGCTGCCTTGAGCACAGTTCTGCCATCAGGCTTTCTGTGGGCATCCCATGCTGTGAGGAATTAATATTTCCCAATATTCATTAAATAATTACTTCTCATCTGCAGCTTCCACGCTGAATAAACTGTGGGAAGATGGAGGGCAGTTCCTTGTGATGCCCAAGAACATTTGTGCAGCCAGGTAAGCTCTTCTCATGTAATTCATCCCGGTTTCTTACAGAACACGTTGAACTCAGTTATAAACGACACCAAAGCCACACATGTGCTTAAAAATCACATGCAAAATAAGTGGAAACTTGAAATCCAGATGCAAAAAAAAATGATGATCAAAGACATAAAAGACATAATCTCTCTCTGCAGTCAAGCTGCAGTCCCAGGGGACCCCAGTCACTTAATTACCACACAAGATTGCAGCAAAAGTGTGAGTAAAGGCACACAAGTTCCAGTTGAAGAACAGGTACATACTCCTGTGACTGAAGACAGGCCAGAACCACTGCAATCCTTTCTTGTCTGTGCTTTTTCCAACATCAGGGTACACTGGTTTTGTGCAAAGCACAACATAGTGCCATGGTTAGCAGGTGAAAATGTGATGGTATGCACTGTACACATCCATTGTACAAGTCCTAAATATAAATTTGGGCAGCTGCCTTACTCTGTACCCTGCACTGCTGCCATAGAAGCACTGCATATGTTTGTGTAGGTGCAATTGCACCTTACTTTTACATTGCAGATACATGTTACAAGTGTAGCTGCGATTGTGCAAAGTATATTGCACCAGTTCATGAATACACACAAGCAAGTTCATGAATACACACAAAGCTGCCTGATTTCACTGTTAGCACCACCAGATGCAGCACACACATGCTGTGCTGTATTGCTGCCTTCCCTCTATAAGGCAACTGGGTCTGGCGGTCAATGCACTTGTCATTCAGCCTGTCCTCTGCTTCCCATGCCTCAGCTCAGCAACAATCAAGCAGCAGGCTTGATCCTGTCAGGATTTGGAAAGGACTGATCACACACAAGCTCAGACTACAGAAAACCCACGGCATCTGGGGGTGCAGTGGGACTGTGCCCATGCTACATGCGTCGTTTCACACTTGGGGCCCAAAAGTTTAAGTGCAAGGGATGCTGGAAAGTAATGGCATGGCAGTGAGGAGAGAACTTGAGCATTACAGGTCAGAGAGGAGGAGCTTCTGGTCTGCACTGGTACCAGCCTCCTCTCTCCTTACACAGAAATATGCATTTAATTAGGAGTCATGTGTTGCGCACAGCTTCCCTGAGAGATGGGCTGGGGCTCCCATGTAGCCCACACATGTTTAAGGAGCAGAGGGCCTCGTGAGAAGGATGGGACTTGTTTCCTTTTCCTCCTTACCTGCAGCATTTCCATCTCAGTCTACCTAATTTAAGTGCTTCCAAGCCAGTGCTCTCTGTAGGCCTGGCCCCATTCAGCTCACAGACAATGGAAAACAATTTAGGTCTTGCAGCTACAGCAGGGTGATGCAACTGGTAGCAGAACTTCAAGGTTAAACACACTAGTCTGTGGAGAGAGGATTGGGAAAGGATCTCCACAGAGCCGAGGAGCACGGTGGGGAAGGATAGGCAGTGGGGAAAGGGGAGGATGCAAACAGTTCCCTGGACCCAGAGAGACTCACCCAAGGCCATGCAGAGGGCTTGAAGAGCTGATTCACAAACACCACAGTCCCTGCTGTTGTGCTTTGCATAAGGGAAAGCAGAACATCATTTTTGGCTGGGCAGCAGTATAATAAAGTAAAGATTTTTTTAATACTTTCATAACATCTTCCAGGCAAAAACTTGCTGTGCTTTGGTCCTATCATTTCAGTGATGCCAAAAAAAGAATGAGGAAATTTCCCTATGAGGGGATGTGTTCTCTGTAACATATTGCACAGGCTTTGTCACACAAAATGACATTCACCCTGCAGGCAGGCAAATGAACCCTTTCAATCAGGCAGTCCAAATGCAATGGCATTACAGATTTCACCTATTTGCAGGCCACATCTACTAGAACTTTTTATCATCCAATACTCTGTCATGACACTACTGTCCATGGGAAGGAAAGTTATCCTCACATTCACATGTAAGGGAATTCCTAAGGGAATAAACATGGTGCCTGTGGTTTACTATAAAAGTCTAGGAATGGACCTTAGGGGTTGCTGCTCAATTCTGCCCTCTAAGTGTCATATTCTTCCATCATAATCAATCTCTGCTTAGCAGGCCCAGCTCCTAAAGGAAGGCAAATCCCCGTTTTAATGGTGCTACCAGTCATGTAACTTCAGTTGGACAGTAAAGAGGAAAGGACACTCTGTAGGTTTGGCACTTTTGTGTTAAGACAACCACAGGGACTGGGCAAGCCTGTATTTTCATACAGCGTGTAATCATGCTACTGCTATTTCTCATTTGCTTGCTGCTAGCAAAAAGTAGAACTTGTGAGGTGCATCCATCTTGCAGGGAGCCAAGATGGAGTCTTACAATTTAGGTTTCTCTCTAGCAGAAATATCATCAGTGATAAGGAGTCTGGGCCTGATGGTAGATCACCATTCAGGTGAGCCATCATTCCTCGTTACAGCTTCCTGTTTCCTTTAACTTCCTTATGCTGTTATCTTTTCCATACGGAGACCCTGATGTAAGAATGCAATCCTTGAGACTGCCAATTTGCTAGGTTACCCTGGCACTACAGTTCCAAAGATTGTCAGTACATTATATAAAGTGACTATACAATGACTCCTGCAATAAATGAGTCAGGATGGTCACTGGCACTGTCTTCAAGACGATGGCAGAACTGGGAGATAGCAGCCTACCCACAGGAGATCTTGTAAATTGCCATAATTGTGTATAAATAGAAAGAAACGCAGAGGCAACTGCGAGCCAAGGTCCTGCTGACTCAGTGCCGCCTTGTGTTTTTACCGGGAAGCACAGAAGCACATGAAAGATGGTCAGCGAGGGGCAGAGAGGGCTCCTGAGTAAGAATTCAGCCCGCTTTCATCTGGGATACTCTGGATTCACTCAGAACAGACACTGAACTAACCCAAGATGACTTTCTCCCAAAGGAATGCTATGGCTCTCAGCCATCCAAGCCTTCCTGGAGGATAAAGTAGGGCAGCATGAAGCACAGAGGGAGAGCTTTTGCCCAGCATCACAGCCAGTCAGTGGAGAGCTTTGAAGCAGGGATCTGGTTTTATAATGGTGACCTACAAAGTCTCACCTCCATTCCAGACTCCTTTGAGACAGAAATATGTGGGCAGCATTTGTAAATGTCATTACACAGACTTGCAGGGAACACAGGGAAGAATAAACTTGTCCAAGTTCCTTCCTTTTTTCTAGTGGTTGGCTTTGCAGAGAAGCAGCCCAGGAGGACCATAATGGTGTCACTCCTCAGGAGCCCTGGTATGAATGATTGAATCCCTTGTTTGTCTACTGTGCTTCCACTGAGGTAGGAATACACTAACTCAAATGAGAGAGACAGAACTATCTCTATCTTTACTCTTGTCTTCCCTGAGGAGGGGATGACTTGTGCAGGCTTACAGCACTGCAGCTCTGAGAGGATGCCTGATGGTGCTGGGAGGGAATCCACACAACTTGCATCCCATGGAGCAGGCTCTGCACTCAGTAGCACAGAGGAGAGGCTGTTGGCCCTGGTACCCTCCGCTCTACTCCTCAGGTCTTCCTAAGTCACAGATCATAGAATTACAGAATGGTTTGGATTGGAAAGGACCTTAACATCATCCAGTCCCAACCCCCTGCCATGGACAGGGCCACCTCACACTAGACCATGGCTCTCAAGGCTCTGTCCAACCTGGCCTTGAACACTGCCAGGGATGGAGCATTCACTACTTATTTGGACAACCTGTTCCAGTGCCTCAGCAGCCACACAGTAAAGAACTTCTTCCTCACATCTAACCCGAACTTCCCCTGTTTAAGTTTAAACCCATTGCCCCTTGTCCTATAGCTACAATCCCTGATGAAGAGTCCCTCTCCAGCATCCTTGTGGACCCCCTTCAGATACTGCAAGACTGCTCTGAGGTCTCCACACAGCCTTCTCTTAATAAACAGATAAAGAAACTGGGTCCCAGCTTTCATTTCAGTTCAACTCCAGTTCTCTGAAAAGTCATGAATAGCTTCCACTTGAGCATTGACATTGTTCCCTAGGCTATGTTCCCTATTGCTGCTTCTGAAAAGAAGGATCTGCTGACTTCACCTGGAACTGTTGAGTATCAGCCCTTGTGGCTCCTGCCCATGCTGCACAATCCTGGCCTGCACCATCCCACCTCTGCCTGTGGCTCTGCCAAGGTCCTGCACACAGTGTACTAACCCAGAACTCTCCCAGTCCTGCACACCTCCACCTAGCTTTGTCCCTACTTCTCCCTCAAAACCTGAATACAAGCCTGCTGTTTATGAGTGTTTATGAGCAAGCCTGAACACTGATTACCTCAGGTTCCAACATTACTTG
The DNA here is from genome assembly GCA_002631895.1 of Agapornis roseicollis. Taxonomy (NCBI): domain Eukaryota; kingdom Metazoa; phylum Chordata; class Aves; order Psittaciformes; family Psittacidae; genus Agapornis; species Agapornis roseicollis. The sequence continues at coordinate 231,902 of NDXB01007493.1, read as the reverse complement.
CATTATCTTATGTTTTAATTATTATAAAATAGGGAGATTTAGACACAGCTTTGAGATACAGATACATTAATATATATTCTTGCTTCATTGAAAACACAGTGCTATGGCTTTTTTTTCTAGCCTAACCATAGTAGAGAACATTAACAGAAAAGCTCACTTTTCCATTTAGCACACATCAAGTACACAGGACCAAATCTCTCCCCAGAGTAAGCTTGCTGAAGTCAAACAGCTCTTACATCAGAGATGAATTTGGCACTGTGTTTTTACTGAGCTTTACAGCAGAAATTCAGACATATTCTCAGGCATATTGCCACTGCACATCCTGAAAGTGTGAGGCCACGATCAGGAGAGGAGGGACGTCAGAACTCTGCCACCGTTTCATGACTATGTCCTTTGGATCAATCCATCTGTCCGATATGTCTTTATTGTGCACTCTTTTCAAGAGAACAGAAGACATTAGGAATTGTATGCAGGGGATGATAAGGCCATATCTTCCTCACTGTAATGCAAGGCATCAATGTTTGTACAAGAAATTGGAGAAAACACAGGATAAAACACAGTCTACATGAGAAAGATATCCTAGATCTCTGTTTTCCACAAGCAGACGCCAAGTTTCACAAGTTAGAGCCCAGTTTACTGAAACTGAGCACATCCTTAAGACTCACCCAAGCCCTAGCCACCAGTGGGATAAACTCCTTTACTAGAGTAGATTGCTAATACACATTGGCTTCAGCTAAACTCCCAGAGAGAAAGCTTTATCTCTACTGAAGCCAGTGGAAGCTTTGGTATTAGCTCCAGCTATACCAGAATTTCATGCCTCCCACTTGGTTTCTGTTCTTCACTGTAACTTGCTGTCAAGGCACACAGGATGAGAAGCATTTCATGAATAATAAATGGCTGCAGATCAGTTGAGCCCACAGGAGCAGACCTTTCTAACTGCAAAAGGAACATGGGGACATCAATGAAACTCTGTCAGATCATGTTCTTCCAATATTAATCTTAACAGATTTGGAAGTAGTTAAATGGATATGCACAATCTGGATTTTCTATTGTACCTTCTTCTAGATGGTGTTTTCTTATTACAGATGCTAAAAGTGCACCTTTCTGCTATGAAACACTGATTTCACATAGAACTTTCAGTCCATGGGAAGAGAGAAGCTCATTATAATCACCTGAAAATGTTTCTCTTCTGGGTTTTGATTGCTCTTGATAATTTCATTTAGTCAGTGCTAGTTCATTAACTTACCAGATACAGAGATTTCAGCATTTTATCAAGGTGCAAAACAAATTCCTAGGGGAATTAATCTGCCAAAAGGTTGGAGATGGGGTATAGGCCCATTTCATCCAGGGTCTGTGCGTCAATACAACCTCAGCTCAACTTTATCAAATACAATGGTGCAGAATAATCTGTGCGCAGTATGCCAGTAATCCCTATCTAACTCTTCCTAGAAAAGGATCCGTATCAGAGAAAGCTACCATCAAAACCAGAGCAGAGAGACTGATCAGACATTTAAAATATACCTATCAATCCACCTATGGCAGATCCCTCTAGTTCAGGAGCAAATCACGTTGGAGGAGAGATGGCAATCAAAAGTATCTCCTTGTTCCTGTCTGCAATGCATGAGTTTTGTCATTAAATAAAGAACCTCATTCCCCAGAACCTTTCAAGCCAGGACCTTTCACCCAAAGTTAATCAGTTTTTAAAGTTGAAAGCCCAACTTTGAGATGGAAAGGAGAGTTTAAAACACTATTTCATTCTTTCAAGCTGTGCTACAAATGGCCAACACCTAGGGGGGGAAACATTAACTCCCAGGACCAGTAAAAAGCTGTATAAATCACATAGGGAAGCAGCTTGGCCTAGTGGCTACTAACCCACTGGAGATAAATCTAGGAAGAATCTGCCTGGATATTTTTTTAAGAGAGAAGAAAGAGGAAAACAGTTTACTTGCTATTTTTTCTTCAAATTCATCATTGCATCTCAGTCAGTATTGTACTAGCTATACAATGCACCTTTCCTTACATCAATAAACCACAAAAAATTATCATATCCCTTATGTTAAGCTGCAAAGCTGTTACACAATTCTGACATTTCAGTAGCAACCTTGTATTGTCTGGGTTTGCATTCAAGCTTCCTAAGGGTATGAGCTTAGCAAAGTTAGAGGAGATAGAGTATACAGATAAATTGTAGAGAAGAGGGCATCTAGGACCTCTTTAGGAGAAAAGGCAGAAAAGTCTGTGCCCAGTAGCATAAAATCCCCTTTCAGAGCCCAGAATATAATCCAGGATTCAAGAGTTTCTATCACTATCTCATGTTGTTAGCAAGCATCTGTAAAACTCAGATGCAAAGTGTTTGCCTCATTCCCCTCTGTATGCTGACCTACAAGGGAGATAACTATGTACTTCTGCTATCAGTTATTCCCATAGCTGGGGCAGTGGAGGCCTATACAGCATGTACAAATGTTCCCACATTACTGATGAATCACCCAGGAATGAATCTGAACTCACACTATGGAATTTCTGAAGTTTCCATTTCCCTTTTCCTTCTTTTTCTTTTAAAGACATGCACAGACACATAAGAGAAGCAAAGCACTGACAAAAATGCTGATACTAGTAAGTCACATATTTACATGATAGGAAATAGCAGGTACAAATTTAACATGAAGACCTAGTAAATCCAGTTCCTTTGAACATATTTCTGGTGATCTGGTTCTTTCTTATCCTATCACATACCATTTGCTGATAGAGGACTGACATATTGCACTAGGCAGACCTATTCTTCAGCAGAACACGAGGTTATACTGAAGGAGGATGTTGACTTTAGAGTCTCCATCATTTATTGCCAAGATGGGAAGGTGTACTGTAAACGAGGCAAGGAACTGAGAGGAAAGAAGATGTGGGTCTCCAGATTAATGTAGCTGAATGTCAAGGGATGGGCTTTTCCTGCCTACCAGTACAAATGTCCTTTGTACAAATGACTTGGTTAAAGCAAGGTGCTTAAACCAAGTACCATGAAGGGTCAACTCCCTGGGTATGCCCTGATTTCTTGAATCCTGGGATTAGGCCTAGGCTGTGATTTATAGACATCCTGAATATACCTATCTACAGCACACAGAGATGGGAGCTGTTGTTTAAATGTGTGAAGCGCTTCAAAACTCCCTGCTGCAATGGCTATTCCTCAGTTTCCCAAACAGGAACCCAATACAATAGTATGCCCTCATCAACCAGAGCTGTGATACTAACCTGGTTAACGCCTGTGCAGCAGCCAGGCACTACAGTGATGTGTGCCACAGAAAAAGCCTGTGAGAAAACGTTTTCTTTCCAGTGTAGGGTTTGATCTCTGTCCAGCAAATAAAGCCTGGAGCCATATGCCAAACAATGAGAAGGAAATAAAATATTGACTAGCTGCTTATTCATAAAGCTCCATCTATGCTGTGCACTGTCCTGAGACAGAAGTGCTGGATAAATAGTATGAGAAGAGGCATTTAAAGACTTTATTGTATAACTAACAGAAAACTTGGGTAACGGGTTAAAACTTAAACAAGGGAGATTTAGATTGGATATAAGGAAGAAATTCTTTCCTGTTAGGATGGTGAGGCACTGGAATGGGTTGCCCAAGGAAGTTGTGAGTGCTCCGTCTCTGGCGGTGTTCAACACCAGGTTGGACAAAGCCTTGTATGGCATGGATTTGTGTGAGGGGTTGGGACTGGACGATCTTAAGGTCCTTTCCAACCCTAACTATTCTATGTTTGCACTTGACAGTGCCTCAGGTTTGAAGCTTCCTTTGCAGTTTTTGAGATGTCCATAGAAGAGCATGTACCCCTGTGCAGGAGTGTTTCTGTGTTACCCTGGGGAGGATTATATTCAGAATTGGTATGAATTCTTTAGATTTCAACTGTATTGGAATCTATTAACACTAATCAACTGTTAAATCAATACTGAGAGGCCAGCTTGCTTTAAAACCACAGGTGGCTTCTGCAGTCAGGAACAAATACTCTTTCTCCTTCTGAATTCCTAGCTGGATCTGCTGACAAGGCCAATGGATACCTCTGGGGTTATCCTGTGCCTCTTTGCATCCCTGCCCTGCCAGCAGATTAGTGTGTTTTCCAGAGGAATGCTGTCTGTGTCAAGAGAGTTACAAATCCAAGAGCAAAGGTTTCAGCTAACCAGCTGTGTAGTCTGAAGGACAAGAGGTCAGGGTCTCAGAAGGGAATAGAGAGCAACCCCAAGCATCTCTGGGGAAAGCAATGGCAAGACCTGCTCTCCATCTCTGTGCTCTTGACTTTAGTGAACTTTGCCAGCCTTTGTGCTTCCACTCTACTGCCCCTTGGACAAAGACAAAGGAGCACAGTTAAAGGAATTTACCTGCAGCCTCTATCAGAGAAGCAGAGAAACAAAAGCTACAACCTCGAAACTGAAACTGAGAGAGGAAGAAACAATTGCTTGTCAGCTTCTAATCAATAAATTCTCCTTGGACTGTTTCTAGTTCACCTGAACTTGATCAATATCCACTGGGAACCTTCCAATGGGACCAACTTTAAATTTATCTCCCAATTTCCCCTCCAGAGCCCAGGCATCACATCTAATTACTGGGCCTGTTCACTGGTTTTGCCTGAATGCAACAAGGATACTGCATTTCTTGATGGGGAAACAAAGATGTTACAGTGCAAAGGAAGTGCTCAGGACAAGAGCCCTGGATGCCACATGCAGGTAAACATTTTTTGCCTTCCTAAGCAAAGGTGAGGAGACAGGAGGAGAGCCAGAGAAAATTGGTCACTGGAAAGAACACACTAAGCATGAGACAAATGTGAACAGACACTAGGAAGGTGCAGACAGGTATATGGAAGGGCACAGAAAGCTAGAACACAGAATCCAGTTCTTGAGACTGGCAGACTCAGAGACAAAAACATACATGAGAACCAATCATATTAAATACAACTACATCATGAATCTACCAGCTGTTCCTCAACAGCTTTGTCTTGAGTTGTTAAAAATGCCTAAGGCACTGCAAATCTAGGGTATTTGAGCATCTAATCCACTTAGTCCTCTTTGAAAATCCTGGCTACAAATCTTTACTCCTTCATGTTTCCATGTAATGTACAATAGAGACACTTTTCAATGTAACGAAGAAATGAATAGCTGACAAAGTTCCCTTGTCTTGACACTCACTGGTGCTTTAGAAATGCAGAGAGCTACTGGTTATGGGACTTGGATAAATCTGGGATGCACCATTTTACAGCAGAGGTAACTTTTTTTATCTGTACAGCTAAACTGATGCCTTTACCAGAAGGCTAAAGGCTGAAGCTGCCCAGATCTCAGATTTACAGATTACAGGAATGTTTCCCTTTGTCCTTCTTACTTGGGGATTCCTCAATCAGGAAATCAAAAAAGGATGGATTATAGACTAGGTGGTAAGAGAATGGGGAAACAAAGGGGTATTTACAGTGCTACAGAAGGTCTCAGATACATTAGTGCTTTAGCCTTAGTAATGCCAATGGCCTGCTATGTGCTGCTCTATAGCCCTTCACTTAAGCTGTCAAGGCAGTGCTTTTCCAGAGTGTCAGTATTTTCCCTGTATTGTTGACATGCTATTCTCATTCTTTTTTCCTTTGTTGTTCTCATGTTGGTACCATTGTATTGCTGTTCTCATGGCCTTGCACCTGCTATGAGAATTTGGGACCTCATCACTGCCTCTCCTGGCTGGCCCCTAGAGAGGGTTTTCATCTTCCATTTCTCTCTTGTCTTTTATTCAGTCCTGAAGTAGATTTGTTAGAGCTTATGTATGCCATCAGCTAAGGATCCTGCTAAAACCACTCTGCATGTAAGCCTGTCTCCTCATCCTTTGTGCAAAACCAGCCGTGACTGACATGCCACTGTCATCAAGGGTGGTTACTGTGCCAACGAAATCACCAGAAAAGCAAAGAGCAGCTACTAGTAACAGCAAAGCCATTAGTTAACTGGGGACAGTAAGAGTACAAACACAAGCCGTATGGACACTCTTTCTTAACCCTACTGGAGATGCAATTGCTGGATACCCACTCAAACTGGACACTGATGGTTTCTGTGAAGAAAAGCCATGCTGCTGTCCTTCTGGACCTGGCAATAAAGAAGCTCAAAGTCTCATGAGAATGTGAAGGAGGATGCAGATGATGAAGACTGAGCAGAGCATTAGAGTAAACAGCAGGCATGCAGAAGCTTACCTAACAAACAGCAGCCTCAAAGAGCTGAGGATATGAAAGACAACAGGCTCATTCTCAGCTGAAAGAGGTGAAGATGTGTTGAGAGGGGTGATATTGCAGGTGCTGCAGAATAGAGCATGCTTGTTCCATGAATTATGAAATCCAGATGAAAACTCAGAAAGAGGGAAAGATGCTCAGGAAGACAGAATAAGAGAGACAGAAAGGAAAAAAATTAAAAAAGAGGATTACTGAAAACTAAAAACTTCATCAACATCCTGCTGATTTTGATAGGAATGGTGGTCATGTTTTTACCTGCATGCAAACATGGGGCAGCACCCTTGACACTGGAGTCCAAAGAATTGGTTTGGTCTCAGTGCAAGCTACTGGCATGAAGAGCCTTGAACTGGAAAGAACAAGAACCTACAGTACAGTGCAGTCCTGGTCCCTCTTCTTCCTCTTGAACTGATACAGTTGATGTTCTAACTGTCTATGGACAATAATTTGAAGTGTCTGGATGCCAAGTAGAGCAAGACAGAGCCTTGGCTAAAGGAGCCTTGGCTAAAAGCTCCTACTTTATTCACTTTGGTTTCCAGCATTCTGTCCTCCTGATCCAACAACTTCTACCACTCTGTGTTTATGTGCATGAGTTAGAGATGATGTCAACAATAGAAAACACAAGGGAAAGGTACAGAGGCATGATTATCTGCCTGGAAATGAAACACAGTTTGCAAACTTCTTGTAGATATCCATGCATCTCCAACACCAGAAGAGGCTATCCCTGTATTTAGTATTACTGTTTAGCTCACTGAAAAGTGCTGCTTTACATTTTTGCATAAAAATGAGAGTGAGGGAAAGAATCCAAAGAAGAGAGTTCAGAACCCTAGCAGAGAGGACTGAAGACACTGTTCAAACCCAACACCTGTTACTTTCAACAACCAACTCATGGTTGTTAAAAGTAACAGTTGAGTTTGCTGAGCACTTTTAGCTAAATCACCTGAATAACTCATTTCAGGAAATATGATTTTATATTTCTACAGCATCTTTCAGGAATCTGAGAGAATTTCATAAGCACCAAATGAAGCCTCATAGCCCTAACATAAGACAGGCAAGTACTGTTATTCCTAATTTACAAACCGGATCTAAGGATTTTCCAAAGCATTGCTGGGGATGTAGGCAAGCATTCTGCATCATGTCAACAAGAATCGCAATCCACCCAGCCTCTTAAGAGTGAATCAGCTTGGCCAAATGTATGTAAGCTATGGCATACAAAACAGCATGCAAAATTGCGGCTGCCTGACTCTCCTACCTGCTCCTAGGTTTCAGAACAGTCTCTTCTCCTCATGTGAGGGCAGAGGAGGAAATGGAATTTTCCTCCCACAGGGAATTGAAAATAATTCTGCTCAAGTTTGAAATGAAGAAAGTCAAAAATATTGGGGAAAATAGAAATGTTAAGAACCAGACGTTTTGTATCAAAACAGAACGATCCAACACGTCATTCTGTTACGGCATTTTTAATTTGGAATCAACATTTTGAAACGACAACTGAAAAAAAAAGTCATTTTATGTTGAAATGTCAACCCCAAACAAAATATTTTGTTATGTTTCTCCCAGCTGGAAAAGCACTTTTTTTGTCAGAACTGACATTTTCTCATTGCAAATTTCAGTTTAGGTGAAACTACATTGTCTAATGGGAAAACACTGCTGTGAAAAAATGTTAATCAGCTCTGAAGTGCCTATGTTTTCTGTCAAGAAAAGGAAGACATAAAATGCTGACTTTAAAACTCTGAGGAACTGAAGTGTTCTGAACAAAAACAATCTGGGAGGCCTCTGAACCGGACTGAAGCGCTGATTGGGAAGAACAAGTAAATTGTCCTAAAAAGGATGTTCTGAATGAAGCAGAATCAAACAGCCAGGTAACTCAATGAAGAAAGTAGAGTGGGGTTTTTGTAACTATATGGAAGTTACTTTTCTTGCACTCTGAAAACCAAGGTGGATTATATAACTGGGTAACACATGTTTCTTGGCTCAGAGAAAGATGGCCTCTCCTTGTAACAGACTTTTATGACAAAGCATGTACAAAGTACATACTCCTTTTGATCTTGAACCAGTAGGTAAGCTTTATGTCTTGAAGCTAACAGGTGTATACCTCTTGTCATATACAACATAGTTCTTTAATGGAACTTGAATTTGTAATAATCCAGGTTTACAGGTTATTTGTTGTACATATTGGATTGTAACCAGCAATGAGTGGTAGTAGCTTTAATCACTCACTACCCTGAAACATCTCTTCAGGTAAATTTCAGCTGCTGACAGGCTGCTTATTTATTTGTCTGGTTACACAACTTCAATGTTCCTCTTCATCATCTGTGGTCTCCTCAACTCTGAATTGCTTGCTGCAAATTTGGGTTCTATTGATTACCTGGCCTGCAGCTCACTAGGAAACATGCGAGAACACTGCTTCCCTGACACAACCTGGCAGCTTCCTGCTTCTGGAAACCTTTTTATGTTGAAATTAGGAACCCATTTTATGTTGACTCCTCCATTTTCTTTGCATGTACGAGTACATTGCTACTTGGTTTTCCCTTGCTTCATTTTTGCAAACAGGAAGACAAAACCGAGGTTTATTTGTGAAGCACAGCTTTTCTTTGCATGTGGAAGTTGCTTCGTCGCTATCAAGCTGCTCTCCACTACAAAAATCACAGCACTGCTTCCATGTGTTGCTTCAATCCACTTGGGTCCAAACTGAGGCAGATGCAGTAACACAGTTACATTATTTAAACAAATAATTCCTGATGCTCTTGTCATGCAATTTACTGACTTTGGGACCCTGCCCTATGGACCCCACTGGATGCGAGACCATAGCACAGCAATTTCCTGGAGGTGAGTACAGTTCCCACTATTGCACACAACTTGCGCAAAATTCCCTTTCATAAACTTCTTTTTAACAAATTTCACTTTAAATGTAGTTGTTTGCCTCTCTAACTTATGCAGCTGTTCCATCACTCTTCTCTCAAAATCTCTGCATTTACAGCTTTAAAGTATCCATAGTGAGGTCACCACATTTCTTCTGGTGTTTCCATAGCTTTTCTTTTACAAGTATACACCACCATGTACTTAAAACCGGTTTTCAATCTTCTTTACTGTTATCACAGAAACATCTAGAGGTCCAATTAATACCAAGGATCCTTCAGGCTAGGAATAATCTTTCTTTTGAAAGGTGTACAGTCTAAGCAGGTAAGACAATGAGCAACACTGCAGGGAAGCAAAAGGTCAAGTAAATCATGTAACAGATCAATAGCAGCGCCAGGAATACCTGGGTTTCCAGCAGGTCCTCAGCATCCCCTGTATTTACACTACTTCCAAATGGGAATAAATTCCTACCTGCAATTTCTCAACTTACCCACAACAAACCACACAAGCCCGCACGAATGTACATGTCAGTCACATCCACTGTCTTGGCTGTACAAACAAAACCTATGCTTTGGCTTCAACACACACAAAATGCACTACAGCTTTCAAGGACTACCTGGGTTTGATAGAGAATTAGGGCTCTGCATCCTATTGCCAGTATGTGCAGTTACCAGTATCACCACTGAGACTAATGAGGCTCCAGTGGTTTCATCAATATGCAGCATCTCAGCCACTGAAACATCTTTGCACCTCTCATTCATGGAAAGACTTTGCTGGTTGAAAAACCAGTATTCTTGCTGTCATAAAACAAATCACAAACGTCTTTATTTTCAGAAAGACAGGTTATTTTGATGTCCTGAGTATTTCAGCCCTTCCATACTTCCACATTCCTCCATTGGACACATGTAAGTATAAAACCCATGAAGTGGAAACACAAGCACTCAGGTAGAGACAAGCAATTTTTGTTTGTCACACCATACCCAACCCAAGCAGAGGCTGTGAAATCCTGTCAAGCAGCCCCAGCTGCTTTCTGCCAGCAAGTACTGGGGTCAAGGGTGCTTTGTGCCAACATGTACCCACCATTCCTTCCATCTGCACCATAGGAGGTTCCTTCTCATGCAGCCAAATCATTCCAGCATAACTGGCAAAGCAGGTATGAGCGAGAGCTTGCTCTTTTAATACCACAAAACCGTAACTCAATGCATGGACACAAATCCACACTGTATCAGTGTCTTAATGGGCCCCCTTCTCTGGGGTCTGTCTTGCTTGTTAACCCCAAGGAAATGGATGTCTCTTGAACTTGTCCTTCACATCTCCTCTGTGGTTCCTACACTTTGTTTCCTCTCCTGTGCCTTTTAATTGACCAAAGAAAAGCGCATCATTTGAGGCTCAGGCCTATCCACTGGCTCAACAACACACATCCCTCAGCAGAGGCACAGATTCTACCTCCCAGTACAGATCCCAACAGATAGCCCCACAGAAGGGTTTTCTTTCTAAGCCTCTATTTTGTTTGCTTAACAATTTCATGCAATTTTTGCTTACTGACAAGTCTCCAAGACAAATCATCCTCAAAAGATCAATAAACACATATTTAATTATTTTATAATTTTCTCTGTGTCTTATGAGTGATAATGAGATTCTATTGGTATTGGTAAAGTAAAAGAAGTTTAAAATACCATTTAAAAAATACTGGTTTTTCTCATTTCTGAGCTCTCGTTTAATGGCTGTGCTAAAATGGGAACACAGAGCTGAGCCACCACTGCAGGATCACGTCTCACAGTGCTAGAAATGACTGGTTTGGACTTGAAAAAATGAGAAATCTTTTAAATAGTCACCCTAATAGTCACTCTATCAATAGTCACCGAGCTCAATCTCTCATTTTCTGTCACAGTTCAGAACGTCAACAGGGCACACCTACCAAGGGTAGTCCTGACCTAACAAATCCCTTTGGCATAGGTATAGGCTGAACAAGGATTGCAAGAGGAAACTTGGTTTCTTAGTCAAAAATTTAGCAAGCTATTACCCTGCTCTAATACCATTTATATTCATTATCTGCCAGTAAGAGGAAATCAAGAACTCTCTTCAGAAACAGAAGAAAATAAGCAATTAAAATAGGTGATTGTCTCTCATGAGGAAGAGTTTTTCAGAGCTCTTTTCTTACATCACACCTCTCCCAAACTCCAACCAACATGATAGGTAGGAAATGTCATTGTAGGATGCACTTTAAAATATTATGAAGAACACAGAGCTGAACATTTGAAACTCTGCGATTCAGTTCAAACTCTTGGTGTCAACTCTGACTCAAGGGTATAAACCATGATACAACCTTACTGCTTATTTACAGGCCACACAATACCAGGTCATTTTTCTCCTGAAACCTTTGGTGTACACGTAGAATCTGGTGCTGTATCACCTAGTCCAGTCAAGTAATTGATGTGAAAAGTGTGAAAAGTATTTGCCATCTTTACTCAGCTCACATACTCCCTTATTCTGAGAAACCCCAAGAGGAATTTATAGGATTATTCAATGAGTAAGGTACTATTCATGGTGAGTAAAGGTGGCAGAATCAACTCGCTACTGATTACAAGCCGCTTTTCCTCACTTACACTGCTGTAAATTTAAATTAACTCCACTCAATCAATGGCGAATAATTGATATAAAATCAGAGTAAGAGGAGAATTAGCCTATGTCTAGAATGAATAAACAGTGAAAATTTGCTGGCATATATAACTCCCCCTTGAAGCTTCGCTGCAAGGTTACTTTTATAACTGATTGTTTCATTCTCAGAAGTGCCGTGCTGCTGCTTGAAAAGGAAATAAATACCTTTAGCTTCTGCATGCTAAAACACCCCAAGGTCTTCTGTTTGCCTGGGTGGCATGGAAAGCTCACAAATCCAACTTAGTTTAAATTGAGGCCGTTGGCCCATCCTAGCTAGGAAGGGCAAATAGGCTTCTGGAGCCTATGTATATTGGCATGACCCACAGCCTTGGATTTTCACTGGAGAAAACTGGACTAGCATAGCAGTGGAGTGATTTATACATCACATCTTGTTCTCCCCTCAGCCTATTCAGCAGATGTTCTATAAAAGCAAACAAAAGAGCAATCCCTGTCCGCACTATGTGTGTGCTAAATAATGCTGAAGCCTTGTCAGGATCCAACTGCCTCTGTCTTCAGCTGGGAGGCTTCTGCTTCTTACTCTCTCCTCTCTGCTTTACAAATATTTTGGAACAAGAATTATCCTTAACTATATTTGTAGAGCAATTCCCACAACAGGGTTTGGATCTGTTCGATGCCTTTAATTACTACTGCAACATTGATAGTATTTAATCTGCAGAGACACCATGATCCTTTTTGGGTGGTGTAGTTTTTTAACAGCCAGCACTATTGCCTGGATATCGTTTAATTTTAGCTCCACACATCAGAGTTAGAGCCTTCCTCCCTCTGCAGCGTTGACCCATCCCCTGCGTCACCTAAACTTCTGCTATTGCTTTCTCTGTCCCACTTCCCTTCCCCCCTCCCACTCCCCATCCCCACACAGCAGGTTGAGGAGGGTGCCATCACCTCTGGAACTTGCAGATTAAAGGGCAAAAAATTGAGAGTAAACTGCCAATGGCTCATTTACTGTTGACGGTGAGTCAATCAAAATCCTGCTTTCCTACTGCTTCCTGGCTTTCCCATCTGTGTGAATTCATGACCCGGTTTCTGATGTGTTCCACACTGTTACTCTTTTCCCCCCTCAGAGTTTAATTGCTTCTGTTTCACATTTGGGTGCTGAAAAATTGACAGAAGCTGCACAATTCCCTCCAGCAATGGATCCTATTTATATTGCTGTAAACTACATTTTGCAGTGATATGATTAGTAATAAAAAGGAGAAAATTAAACAGGAATTAGCATCTCTTTGTATAAAATCTGGTTACCAACCAAGTTTTACTTGAAGGGTCACAAGAAACATTAACTTTGGTAAAGACCCACCACACCATAAGGAAGACAAGTCCTCACAGTGCATTCCGAGGGCATAATGACAGCAGCTTGCCTTAGACCAGATGCAGCATGTATCTAAGTGTTTGTTTCAGGACTGAGCATTCTCAGCCACAGTGCATGCAGAAAGAGAGAGAGCAGGAGGAGGAAAGGCTCCTCCCAGAAAAGTCATCCTGGCCATTTCCTATGCTCTCGCAGAGGATGTCTGCCCCTTTTCCCACAGCACAAGTGCTGAGGTAATGGTATACGTGAGGAAGCTCTGGAAAGGACTGAGAGCGCTCTGAACCCACAGTGTGTGGGGAGAGCTACCCCCAGACTGCTCCAGCAACACAGCACCAGTGGGGCAAGGCTTCAAACCTCCGGCAGCCACCCTGAGGACAGGGCATGGAGACTCCAGTCGAGTACACTCCCAACAGTCTGCTTCAAATTAGGAGGGAAGATTGTGCCAGCAAAGTTCCTGTGCTGTGTGTTTCTAAGGATGTCAAGAAGGTTAATACCTTTTAAAAGACCAATCAGTTCAGCCAAGAATAAACCAAAACCAACAACTGCAGAAGTTTTGGGGCACATAAGCCCATCCTAAATGACATTTCAACACTCCTTCCTTCTCACAGGGTTTGAAATAGACCCATTTCTTCTCTGTCAGGAGAGTGCCCATGACATTTTTGTCAATACTTTTCTACCATTTTTGTCTTGAAAACACATCTGACCTTTTACATGCTGAATACCGTACATTCAGTAAATAAAACCTGATACATAAAATTATCAAATGTTTTGTTTACTAAAACATATTCATGGCAAATAAACTTGATGGTAATTTTGATATTATTTTCATAATATTTTAATTTTTTAAAAGGTGACTGAAATGACACAGAGATTCATAAGAAATAGAAAGCTCAATAAAGCTTGATGGACTGGTGCTTTGTTAAAGGCTCTTCTTTATTTATAAGTCATTTTGCCTGGGAAACCTTTGCACAAGGTGCTCTTGACCTACTCTATTGAGATAAACTCATTGCAAGAGCAATTGTTAGAGCTTGACTCAGCCTTACCCGCAGCCAGCACTGACTGATTGATACTTTCAATCCTTATGAGATCGCTGCAATATGCTGGACTCTGCTGAGAGGCATTGTAGGAGCAGAGCCTAGGAGAGAAACTCAGCTCTCCAACCTTTCAAATGTCATTAGACTTTACATATATCGGCGAGGACTTTCTGAGCAGAGCAAGGGCCCATATTCTTTTTGCAGTCCTAAGTTTATTTTGTCATGTAGTACGGCATCACATGCAGCTGGATAATAGGAAACATGTCAACACCTGCTAGAGCAAGGCCTGCTGCTGCGCAGTCATCATGGTATTGGACTTGGGCATCTTGACTGAGGACGGTATTAGGGTAAAGCCAGACAAAAGCTCTCTGAAGTGGAAACAGGAGGGCTCTGGCCATGGCAAACACTGGGGAGACAAGGTACACATAACTGCCAGCTATAGCCCAAGTACACCACAGGGGTGGTGTCAACTTCTATAACAACAAACACAGGCTTAGAGATGCCTTAGCAAGTGAGCAGTGAAATGGTCCTACCCATCTTCATGGAAGCTGCAACAAAGTCAAATAAAATAATGGAGAATTGTTCTCCAGGAAACACTGCACTTCCTGTGAGCAGTTAATGTTCCTCACAAACCAACGAGAGCCCAACTCCCTGTCCTTTTTCTCCCCACAGCTAAAGAGAATCTCCTAGCTGCTTCCTCTTCTACCAAGCCTCCATAATGAGGAAACTGTTCAGCATCAGAATGGCTGTGGTACCACTCTGATCAGTTTATTAGGAAACATCCTTGTCCAGAATCCCTCTGCTAATAAACCATAAAGCAATGCTAATACCCACCTTGTTCTTTCCAGCAGGCAGCTGCTCCCAGAGGGGAAGGAGTAGCTTTATTCTGCCACCCATGGCACACCCCAACAGAAAGTTAGGATACTGTTATCATTCCAGCAATTTTTAGCTCTCTTTGCAGATGGTATTTGCCGTGTCATGATGTTTGTGTATGGCTGCATGACTCTGCACCATGTCTGTAACAGGCAGACACACTGATATGCCTTGGAGCTGCTCCACGGTGACATGTGAAAGCATATTTGTTCTGCCTAGAGCAGCTTTGCTCCTCCCTGTTTTAGCTACAATGATCTTAATGCATGGAGGTATATAGCAGCCTCCTCACTTCATTGCCCAGTAACATAACAAATCCCTCCAACATCCTGAATACAATTTCACTCACAAATGAGGAGGTAAACATTCTCATTTACCTTTGACAGATGGGATCTGAGCTGTCTGTAAAGAATGTTTTTATTCGCCTGCCAAAAAAGCAGCAAAGTTTCCCACAGTGACCCAGTTACAGGTGAATGAGATGGAAATAGGACTGAGAGTCTTGTCCTGTTTGGCAGAAAATCTACACAGACCAGCATGACTCTGCAAATATTGATATCTGGCTGATGATTCAAAGGCATGTATGCGACAATATCACTCCAGTTACTGAGAGATAGATCTTTACATTAAACTTACATTAAATGTTCTGGGAAAGACACTTAAGTCAGGTCCTGTATAGGAAAATTAGACTGACAGTAAATTGTGTGGTATTTGATTCAAATCAATTCTTTTGGCTTTAAATGGTTTCATTCTCCCTGGATGATGAACTGGCCTGAACTGACATCACTACAAATGGACCAGAAGCATCTCTCATCTTACAAGCCTCTCTAGAAACTTAAGTGTGTTGGTGCAACATTCTGTATTACCTTATTTACTCTCCTTCCTCATATATTCTGATGCCCACGTACACGGATAGCGCCATTTTGACTTTTCAAGGGCTACAGTGGCACTAGATACAGTCCCCACCAAGATGTGAAGAGGCAATGTCACCTTTTCAGAAGATTAGTGTCACACTGGCAGCTTCTAACATTTGTTAAATTTGTATGATTGTTTTAGAAACATGTTGGGTTTTTCTTTCAATTCAAGGCTGAGGTCCTGGAAACTACACATTCATGTGTCCAGAAACTCCATTTGGGTTGTAATGCCCTACTAGGGATGCATATTCTTAACTCTGGAAATGATGTGGTCTAACAGAGAAGAGACTTCTGAAGAAAAAAGCAAGCTGCCAGTGAAACAAACAGGTGTGGCAAGATCCCCTCTGTGAATGCAGGCAAGTAACTTCACCTACTCTGTGCTTTTATTTCCCTGTGTTGGAAATGGGAGTGATACTTCACCAGGCTCTTTAAAAAGGACCATTCACCAATGACTGATGTGCTCAATAAACCATGATTGAGCTGCAGAAAACTGACTGAGGACCCAGCATAAGCCTGCTAATTAATCTGCCCCAGCTTCTGCCAATGCAGATTTCCCTCTACACTATTTTTCTCAGTCCTGTACCAAAAAAAAAAAAA
>NDXB01007493.1:191390-215308 GCA_002631895.1 Agapornis roseicollis | reverse complement strand
AAAAAAAAAAAAAAACAAATAAAAAAAAAAAAAAAAAAAAAAAAAAGAAAGGAAAAAGGAGACATAGTCTTAAAGATCTGATAACCCACCATGTAGTGGAAGTGCTGCTTAGAGGCAAGAAGCAGAAGCTAGGACTCCTGGGTTCTATTTTCAGTCCTGCCATTTATTCACTCTTTGGCTATGGACAAAGCACCCAACCTCCCTGCACTTCATTTCATTAAAAACAGATCAAGAGGGTATTGCAAGGTTATTATTTTTCTAATTACCCCAGAGTCCTTCATGAAAGGCCTTTCATGAAAGAGGAGATTTTTATGGAAAATAGTAATCCATCAGTTAGTTGCCAAGAAATGACAAAACTCTGCAGACTGAACCATGAACAAGATGTATCACTGAAGCTTATTTCTCCTTCTATGTGACAAACACCTGTGCAAATCAGCTGTGGGAATAAACATAACCAAAGGTTATTAGTTAATAAGAAGTAATCTCCCACAGACACTTGTCTACTAAAGCAGAACTACATTCCAAGCACAGGCTGCTTTGCAAAATGAATTTTGTTAAATCAAAGTTAGGTTTTTCTTGCCTATTATCCAGTAGCTTTCAACTGCTATTTGAGTATGTGTTAGAATGCATCCTATGGCTTCCCATCAAATCAAAATCTCTTTTGTTTATGTCAATTGCTCCAACTGCTTCACCCCTCTCCATTCACCCATGGCAGGCCGAGTGCAGTTTCCCTGTCACACAGACTGAGGCAGAGAACGTGGCACTGGTAGTTCATGTACTAGAATGTCATATCCTGTGAGTTATCATGCCATACTTCACCTTGTTCCCAGTTGTGGAACCAAGTTGTTCCACAACAACATGACCAACCTGTGCCTTTTCAGTGATATTTCTTTACATTATGAACCTGGGAAAAATCGCACTGGCAAAGCAGAGGGAACTGTGCACTGCACAACCTGGCCTATGGTGATTCCAGGTGTGAATGGCATTCACCTTTACCAACACTGAAGAGAATTGGAGCAGAAAATCCTCAGCACTACAGACACTCAGGTTAGGTGACAACTTTCCTGACATGCATGTCCTTTCTGTCACCAGAAGCAATACCCAATGAGCCACTACAGTGTAATATCCCCACTGTTCATGCAGCAAGCTGTCAGAACACCAAATGGTGTGTGAATGAGGAGAATGCTGGGTTAAAATTGTTGAACTTGAAACTTTGAAGTGCGCTGCTTTGTCCTGTTAAACAACTATTGCACTTTACTTTGCATCGGGATGCATTCAGCTATGATGACGGTACTTTAGGGTGTAAGATACTGTACAGAAAAATGCTACAAACAGTAGCCAGCAAACTTTCATTTACTTCTAAGAAGCTGCAGTATCAAAGCTGTCTACTACCAAACCCAACAGCAAAGTTAAGTGTCAGAGGGTTCTGGAGGCTCAGGGCAGATGTTATGAAATCTGGATTGAAATGTTCAAGGTAATTTGAGGAACTGCAATGCACACTGAAATCTCATTCTTGGGCATCTCCTCCCAGTCTTCTACTGATGTTGTGTGCTTCTAGGATATTCAATGCCTAGAGAGTATTTGCTCACCTGTGTTCACTGCTTTGAGAACTATTTGTACAAATAGGGTTTCACAAATTACTACTGGAGTAGCAGGTTTAAGCAGCACTGACACACCTGCCTTTAACAGAGCCTGTAGTCTCACTGCAGCTGACAGGACTACTGAAGACTCTTCAAGTCAAGCACACACTGAAGTAGCTATTACGTGAAATCCCACCACAACTGAAGATTGTTTAAGTGATAAAGTCACCCCTGTCCTCTCCGTCTCAGGTTGAAACACTTAGGTGCCAACAAATGTAGGTATTTGGGGAATTAACTCAGCTAGCCTCAAATGGATTTCATTATCTTACCACAAAATAAGATGATGGCAGTGGGCAGTGATTCTAATGCCATTTACCAGCATTAGTTTACACTCACGTAAAAACCTCCTTTCTTGTGGATTACACTCAAACAGAATTTGTCAGAACTGCAGAGAAAAGGGGGACTTCTGCTTTTGATTTCTGATCACAGCTCTGCCTTCCTCCACCAAGAAAACAGAAAATGATTAGTCATGTAGTGCCTATTGATTTAGTAGTCCTCATTTTAAAAATTATGCTTCCCCAGTATTGTTCTTTTATTATTATTACTGAGGTAAATTGTCACATACTGAATTGGAAATTGGTTAACTCCTTCCTTTCTCTGCTTTTATAGCTCATTTTCTCTCTGATTGAACAAAAGCCATAAACTGGGAACTGTTTTCTCTAAACATCTGAAATAAAAGACAGGCTTCATGAGAACGTGTCACGCTGAGGTTACTTGTGCCTCTTTCACTCTCACCATCCACTGGGGTTCCTTCCCTTTCTTCCCAACTCTATCAGAAACTTTCTACAAGCATATCTATTAATAGAAGCATACAGTAGGTAACTGCTGATAGGGAGGTGATCTGGCTAAACTGTCACATGAAAAGTGTTTCATGCTCTCTGACAAGGAGTGCAGTAACAGCCTGGTTTGTCCCTGCATCACAGAGGCAATCTCACAACATTGCTCCCCCTCCTCTATGGGGACCCACTTGCTTTTCAAGGAATGCTGGCATTAAGTGCAAAA
Organism: Agapornis roseicollis; assembly: GCA_002631895.1. Lineage (NCBI taxonomy): Eukaryota > Metazoa > Chordata > Aves > Psittaciformes > Psittacidae > Agapornis > Agapornis roseicollis. The sequence continues at coordinate 212,666 of NDXB01007493.1, read as the reverse complement.
GGGAGTCTCAGTTGCCTTCTGTGGATGTATAATGATTCCCAGTGCAGTAGACTCTGAAAAAAGGCAACAACATCACTGAAAGAGAACAGAGAAAGTCTGTAAGGATACCTGGAACATCACTGAAAGAGAACAGAGAAAGTCTGTAAGGATACCTGGCCTAGTGTGTGTCCTACTTCCAAAAAAGGTGATTTGAAAAGGTGATATGATGGTCATGAACTCCATTGCCTTAAATCATAACTAATATGTCATATAAATCGTAAAATACTTCTACTATCAGCCCAGAAACCACCACATTTTCTCCCTTGAATGATCTTTCTAGTGTTCCTTTCCTGGAGTATCAGCAGCAATCAGGCAGTTAAGAAGATCTGGATGAGGGAAATTCAGGACCAACCTGGGTTTTGTACTGGGACAGTAGAACTTGGAAAGGGAAAAATAAAATAGCCTTTGTGAAACTAATATGTGCTTTGGCCATAAAATATAGTGGGAGAGGTACAAAATTTACTCATAGTGGGTTTTTGAGGCAAGAGGATGAAAGTATCAACCCACATCAGACCGAAGCAGTGGCAGATGGTGCCCAGGAGAAAAGAGTGGTCTCCTGCTAGAACTCCACATAAAACCCTGAGCAATTACTGCAGCATCAAAGCAAATGGGTATGGATGGAAAAGGGCTTCGGACCAACTTTGTATGAGTGAAAAGATTGTTACTTTGGTCAGCAATTTAGGACTGTGGGGATATTAGAGGTGAACTCTAAGAACAGCAAAGTGTGGCTTCATCATAAGATGAGGGTTTTGTCTGAGTCTCTGTGCTGACCTTCCACTAAACCCAGACTCCAAGAAGGATGAAGGAGCAGAAACCAGCAGAATGAACACTATGCTCTTTCAGTGTACTGTGCAGGAGTTGAAACAGTTCACCAACAAGTATTAAATTGCAGTCATTGTCCTGGATATTTGCTCAAAGCTTTGCTAAGCTGTTTTACTTCTTTTCAGTCTTTGCCCAGTGACCTTCATTTAGCCTTTTTAACAGACAAGGCTGGGACAGCCAGGCATATATCCCCTAACTGGTAAAGATAAAGAGATTCATAGAATTGTTAGGTCTGAATTGCACCCACAGCATGTGTGCTCTAAAGATATACACTTGAGCTCAGTCAGAAGTTATGGGCTTGAAACAGGAATTTCTGGATGAAATTTCCTGGCCTATGCCATGCAACAAGCCAGACTCAATGATCTAATAGACATTTCTGGCTTTAAAATCCATGGGTCTGTGAAAAAAAAATCCTATCTGTTCTATGCTTTGCTTTTTCTGCAAGTCTATTATCTCTCCAGGCTACCCATATTCAGCTTTCAGCAACTTCGGGCTTGAGGAGTTTTAGTGATTATAATTCTACCCCCATTTTGCACCTCCACAGTTTTTGCTTGGAGGCCTCCAGAGACTGGAGCAAGATAAAGTCCAGTTATAATTCCAGTTTACCAGTTAAATTGTAGGCTGACTGATTGCAATGGTACCTGTCATCAGCACAGAACAACAAAGCTGACTCCTGAGAACAAGCTGACATGGAAACTTGTATTACTAACAGCTAGAAATGGCAGCAGAAATCTGAGTTCTTAATACCAGGCTCAGGCTGTAGCTTCGTCCATTTTTATTTATATCTTGCACTTTTCATTAAACAGGCTTTCAGTTCAGCAGCACCTTAATAACAACCTCTTATCCATGCCCTGGACCTCCACCTTAATACCTTTAGCCAGATTCTTGCTCAAACCAGTGATATTTCATTGCCTGAAATGGGACTACTTGAAATCTGCATACTGAAGGGGAGAATCACATCTCTTTCCTTCTAACCCCTGTCTCACCCTCCTGAATGCTCATTTGTTATTATTTTTTAAGGTTCTAATTTAACCAAGCCATAGTTTCTGCTGCCTTTGGAATCAATATTTTCTCTGTCTTTTGACAATTTTTTGTATTTTATTTTTACATGCGGTCTCCAAAAGGGTATAATTTACAGTTAATACCATGCAATCAAAGACAATGGCAGGATTCCTGTGAGCAGAGCAATCCTGGCTTCCTAATCATGGCTCTCATGCTCTACAGAAGAATTACCATCCTGCTCAGGGAACAGTGAATACCTGTTCCAACAAACACAAGCAGCTTAGGATTTTAAAGGTGTACTGAATGAGGAAAATCTATGCTTCTCTTTGCTCAGACCACTCAAAGTCTAACCACCCCTTCGGAAAGGCACCATGACAAAAGAAGACTCCCCAGCTGGGCACGGTATAGCCCATACTGCATTTTGGGTGTCATTTGTGTTCAGAAAGGATACCTTTAGGTGTGCAAGGTCATTTTCAGCATCATTTGGTGAGAAAAACAGCCATATACTGACTTCAGTGGGGCCCCGCCTTGCTAGGGACCGATACAGTATGACTAAATTCACATCTCAGTCTGCTGAGTAATCACTATATTCAGCAGAGTAGTAATACCAGCTGTGCTTCGTGCTATATTTGCCCCACTCAGGAGATGAATTCCACACAATACTTCTGAATTACAGAAAACAAAAGCAGAGAAGGTAATGGCTGCTTTGGTTTGAGGTGATCCTGCAGGACTGAAATAAAGAGGAACCACTGTGACCTTTGTTGGAAGTGGGAGGAACCTGGAGGTATCTGCCCCAAGACCTAGATAACAGAACACACAACTTCAAATTCATGTGTCAGGACATCCCTAAAACACACAGGTATGTGTGTGAGGCCATCAGTGTCTCTGTGACTGAAGAGGATGGGAGGGTTGAACTTTCAGTTTTGGTGAAATGAATCTGGGTACATCATGGCATTGAGTCATTTTGTTCTGTATTATTCTCTCTTGGGCACTGTCTTTCCTTACTTGCAATAGCTTTGTTGGAGGACAATCGCCATCACTAAATGAAAATGACCAGAATGTGTCAAGGGTCAAGTTAAAGCAATATACAAAGCAGCCAGATAGGATAGGAATCAGTCCAGTTTTTCGCTTTCCAGGAGGAAAAGGGTATTTAATCTGTTGCTGCAGCAACAGTTATTCCATTAGCTGTGGAATGGAGGGCACCAGTGACGTACTCTTTCATAGGATGAGACCACATGGAACAACACCAGGGCAGCGCATCAGGGTGGTTTGCTCATGTGAGGGTTTATATACATTTATATACATACACTGTAAATGGCTGGGGTTTTGAGAGGCTTCTACTCTCCATCTCTTTGTCACCCTCCCTCTGCCAAAGCAGGCAAGCTTTGTAGCAGAACTGGTGGGAACTGCTTAGCCTATTTCAGAGCAAATCTACTGATTTTGCACTTTAGGCAGCTCTTACACAAAACTGCAGGACTTTGCCCTGTAAGGTGTGGTGGCAGTAATCCTTGGAAAAGGAACCATAAAGACGAGATTAACAAATCTATTATCTTACTTTGCTCTAGTCATTTACCAAGTCAGCCTGTGGCCTTAGCACATTTGAGGAGAGTTTCTATTTACACATTCTGATGTGTAATAAGTCTTTTCTAAATGAAACCAAAGTTCTAGAGCCCTGGAGAATTTGCAGTTCCCCGGGGAGATGCCATGCCTTTTAATCACTGTCCCAGGAAGAGAAGGAAGCCTATTTACTTTGTCTCCCACTTTTAACCAAATATAATATGACCTAAAATAAAGTGGCTCCTTGGATTTGCCTTTTTATGTTCTCATAGGAATTTATAGAGAAAACAGAGTTCCACACATCAGAACAGAGTGTTCTTCACCAGCTCATCAAATGACTGTCAGGAAAAAAGAAAATCTCTGTCTCACCTCAGCAGAGGCTGTCAAGCAATGAGGATGTGCTAGCTATTTCCCCTAGCCTTGCTATTCCTGTCCCAAACTCTGTCTCAAGAAGTGTTTATATCCCAAATTGTTGAGAATTTGGAGAATATACCAAGAGAAAGATCACTCAGTACATGCCCTGTTTCCTGTATTATTCCCAGCAATTTGCTAGAGTCCTGTCAGAGAAGAACCAGTACCAGCCACACACAGAAGTCACATTAAGTAACACAAGGGAGATGTAAATAAATTGCAGAGAATCCAGAAAAGGTGCAGGAGAGTTGGTGCAGAAATTCAGAGCTCTGGCTTTGAGATGAGTTTCAGGGAATGGAAGTGTGTCTCTCTGAGAAGGGCAACCCAGGGAGAGAGGATAATGCTTAGTATATAGTGCATTCAAGAGGAACTGAAGGGGAACAAAGGCATGGCCAACAGTGTATCCATGTGCTGCAGACAGGCAATTACTCTATAAATCACAGTTAAAGAAGACCTCTACTAGCTGGCACTAACCACAGTTCCTTACCTTCTCTGAGGGTCAGCCACTATTATCACAGGCAAAGCCAGAGATTTTGCAGGGCACAGATTGATGTACTGAGGTGGATAGGTCAGCATCAGTACTTACCCCAAAACCACAGGTCTCAGAAAGAGTAGGGGCACATCCAATGACAGAAGGTGCCTCGAGGAAATGAGTTCTAAAACTAATGCAGATTAGATGATGGGATACCTGACCTGGAGGGGGTGGCCACAAGGGCATGATGAGCTGTTCTTGAGAAGCACGGGCTAAACCACTTATGATGGTTTCATTGCAGGGAACAGTCATGCACTATTAGTGCTGAAAGATTTCCCAGCCCTAACGGCTAAGATTTTAAGAATCTATTTAACTTTGATAGTCTATAGCCCATCACCGGGAGTCTGCTTAAAGGTGTGATTGCTCTTCTTTGTATTGGAATTGCTGACAGATCCTTAACTATTATGGTGCTTACCAGCAGTAACCCATTTAAATAGAAAGAAAGAGGAGAGCCTAAATGGCTTGTGCTGTTTGAATTTGATTTACCCAGCAGCAGAAAAAGTTCCATGTATAGATCCTTGCTACACTACCCAAACCATGAGCCTGCTCTGCTTTTTGTATACCAATATACTATAAAGTTAGAAAATGCATTATCCTGAAGGAAGGATGCTACGCTGATGGGAATTTCGATGCTGGTTGTTTTTGAGCTGCAATATGTGGCATTGTAATTCTGTGTCAGTGATTTAAATGCACTGATAGAGTTGGTGACAGCTTAAATGGCTCCAGCCCCCAGCCTTCCCTCACCCCTCCTCCTTGCCTTGCAGTTCGTCTCTCTTGCAGATGGAAGGCTGACAAGTTCTGTGCAGGAACAATGAAGAGTGGGAGAGTAGGTGGAGAGACCGGTAATTGTTTAGGGTGGGGTTTTGCTAATGTTGTTTTAAAATACGAGCAAATATGGAGACATTTCACATTCTTTTTTAGTGCTGAAGTGCAACTAGCTTTGAATCCCAAGAGAGGCTGACTGCACAGCCACGCACCCTATCACCCCTGCCCTCCAAAGTGGGAGGAATGAAGAGAAAAGGTGACTGTGTGGCCCTATAGGCTGCTTTCATCATCCTGTACCTGTTCTGCAGTGACAAGCTTCTGACAGCCGACAGCCATCTCTCTACATCAATCGTCTGCTTTCTTGTTCCTTATTCCCCTCCCACCTCCTGCTAGTACACAGCAGTGCCCAGCACGCTGTGTGACAAAAGAGCCCTTTGGATGCTGGATTACTGAAGGTTAGTCAGGTGTGCTGCTCTGCCTGCTTGTTCTGAGCCACTTGAAGGGATGTGAGGGGTCACTACATGGAGCATTAGGAAGGCTGGAAGACAAAGTGGGCAACTGCAAGTGCAGGTGATGAAAATGATCGTCGCTTCTCTTAAGATGCCTGCAATGAAGGCTGTCATTCAAACACCAGAGGGGCAAGAAGACAAGTCAAAGCTGGAAAAATACAGATATAGAACACACACTGTGCAGAACTGAACCCCACTGGGAAATAAGGTGTCAAAGCATCTTGTTATCACTGCTACCCCTATTAATAACACCAGTGACTTCAGGTAATACCTCAGCAACTCTGGAATGGTCTAAAAATACTGAGTGATGGATAGTGCAGTACCAAGCTCCTGATTTGCATCTGTTAGAAGCAAACATCCGCAACTCACTGAGAGTAAATATGTGGTGCTGCCATCCCAAATGGGTGGGAATAAAAAATGTATTACCTTGCTCTTTATCATGTGCCCTGACTCTATTTACACTTTCTATCTCTCATGCATGCTGATATAGATATAATGGAAATGGAAAGGGTATGGAAAGGATATCTATCAAAGAAAGCAAAAGTCAGTGACTTGGGTTAATCTTGTATCTTGAAAAAGTCAGTGGTAGTTGTGCTTACTTTGGGCACCTAAACCTCAGCACTTCATGAGGTCACTCCTAACACCAGTTCCTTACTTTGCATGAGACAGGTTACCACAGAGATACTGGATGAAAAAAGAGATGTCATCTTTAAGACAGAGACTCCCGAGTCTGCCACTGTAAGCCATACCAGGTTTCCAAAGCCCAGATTCATCACATGCAACTTCAGCTCCTTAAATTCAGCATCCGAGATGGAAACCACATCATGCTAAGCTCCCTCTCCAATTGGGAGACAGAAGCACCTCCAGAGTGTAAAGCAGGCTTTCAATAGCCTCTTGCTTTCCTCAAACCATACAAAGAACCTAAATTCTCAGGTTGAAGCACCTCAGTTAAGTGTCTAAAATTATGTGGAGTTGATCTAGATCAGTATTGCCTGATTTCACCCTTCAGGCTACCCTCTCTGTCACTTCTGACAGGCAGATTCTCCCCTCTGGTTAGCCCACAGTGTCAAAGCCCACTGCTCATTCACTATATTTACAAGTTCCTTGAAAGAAAGGGAGCACACAGATGACAGAGCTCCTTCTGCAGCATGGATAGGTTAGGGTTACAACTGCTGCAGACTGGGGTTTGGCATCTGTGATGTGGAGCAGGGTGGACTGGTCCAACCATTGCCCAGCCATGGCTCTGGGACAAGAAAAGCTGTACCAAAAAAGCTCTGCTGAACTACCTTAATGAAAAGACTGAAATTAGTGACACTCCCAGCTGCTTGTTTAAAATGACAATGTTTTCATTAGTGTTAAAATAGAATGGGAAAGAGAAGGAGTGTTGTTTAAAGTGTGCACTGGCCTTTGTGCCTGCTGCTGGGGGTGTGATCAACAACACCAGCTGGCAGCATTTTGGTTAAGAAAAGAAAACAATCCAGTCCTGAAGAATGCAATGTGAACAACAGCAAGCAGAGCACTCAGCACAGGAGAAACAGCTGGCGAGGGACCCAGGCTGTCAAGGCACAAATTGCAGTCAAAGTCAATAAGAATTTCCTCTTAATGCACAGGAAGTTCTCTCCATCATTCCAGGTTCCACACATGCTCTTTCTTTGCCTCCCACCACCCTGCTTTCGTTAATGCAAACACAGATACTTGTGGATTCAAAGTCCTGGGAGACATGCTGCCCATACACACCTTGGCCTAGAATACAACTATGGGGTGAGGAGAGGAGAGTGGGCTTTGGCACACTCTGCAGGTTCATGCAAACTCTGGGACTTGGGAACTAGTAACCTGGGAAAATGGCTCATAGAGCAGAAGAACATACATGGCCCTGTCCTGCAGAACCCCACTGCCATGGTAGCCTCAGGCTCACACTAAGCTCTGTAAAGCTTATTTCCCACACTCACGGCTCCATGTGCCCTTTCTGCCCTGCAATCCAACGCAGCTCAGCTCCTTTCACTCAGTTCTGCCCTGAAGCCTCCCCTGTTTTTCAGTTCTGCATCACACAGATGATGTAAATCCGCTTCTTCCCTGCACCACCCTCAAGTGTTCTAGAAGTCATTTTATTTTGATCAAAGTCAGTCAGCTATGGCAAAACTATGTGGTGTGCTGTTTGCAGTACACCTGTACTGATGCATTCACAGCATATTTATCACCAAAGAAGATGAGCAATTTTTTTCTCCCTTTGATTGGAGATACTAATTAAACCTGTTTTTATAGGGATTGAGGGCATTCAAAGCCTAAAGAGCATCTTTGTTTCCTAAAGCCAACAAGGTGAGACTGAAGCAGGCTGCAGAAAGACTTCATTAGCTTGGGACTAAGCCCCTTCTCTGCCACTGACCTACTCTATGACTTTGAGCATCTTACTTCCCCATGCGTGACAAATACCAATTAACTTGCTGCATACACCACTAAGAAGCTGTTGGCATATACTGTGATGAGAAACAAAATGCAAGAACTTTGCAAAAATAAGCTGGGAGGTCAGACCTGGGCTAGAGTGCTGCATGTATCTTTAACTGAGCAATAACTCAGACTTGGAAAGAAAAAAGGTGAGCTTAAAAAATTAAATCAAGAAATAATTGTGCAGCCTTTAGCTCTAGATAATGGCAGCGTGAGAAGTGGGATAATTAAATGATTGATATGATTTCAGAAAGAAAACACACTTTTTCTGGGCATGCACAAGGTTATCTGTGTCATTTAATTAACCTGCATGCAGGAGAGGAATTCTCGGCTGTTATCTCTTGATCCCAGTCCTGTGATGTCTTGTGGGGGTTATTTTTTGCTTTCAGAGCTAGGTTGTGGTTTGTTGTTTCAGGGTTTGCTTTTTTTTTTTTTCCCTAGGGATCAGCAAGAGCTGAAGAGATTGGTACAAAACAGAAAAGAAATATCTGTTAAAGATTCCTTAGAATGGTGCTAACTGGGGAATGCTTTCTATCAGTTGTCTTGTGTGGTATACTGATGAGGTTGCTGCCTTAGCTCCTTTCCTGTTGTGGGGAAACAATATCATTTTGCTAGTTCAGCACTGCCAGGAAGAGGGAAAAGCAATCAGTGCACTACCCTCTAATCGCCATGCTGTAATCAGGCACAGGCTCGCCTACTGCCTCCTGCCTCTAAGCGATGAGAGCTCCATCATCACCACCAAACTGCCTTAGCCATTGGTATGCTCCTTGGTTTTAGCCCACTCCTACCTAACTCCTCACCCTGCAGCCCTTCCCTTTCCCCAGCACCACACCATCCCTGAGTAGGGGTTCATGCTTCTCTCTGGAAACAAGCTCCATTCTTCCCTGCAGGCTGTGCCTCTCTTTTACAAGCTGCTCTTCTGTCAGGCTTGTTTTATTTGCTTTGACTCCTAATATGCAGACACAACTGTACCTACTTACAGAGAGAAATGAGAGTGTCAGGGGAGAAAATAAGTAGGGATCTGAGGACTCTAATATGCAGGTCTGGGACACCAGCCACGGCATCAGTCTTCCAGTGAAGTACATTAAAATTCAGAATAGTCCCAGCCCCAACCAGCACAACTTCTTTGCTGACATCCTTAGCAGAGATGCCAATGAACACCTCAGCTGTGAAAGCTCAGCTTCCTTCTATCTCCCCTGTGCAAGATGGAGGCTCAGCTCTAAAGTGGCATGGGCTGACAGAAAACTACCCTCATAGTATTTGTTCTGTCCAAAACTCTGATCAGATCAATATTTACATACATGAATGACAAGTCACTCAGGAGTTGCTGCAACAGTGGAAGGCTCTGATCAAGCTTTGCTTTCAAGTTTGGTCTCTCTAAACCACATCCCAAGCCATGCATGCTACAAGCCAGCACTTCTATTGAAGATGCCAAGTAGCAGTATAAATCATGAGAGCTATGAGTCTATATATAGTAGACAGGCATGTATGGGGGAAAGGAAGTATGAGAAAGGGAAAAGATAGACACATAGATGTGTGCTGTAGAAATGTTTCCTAGAAGCTTTTGACGGTGCTCTTCTGCCCTTGTCAGGAAAAACAGGAATATGTCTGAAAGCTCATCTATGAAAGATTCCTCCTCTAGCTTAAAATTCTTTTGTGTCTTCCTGTTCAGTGTCCACATACAGACTCAGTAGCATGGTGTACTTTTATACCATTTGACATGAGGGCATCAGCTCTCTCAGCCAGCCACAAAAGTCAAAGGTTGCTCTGCAAAGCCTCATTCGTAGTAAAGAGAACCACAGATCCGTTTAACAGAAGTTATCCTTCCAGTCTGATCTGAATGGGAAGGCAATTTTGGGCTGAGAAGTGGCAGGGCACAGGACTGTTAACCTCATGTTTGTGAACTTCTTTTTTTGTTTGGAGATTTTTTGGAATATCTAAGCTTGCTGATACTTGTTTTGTGCCAGTGCAGCAACAGCAATGCAATACTACTGGACATACTCATTGAGGCTTTGAGGAATAGCAGTATTAGCAGCAGTTTTCAATGTTTAAAAATTAAAATGTGATGCTGGATAGAAACTCTGCCTTCCTTCATCAAATGACTGCTTTTGGTGGCCAGTGAAAATCAGATTACTGTAAGGGTTATCCCCACCCAATTGCAGTCTTCTACCTTAACAGGACAGGCTGAAAACTGCATTGGTCCAGGAGCTGATGCACAAGCAGATCAGACATCCATAGCCTTGAGGGCACTTGCGTCTGTTAGAAGAGAAGGGAAGACAGACAGGGGAGGTAACACTGTCTGATCGTAACCCAGCACAATTCTGTTGCAGCCTTCAGGAAAACATGTGCTGATTCTCTTCAAGCGTGAGACAACCTCTAAGGCCAGAAGGAAGCTGTGTTTGTATCTGGACAAAACAGTCTTTGTGGTGAGTGGGGCAGCCCCACTGTACTTAATTTTTAGGCTATAAGCAGAGTGGACTTCTTTCTAGAAAGAACTCAGCAACTGGGTAATAGAAAGGAAGCAACCAAGCAGGGGGGTTTACAAGGGCATGCAGCAAACCAGGAGCCGAAATAGTTAAAATTCAAGCTTCTGAAATCCCAGTCCCATCCATTAGAATACATGGCCTGTAAGTGTAGTGCAGTGGTCCTGTTGATAAGCTTTTTACAACAGAGATGACAAAGTGGAAACTATCATCTCTTCAATGTGCTGCTTTGTGGCCAGGAGAGGATCCTGCTGTAAATTTTTATATATATATATTTTAACTACAAAGATTTGGCTACCTCCTCCTGAACAATAAAACAGAAAAAGAGGACAAATTGGATATGTCAGCTCATAAACAGACAGTATTTGACCTCCCTGCCCCTTTCTTGTAGGTCCATGAGAGAATCATAGAATAGTTAGGGTTGGAAAAGACCTTAAGGTCATCCAGTTCCAACCCCCCTGCCATAAGCAGGGACACCTCACACTAAACCTTGTCACCCAAGGCTTTGTCCAACCTGGCCTTGAACACTGCCAGGGATGGAGCATTCACAGCTTCCTTGGGCAACCCATTCCAGTGCCTCACCACCCTTACAGTAAAGAACTTCTTCCTTGTATCCAATCTAAACTTCCCCAAACCACAAGACTTGTGTGGAAATCATTGCAAGAGGCAGGCACAGGAGTGCTGCCAGCAGTGAACAGTTTGTGTCATGATGAGGAGTCATCACAAGAGTCAGCAGTGACTTAGTCCTGCTGGAGAATGGAGTGAGCCTGAGCAGTGGTGACTTTGCTGTACCAGACCCAGTGTAAATAGGGCAGAAAGGCCTAATAACTATGTAAAAAAGGTCCTTATGGAGCCGTCCCCTATCCTGGCAACCCTGCCTAAGGAGTGGTAGCTACATTTTGCATTCCACTTGGAGAAAGGCGCAGAAGGATTGTCCAAAAGCATGAAATGACAGACCAAGGTCAAGTACTTTGCAAAGCCAAATGAGGCAATGGGATTATTTTGAAAATTCATTCAAGAATGCAACTTGTGGATATTCTAGGTGTGACATCTACAGATAAAATCATTATCTGCCCTGGAGAACGGCAGCCAGGAAAAGGATTATCAAAGAAGTATATATATGAGCTACACAAGCACATTTCACTGCCATGAGATCTCGGTTTCCAGTTCACATGTTCCCAAGGGCTATTTATTCTTTTTAAAAGAATTGTTAGGCAAAACTGGGAGCCTGCAGAAGGGGGAAAAAATATTACAGATACAATCAGCTCTCTCTCTTGCAGCTGCTTGTATTTACAGGAATAAACAGTCCTGAGCCTTAAAGCAGATTCAGAAAAAAACAGAGCTGGGGAAAAGCTTTCACCTGAGCCTCAGGCAAAACTGGGGATTTTCAGCAGAGCTTCTGGAATAGGGTTGCCCCATTACATTGCGCACCCCAAAAGCAACACAACCCCTTGTCCTCTCTTCTGCTCTGAGACCTCACTGAAGTATTCCAATGCTTCTGCAAGTCACAAACCTGCCACAGAGCAGAAGACACACAAGGTGTCATGCTGCAAATGCAAGAGATGCAATGACAACAGCACATGAGGAGGCCAAAGGACTAATGCACATGGCGTGTGTCCTAACATCTGTGCAGTGTTCTACAGAACAAGAGGCAGACACTTTAGCTTATAGAGCCTGGGACAAAGTGTCTTGAGGAACCCGATTCAGGCTGAAACACACTACAGAGTGAAGGAGAGAAAAAGCCAGAGGCTGTTTCCCAGCATATTTCCAAGTCACTGAAATGCTAAAGGAAGTATTTTGCACAAACTTGGAGACAGGGAGGTAATAAATGGTTTGCAGTTCTATCCCTGCTCTGTTTCCCACCCCTGTGACATGTTTCAGTGTCACTGGCAAGCTGAAAGAGCCTCAAGTTACCTCCCTCCAACCACCAGCAACTTGTTCTCTCTCAAGCCTGCAGAGTCAGCAGTCTTAAAGCAGCTACAGAAGAGCATGTGACAACAAAGTAAAGTTAATTTGTTGCAGTGTGATATTTAACCAGAAGAAACTAGCAGAGCAAGGCCCTAGTTTTGGGACTGCTACCCACAATCCCTTGCAGATGACAGCAGTGACAGAGTGTCAGCTTCCATATGCTGTATTACAGTGACACTTGCCATGCTAAACGCTGATTAGAATTAAAATGGAAGTGACATCTCTGTGCATTACTCTGCCATTAATCTTGATGCCCTGTGTTTTATGTTGACAGGGCGCTTCTGCGGGGGGAGTCTGAAAAGACATGGGGTTGTAGGGGTTTTTTGCAGTTGTAATTATAGAAGCAAATGTGCTTCTGAACGTTACGTGTAATAGAATTACGGGCCTCTTGGTATCTCAGAAAGAAGACAAGATCTCTAGTGCCACTCATTGGACAGAGAACCCCGTTCCAGAAAATACTTGTATGACTTGTGTGCAGACAATTTTTGCCACTAAAATGGAAATTTGATGTGACATTACCATGAGTTTATTTAAATGTTTGATGCAGGTGCCTGCAAATCACACTGCTACTAACTGTACCATAATTGTGTACACAAGTGATTCACAACTGGAGCATGGTTGATTAGAAAATGAGACCTAGGAGATGAGATTCTTCCTAATTGCAGCAGAGTGACTGAATGGAGAAGTTCACCTTCAGGGAAAGGTATGCACTGAACAGAGTACTGTTCCAAGCTTGTGGAAGGGCTTAGTAACATCAAACATCCCAGGTCACTGAAGAACACTACTGTAAAGACACAGGCCTTTTTGACTCATTTTGACAGTGCCAAACCACTGGATTAAAGCTAAGACTCCAAAGCAGTCCAAGAACATAGATTCAGAGAACGGTTTGGGTTGGAAGGGACCTTAAAGCTCATAGAGTTCCAACCCCTGCCATGGGCAGGGGCAACTTCCACCAGATGAGGTTGCTCCAAGCCCTGTCCAACCTGGTCTTGAACACTGCCAGGGATGGAGCAGCCACAACAGGTCCTTTCTTCTCTGGTCTACTTCCTTACTGAGTTCTGTTGAAGTCCATTTCTTGGGATAACACCAAAACATGCCTTTCAGGTGGGGCAGGTATTTTAAAAGCTCAGCAGCAGTCCTTTACTGAGGATGTTATCCTTCATCCACTACAAAACTGGAGCGGCCAAAACTCATCCTGGCGTAGATGAGAGCCTATGTCTGACCTGGTTTTGCAAGTCAAGGGGTTTAGGTCCACCTGCAGAAGCACAGTCCAGAATGGGGAGTGGAAATAGTTTTAAGCTGTTTCTGATTTTGAAATCACCTTTCAACTCATTGGAAAACTTTTTCTTTTTTTTAAAAAAAAAAACAAACCCAAACAGGAAAACTGCACATCAGTTCAGGCTAAAACTACAATTGAAACATTTTCCCCCTTTGTATGCTACAAGATAGAATAGTTCAGCTTACACAGCAAAAGGCAACAACGAATCTTATGAATTACTATTGCATGAAGGAGAAATACAACTGTCAGAGTGAAGTGTTCTGTCCTCCTAGCTGAGATGACTTGCAGAACTTCCTGATCCAAGGTGCAGAAGCTTGGTGGGATGTGTCCATCAGGCTCCATCAGTTTATAGGAGCTAGCTCACACCCTAATAGCTCTCCATAGCTCCAGCAGAAAGCAATGACATGGTTACAGTACTGGAGTCATTCTCTAATCCACTTGCTTGTCCTTACCAGCAGATCAGATTAAAGAAAATTGTTAGACCTCTGCCTCACTTTGCCTATTCCTGTACATGCTGCATGATGATTCAGGTGCTCAGGTATAAGCACATACATACGCCATTTGTGAAAACAGGGCTGATTTCCAGAATTAAAACTATAAGAATCACCAGGAAATGTTCTATCAAAATTTCTAGCACCAAGCTTCACTCTGCCCCAAGCCCCCCATCTCTCTTCTTCCTACAGAAGCATTCTCACCCAGGCTCCAGGCATGATGGATAGCTTCCCTCTCCCTTATCTCATCCCTACAACATTAAGGCATAACGAGGGGCTTGGAGGGGAGGGAAGAAGATGCCTGTAGTGCCTGTAAAGTTGAAGATAACGTTTAAGCTTTGTTACACCAAGGAGGCTGCCTTAAGCTCCCACGACCTTGAGCAAGAGCTGCAGCTTGGGTTCCTCTCCTAAAGACTCTAATAAAGTGAAAAATTGTTTCAATACAAAATGCAATATTGGGACATTGTTCGTGCATATATTGAGCTTAAGTCAAATATTCTGTGTCCTCAAATCCGACTGATTAATAATTAGAAGCAGAAATTCTGCCTTTACTCTAATGTGTTTAGGAAAACTGATGGATTTAATTTTTTTTATCAGCCCAAAGTAAGAAAATGTAATCTTTCTTAAAGTATCTAATACAACAATGCAGAATAATTAGTTTCTATGAAAACAGGCATAATGGGACAGAATAATAAATCTCTTTGTGCTTTGTATCTGTCCGTCTGATGGAGGAGATTTACTATACAGTGTAGTGCATGATGGTGTGGGAAATATCAGGCAATAGAAGAAATCTATAAGGGATAAAGTATTTCCAGCTGTGCATTATAAAGGAGCATTTCATCTCTTGACAAAGCCTCAGGGATAGGTCCAAGTAATTATCAGGCTAAAAGCAGCCCCTCTCAGGATTACAACTTGCAAAAATGTTAGCCCCTAAAGCTCCAGTTCTGCATCTTCCATGGTCATTTACTTCAATAGACCTGTGCACTTACAGTTTTACTCTATCCTTTTCTTCCATCTCTTCTGGTGCCTCAGATACACTAATAACCTGAAAGGGGCTGTTCCATGCTCTTCCCACTTGGGCAGCATGATATACATTTTGCATCTAGACAAGCAAAGGCACAGTGAGATCTATTGGCATTGCCAAGGCCATGTAACATAGAGCTGCCTGAACCAGCATCCGAATCAAGTCCACTGCCAACAGAATTAACCTAAAGCCTTCTTAACTGAATTGCAAGGGGTAATTCACCAATCTCAGGAGAACGTGGAATTCTACAGCTGCTATGTCTCTGTTTCGCTTGTTCAAAATCATAATTTTTCTTACTTTTCTTCAGCTTACCTCTAGGAAAGGAGCTATAATGAAAGCAAGGAGGTTGTTATCTTGACTCTTCACCAGGTACATCCATCCAGCTACATTCAAACAGACTTGTTGCTGGGCATTATCATCCTGCTTTTATTGTCTGCTGGTAGAATATCATCTCTGTGCTAGCTTCATTTGGACTTGACTCCAAAGGCATGATTCAGTCTGACTCCTTTTACTGCAGGTGAGTTCATTTTTAATTACCTCACCAGAGCAAACCAGGATCTATTCCTGGGGGTTTAGTCAATACTAAATACACAAAGAGCATTTTAATTTGGTCCTGGCTTCTCCCTTTCTTGGGAGTTCTTTTGAGATCAAGAAGTGGGAAAAGCCAAGAAATTGGACAAGGAAACATGTATTTGATTAGGTCTTGTTTGGAGGCATTCTCACAGAACCAGTGACCTGAAATACAGTCACACGGAGGGAGTTGTGCTGTTAGATTTAAAAGTGTAACTTTCCTTAGCCTATTTGACTCAAGTCATATGGGAAGTCCAAGGATCTATGTAATTCTTGCTGACTTCTCTGGAGCACAAGTCAGGATAGATTTATCTTTTGCTTGGTGGTGGTAAATGGTTTCCAGTCCTTCCTTCTTATAGTAGGACATCTGAGAGCCCTTCCTTTTCATGAGTTGTCAACATGCTACACACAGTAGTGATCCTTAGCAGTAACAGTGAGACCTTTTGCTTTTAGACCACAATACTTCACAGACAAATGCATGCAAGAGGAACTTCACCAAAAACTGACAAAACTGATGAACTTGCTCTGTAGTGAAGTATGATATTCGTTTAGTAGTACACAGCAGCAATATACAGACCTGTGCAATGATCACACCACCTAGAAACAAATACCGTCTCCAGGTCCGTACACAACATCCCCCTCTACTGGATAAAACGCAGGCAGAGGAACTGGATGTCCCAGGTGCTGTACAGTTTGGGCTCCACACTGCCACCGCACCAGGCCACAGCTTCACCTGCACTGCCCCTCTGCCCCATCTGGTATAGACTATCTTCATAGCTTTGAAGTGCCCAAGCTAGAAGCTATTTACTTCTAACCTGGTTTATAATGTTACAGATGTCCAGTGTACAGATGTCCAGTGGTTGGAACAGACTTTTCAGTATGTCTCCTTTTCTTTGAAGGACTCCTCAGCTTTTCTTTCTCACTCCTAATGGGGGATACTTCTGGCCAAGACTTGTTTACCCTGTAAGCTGTTTCCAACTCTTAGTAGCTATTCTCAAGCTGTCACAATCAGTGTCACAGGAAAATTACCACATAACATGCGTGACAAGTCACACCTACACTTGCACAAAAGGCAAAATTATGCAGTGATGTGTCAAATGGATCATATTCATGTATCACCCAACACGTACAGTTCACAAAACCTGACATCTCTTCAGCAGCTAAAGGAAATGTTAAATTACAGAGCATGCAGGCTGAAGAACTGACAGGCTGTAACAGTAGCTAGCCCATTCTCAGGGCACAAAACCAATGCTTTCCTTCCTCTATGAAGTCCATATATTCACATATAGAGATGTGAGTAATATCTATCTTTAGGCTGTGCCAGGTTATAAACAACCCAGAGAACATATCTAACCATCCATATTTGTAGGTTGTCCCTCCCTCCGTCTCTGGATAACTGCCTGCTCTGCTGTACATGAGCATTTCCCTAGTGAAGTGATACTTGTAAAAGACAAGCTAGGGGGGTCAACGGCTGCTGATGCTGTTGTCTAGAATATCAGAGTGCCAGATCCAGCTCCCTTCTCTACCACTGACTTTGTGTGTGCTTTGGTACAAATCATCTGTCTGATCTCTCCTTGCCTCAGTTCTCCCTCTGCTAAATGAAACAGCAGAACTGCCCTGTCAAGTGAAGTATCATGAGAATAAGTATGTTAAACAATGCACATGCTCATATATTCTAACCTACATTGATGCACTCTAATTTAAACAGCTCAGACAGCCTGATAAAGGCTTTACAGAGCATCTGATGAAATCAAGAAATAGATATCCATGGATTTCACCAGGCAGTGGTTAATCTCCGGCAAGAGAATAGGTGGTGCCTTCATTGCTTTTATGGCCAAAAAACTCTTCTTGTTAGCCTTCTCCCTTGCACACTGCTCTTTCCAAAATACATCTTAAAATGTAGGAAGGATCTCAGTCACTGACAGCTTTGAACCTAGATCTAGGCAACTATATCAAGAAAGCAAAATAACAAGCTGCAAGCAGCAAGTAGCAAAGAGACAATACTAGTTTGGAACAATGGAGGTCTGAGTTTGGTTCTCAGCTCATTCACAGATTTCCTGCATAATCTTAGATGAGACAGTTTCAGTATGCACCAGCTACTCATCTGCATATTGAGGATGAATAATCATTCCTTTGCCCTTGCTTTCTATTTAAAGTGTAAGCTCACAGGGGCTGAGACTTCCACTTACCGTTGACAACTCTCAAATGTTTCTCTGAATTGGAGAAAAACTGTGTTATAGATGCAGAATGTCTCTACTGTTTGTAAACAAGTCTAGCCTGGGTCCACAGTAGCCACATGCACTGAGCACAGCCAATACACTTTACAAGACAGTGGCACAGGCACAGCAGTTGAAGCATAGCATTGTATTAAGGAAGCAGACTCACTTCAGCAGTAGACTGTCCCAGTGTTACTTGCATAGAGCTGTGCCCTGCTAAATGAGATGCCCTTGACACAAATGTGCTTGAGAGGGCAGTGCAACAATGCTGAAGCCAGCCCTGTGAAAGTCAGTTCAAATCTGGAAGCAATGATTATTTAGCAATTTCAAATGTCTGGAGCAACTTAGCCCTCTCTTGCTTCTAATGAGGGGGACATAATTATACATATCTAGAGTATAAGACCTGAGTCCAACCAGCATGTGTAGGAAATGTCAACATAAAGCTAACAATGACTATAGAGAAGCTCCCACACACATGGTTAGTCCCAGTCTGATGAGAGCATGGAATCAGACATCACCCAAATATTCTACTTCCATTCCCCTTTTGTCTTCAAAGGACTCTTTTCCAGAACCCTCTCCTCTGACAGGAAGAGGTAGCACAGCTCAAGTACAATGGCTTTGTTAAAGACCATTTAGAACCAAGGAGCCACTTCTGCACGGTAGATTCAAGGTTAGGCCCATGTGTTTCCTAGAGACAGGCTGCATCAAGAGAAAGTGAAGCTTGAAACATCCTGTGTGAACACAGGGCTGATCATGAGCATCAAGCCATTTCTATTCCTCTACTATAAGAGATTTTAAGAACAAAGTGAAATGGCTCCTGTGGGTGGGTTTAATTTTTTAACAGGTTACCATGCAGCTCTTGTTCCAAATTTTGGGTGTTTGTCTTTGTAATGTCTATGGCAAACACTGTAATTTTCCAGCAGCCAGGTACATTGAAGGCAAAAGTACTAATAATGTGACATCATTATTTTTGTTCCATAGCAACATCCCCCCACACCCCTTACACAACAGGTTATAAGTCTGTAAAACTCTGCATTTTACAGCACTGTAAAACTCCTCCAGCTGTTATAAATATATCATTTAAAGCACTTGCATTTTAAAAAAATGAAACAGAAAAATACACTGAAAAGTTCAATGCTTTTTCTTCTCTGCATTCAATTGCATTAACTTTTTCCCTGCTGGTCTCTCAGACTCACTGCTGGGCTGGCAGATTTCCACGGAAACCAGGGGAGCATTCAAGATGGATGCAGGCTGTTTGTTGGTACAAAAGCAACTATTTTACCATGTAATGTTCAGTGAAGGTGAACATTCACTAAAAGGATGCATTTTGCTTATATGCCCACATGGCAAGCATATGTTATCAAGTTGGATCCAGGGCCATTGGCCATGGTTTTGTTAAGATGGAATCCACTGTGGTGCTGTAAGATGGGACAATATAGTCACTGGTATAGCTGCTTCCTAATTGCTGACAAACGGACTAGTGCTGTGGCTACTTGTTATAACTCCACTTTATGCTCCATTAAAGTTCTCAGCAAGGCACTTAATCCTACTGGGAGTCTTTTCTTTAGTCAACCATCAGGTGGGGCAAGCCTTCACCAAAGCACAAGGTAAGGGCAGAGGAGTAGGCTATACAGCAGCATGGACACAGATCTTCCCTAATGAATGCACAGGCACTGCAGGGGCTGGAGAGAGCCTGCCTTAGGACAGCATGATCACTTGGCAATCCCCTTGTTTTCAGTGATGCTTGTATTAAAAGAGCTCTTTCATTTCTGTTTTGGGTGTGTTGGTTCAAGCAGTTTCTATGAAATAATGACTTAGATATGCAGGTTTTGAAGCTATAAAAGTTTTGCCATGAAATTTAATGAAATTTGGGAAAGATCCTTCAGGTCCAATGGTATCCATGGAGTTTTTCCAAGTTTAGAGAGATTAAAATCTCAGCCTGACCTTGTGCATTTAATGGAAACAGAAGCTAACAGTAGCTCTCAATTATCAGTGCTTCCCATAGTAAAGAAGCCCTTCAAGTCCCTTGAAGAATACTGTCTGTTGCTGCTTCTGTTGAGGTCAAACACTCCAGAGCAGACACTGGCTCTCAGTCTGTATGGTGTTGGGTATACTGAGAGCCCTGATCTCAGCCACAAACCTAAAGGTGTTGCGAGAACGTAAGTAAAACCAGCATTAAATAATCACAGGCAAGTTCTACCTGCCAATTCAGACATGCTCTAATCAAGGAGCCTCATTGTACTGGTCTGTGGATTTTACCATCTCCAGTGAGGCTTCTGATTTTTCCCTTTTTATGCATATTAATTATATTTTTCTTGCCAGTGCTTGAAGCCATCATGACAGTGTATTGGGTAATGACAGAATAATTGTTTGTTTCATTGATCATTATAAACCATTCTGCATCTCTGCATGATTTATAGCATTTAAAATACTCTCTCCTTTCCTCTCCACTCCCCTGCCGTGGGGGCAGCTGAGTAGATCAAAAGCCTACTGGCTATGAGCAATCCAATTAACAATGACAGAAAAGAAAAAAAACCACCTTTGGAAATGATTGAGTCCTTGCACCATTTCTTTTATGGTTCCCTATTGATCCTTTCAAGCCACAAAGAACATAGATATGAAACAGAATTGTGAAGAAATGAAAGTGCAGGAATAACAACACAGAGGAAGGAAGGAATGCTGGAATGCAAGGAATGGGCTTTTTCATTCAAATTCAGACTTTGCCATCAAGATGTTGTGCTAGCATATCAGGATGCCAGTGTTATATTGCTGGGTCAGGACCACAAGCAACTGCAGCATTCTGGTGCTTAGCCTCCAGTTTAATAGCACACTGATGCCTTACCATAAGCAACATCCTCCTGTAGATTCACCAGAGCAGCTGATGGAGGCATAGCTCACTGTTACAGCAGCCTACTGTGACACTGGCCCCACATCCCATGACAGAAAAAGCTGAAGCTATCCCATTACAACTGCAGCCTTATCCAGCCATTCACTTCCTGCCAGCTGGACTGAGATCTTTTTATATGTGCATTCCACTAATGTTCTAGATGCTTTATCTACAGCTTACCCAATGGGCACTTACCCAACCACTAAATAACCCATCCAGCTTCCTACTTGCACAGTTTTGCCCCAGTCCTCCAGAAAAAAAAAAAAAAAAAAAAAAAAA
>NDXB01007493.1:179206-191303 GCA_002631895.1 Agapornis roseicollis | reverse complement strand
ACTCAAAAATTTTTCCCCCCATCCCCCAAAAAAAAAAAAAAAAAAAAAAAAAAACAAAAACAAAACCAGGCACCATCATAAAGACAGTACAGTATTGACACCAAGAATTTTCATGCATTTGTATCTGAAATTACAGCAATTTTCTCTGAAGAATCAGGGTTTTCAGCAGCAAGGTGTAAGTAGATGTCAGCATGTCATAAGCACCCTGCTATTCAGACACAGCTAAACAGTGTGAGGTGCCCCAGCAGAATAAGGGGATCACAGTACAGAATAGGCATATAATCATTGGAATAGGTGGTACTTGCCTGACTCCTACCTGGTAGTACCTGAAGAGACAGGAAATGGCTCATTTACATACCTGAAGATTCACAAGAGTGTTCTGGGGCTGTCAAGGAAACAACTAAGACATTAACAGGGAGCTGGAAGAGATCCCTTATTAACAAATAGATAAATATTGAAGTGGATAAGGAGATGCTGGATTTTTTCCTGCCTTTTCAGCATATTGGTTTGGAGAGGAGAGGAGAGGGGAAGTGAGGAAATTTTCCCCTTAGCCATTTTTTTTTTTTTTCAGGTTACTGAACCACTAGATAGAAATCTAGTAATGCAGAGGACTAAGGCAGGAAGAACTCCTTGGAAGCCTTTTTCCACCTGATATTGTCATGCAAATGATAGAATGGGGCACTCCTGAGATGGTTCCTCTCTGCAAATATGTCTACAGTGAAGCAAGGAATGTGACCGTGGCACACGTTAGCATTCTTCAGTTAGTTCAAATTTAGACAGCATACAGAGCAAAAGCAATGCAAATGCAAGCACAGTGTGACTTTACCCTATGCAGCATCCCTAGTAAAGACTGCAGCTCCTGTAAAATGTCTGCATTATGACCCCCATTTTGACTGCCATCTGGCTGAAGTTGGCTTGGTGACACCTATATACCACTATCAGAAGGAAGGGAAAAATTCCAGATGGAACTCTGATATTCACAATATGCACTGAAGATATGAAAATAGAAGTTTGACATCATGCTCCTCTGGCCTTCCAGGATGTGCCATCATGGCACATTTGGATATTGGCCCATTTTGAACATTGCTCCCAGTTCCCAATCACCCTTATATTCAAGATGAACATCTTACATGGGTTTACTTGATCAAGCCCTGATTTTTCACATTCCTTTACATTCAAAAAAAAAAAAAATCAACTTTTTTTCCAAGGTTTACTTTTCCTGCCACAAGACAGTGGCGTGACAATCAAGAAATCCAAGCTATGAGCACCAGACAGAAGATTTTCTCTGAAATACAGAACTACTTTATAGCAATCAATAAAGCACTAGAGTAAACCCAAGCCTGCAATGGAAATTCTCCCAGCTAAAACCAAGCTTACCATCAGCTAAGATGCCATCACTGAAGGACTTAAAAGCATACCTCAGAGAAGAAAGTATTCAGTTACTGCATCAGTTATATCAGTTTCTGGCTGCCTTTGAAAACTCCAATCTGCTAAATATTCCCATAGTCTGTTTCCCTCTCCTTGCTCAGGAAGAAAAAGGACAAAAAATGCTTCTGAAATTTTACAGAATAGACATGTCTGCAAAATCTCCTTGTTGAGTACATGCAACACTTCTCAGCAAAGTGAGATGATGCCATCAAATAGGAAGAAGCTTTGGAGGGAAGGGTCCCAAGCATAGAAGACTCCCATTTATTCCATTCAGCTGCTTAAAACAATACCAGAGTCATAAAGAAGTCTCAGGAAACAGCACGAATCAAACCCTGTTGGTTTGAATGCAGTGGAAGGGAAATTTCAGCCCCTTGAATGGTTTCATAATGCATCAGGGCACATCAGAAGCGAAGGAAACAGTCTGGCAGAATTGCATTAATTTTCATGAACCCAGCAGCCCTGGAAAATCATGAAAACTGCAACATAATGAAAGCCTGCAAGGGAAAAACCTGCCCTCTTCTTCACTGCTGGAGAATCTGAATGCGGATTCCATCAAAGGAGAGAATCTGAGAAACCACAGCAGGAATAAAAATTAACCCTTTGGCTCATGGGACTGCAGGGTAGAGGAGTCACCATTCTTCCAGTCACTAGTCTGCCAAAAGAGATAAACTCCTGTATGAGAGCTGGCCATCTCTATGCAATTAGACCTTAGCACTCTGCATGATACAATGAACTGCTGCCAGCAGGAATTAAGGAAGACATTTTCTTCTGTCTCCACAGTATTCATCTTCTGCCCTCATTCTCAGTCTGTCTCACTGATTTTAGTAAGAACAGAATGCATGTGTTAGATTGATAATGTCCTAGCTGTATGAACGATGCTCCCAACAAAACAAACAAAAATACAGTTCCTTGCTTTTATGTGTGGTGACAAAAAACATACATCAAACCCATGTGCAAATGAGCCTATCCTTTCATGTATTTCAGTCTCCTGTATTTTATTCAGTAGTTGCACCCCTACATACAAAAAGCAGGAATTGTCTACATGTTACTTTTATTGATACTGAACAGAAGATTGACTTAAATTCTGAAAACTATCCTAACACATTAGAGTTACATATTAACTATTTCATACCTACTACTATAGCATGATGAAAAAAGTTATACTACTGACTGTAAGCACAGATTGCATTCTGTAGGGCCTACAAATGTACCTTGTTTTCATTTCTGCTTTTGCTGGTTTGAAGCAGCCAACAATTAGCTAACAGCAGTTGCTCTTCCGGGAGCTTTGCTGACATCATCTCCAATGCCAAGGAACAAACAACGCTCTTTTTGCAGGATAAAAAGAACAACATGCATTGAGGTTGTTGTTGTTAAACAAAAATAACCAAGCTAATTTCAGCTTCATTTAAAAGCATGGGAAATAATCATTGCTCAGTGAATGGGAAAAAGGACAAAATCAGTATAGAGAAAAATCATTTGCACGGTTGTGAGAGACTTCTACGAGCAACAAGCACTGAAACTATTTTTAATATTACTCAACATTGCCCTTTAAATATCTACTGCTCCCTAGTACAAGGGTTTGGGAATCTTTCAATTTCATAAATTTCTTTCATTTTCTCCCCTTCATCTCTTACAATAAAGATTTGCAGTTAAATGACATCATTTATAAAGCATTGATTGATCAAGTGACCTATTCTCCTCAGAAGAATTTAGCCTCCCTTGGAAACCCACTCAGAACAGCAGATCATCACCAAACTCAATGCTGTACATTTACAAGGCAGAGACATCCCTGATTTAACTGGCAGATGTGCAAGTGAGACACAGAGAAACTGCCGGCCTTACTTTAGTTTATCTAGAGTGCTAATCAGGGAGAAGAGATTGTAGCCACAGCCACTATCCAATGCCTTAACCAGAATACCAGTGTTTTCACAAGACTTTGATCTTAATCACACTGGCACAAGCCCAGAACTGCTTCACTGTCTTAGTACAGCATCCCTGAAGATACCACTGTAACCCTAAAGATGATTTTGCTCAGAATGATCAGCTTTCTGCTGACCACAGCTTACCTCATTTGCTTTCCTCCTGGTCATAGCATTTCCCATCTGCTGACCTCCAGAAGAGCCTTCTCAGGAGCAGAACACTGGGATTTCTCACTGCCCTGCACTTAAAACAGAAACACTGCTCACAAACAGGCATTTACCATAACTCCAAGGTGCATAGAGTCATAGAATGGCTTGGCTTGGAAAGGACCTTAACATCATCCAGTTCCAACCCCCCTGCCATAAGCAGGGACACCTCACACTAAACCATGTCACCCAAGGCTTTGTCCAGCCTGGCCTTGAACACTGCCAGGGATGGAGCACTCACAACTTTCCTAGGCAACCCATTCCAGTGCCTCACCACCCTAACAGGAAAGAATTTCTTCCTTAGATCCAATCCAAACCTCCCCTGTTTATGTTTTAATCCATTAACCCTTGTCCTGTCACTACAGTCTCTAATGAAGAGTCCCTCCTCAGCATCCCCTATAGGCCCCCTTCAGATACTGGAAGGCTGCTATGAGGTCTCCACGCAGCCTTCTCTTCCCCAGGCTGAACAGCCCCAACTTTCAGCCTGTCTTCATACAGGAGATGCTCCAGTCCCCTGATCATCCTCATGGTCCTCCTCTGGACTTGCTCCAACAGCTCCATGCCCTTTTTATGTTGAAGATACTAGAACTGCACACAGTGCTCTAAGTGAGGTCTCATGAGATACCTCTCTTGACCTCCCACCTACACCACAAAGCAGGAGCTAGACTCAAACCCTTCAACAGCTCAAAACAGAGCATGGGCTTGGCATTTGAGCTATAGGAACACCCCCAGACGGGCAGGCCTCACAGAACAGCTGCCTTGTTTACATGCCTAATATACAACCTCACTCACCAGGTAATCTGCTATGGTTATTGTCCTGTTTCCAAGGGAGACACAGCTAATAAGGGTGGACTGGTTTCATTCCTTTCCTTAGAAAGACTACTGTTCCTCATTCCTCCTCCTTCCAAGGGCCCTGAGAGAGGCTTCTCAGTCAGGGGTCCTGTTTCCTCTGGACTCACCAAGCCCATACAGCAACACAGCTCTGCCCCTCCAAAGCTCACTTCTGGTTCTGCTGCCTGCCCTTCTCCCACTCTTGCAAATTCCAGACAAGCCTGATGAGCTCCCCTCAGTGCCACCATACTTTCCAACCCTCAGGTAGATCCTGGACAACTACACTTCCCCACAAAGCCTGTAGCTCCCCTGCCTCATGGCTTTCCTGCTTTTAAAGGGTTGTTGCTACAAAGCCTCAGGGCTGATCCCTTAAAGGAGCTGTGCCCCTCACACCTTATTCTTCAGATAGTTCCTTGTCTTATCATTTGGGAACCTTTCCTCTCTTTCTGAGTAGCTATCCCCTTGTTGTTCTGGAACTTTCTTTCTCAGGGGCTGTTCTCACTGTTGTAAATACTGCTCTCTGTTTCTGGGGCATTGTTCCCTTCAAGGTTCACAGGGCTCTCTGCCCATGCCTGAGGGGCTGTTCCCCTCACAGGGCTGGGGTTCCCTCCCTGTCTCTGAGGCACCATTCCCCTCATGGTGCTGGGGCTCTGTGGTGACCTGCCCCTACCAAGGCAGGGGAAGAAACCCACCCAATGGTTGGACCCTGACATGGAGAGGGGCCAGGCACTGCTTCTTAGCTTGGGAATGGGAGTCTCCAGGTGTGTTTGCTGTGAAATGTCCTGTTCTAGGTGAGGTAGGAGAATGCTGGGGGTCAGGGGTAGGCGGGAAGCTGAGGGGCACAGGGCAGGCCCTCAGGCAGGAAGGGGTGTGCAGCGTGAGGCCTGGGTAAGTGTAAGTGGGTGTCCGTCGGGGGGGGGGATGGGGTGGAAGGAATGACCATGTGCTCATTTAATTTTATGAAAATTTATGTATATTTATGTAAATGGTTGTTAAGTAGATTCTACTGATTTTCTGGTTTCAAATGTTGGTAGGTATGTGCTAATGCATATAATGCACACTTAAAGCTCTCCCTTGAGGCACGCTAACCCAGTCAGTCTGTTACTACACACACAATGTGCTGTCTTTTAGGTGAGCCAGAAAACTGAGGTATCCTCAACTGTTGAAGGTTTTAACATGGCTGTTAGGTGTGTTTCATCTAATGTTGTGGCCAAATTCCACTGAGTATAGTTACACCTCAGTCTACCTACTCAGGTCTCCCACTGACTTTATCTGGTAAAATGTATTTCTGTTTTCTGCTGGTATGCAGTATTAAATATCTACTATTATCCCAGAGAATAATACATGGATTGGCTGTTTCCCATGTCCAGAATGTGCTAGTCTTTGAGCTGGGAAGGTTTAAGGGAGCATGTGTGTCCCATCTCTGCCTTGAAGGAACATGGAAGGGTCAATTAGATTGTACCAATTTTAATTTGCATGATGAGTTTTCTCCTGTTTCACTGCTGTTTTGTCAAGGTGCCCAAAGTGGCTTCAATTTCTAGGGGGTTTGTTCTAAGGCTAGAAATGTTTGTGAACTCGATTTGTAGCTCTCTATATATGGTAATGCCTGACTATATGGAGGTGTGGAAAGTGACTCTCTAACCAAATAATCAATGGATGTTGTTAGGTTACTGAATTAAGGCTGTGACAGAATTAAGGTGGTAAGGAAAAGCTCTGTAATGATTGCTCTGCTAAATATGTCTTCGGGCATGCAACAGAACCCATTCGCGTTTCCTTTCAGAGCTGGGACCAATAGGTGGCAATACTCAGAAAGGAGCTGGGTGTGGCAGAGAGCTACAAAAGACCCCATCAAGTGTCGTTGAAGGTGATGTGAGCAGAGCACAGCCTCTTGTAAACTGAAGAGAAACCTCTCTGTTGTCTCATCAGTTGGAGTTGAAATAAATTACAAACAATACAGAGTTGAAGGATTTTATTTGATTCAGAATTTCAGAGCAAATATTAAATAGCCTAGAAAGTGGAGTGTATGCCATGTTTCATATTCATAAGAGTGTTTTTTCTATGTGCATTAATTTAGTCACATAATGAATGACTAAAATCTTCCCTTTTCCCCAAAGCACTTTTAAAAATTACTACTAAATTTCTAGATATTCCTATGTGCTCTCTAAAAGGAAATAAAAATGCAATTACAGGGAATGCTAATTTCCTCAGGACTAGAACACACAAGAGGATGGATCACAGCTCTGTGTTTGCTCCTGGTCTGCTTGGTAGGTCTGGGCAAATTTGCTCTCTTATTTCCCTTCTTGTAAAATTGAGGTAATATCTCTAACCTTTAGAAGGCATTTTAAGACTTAAATGGTGAAAAGTGTTGTTGAAGTGTTAGATACTATTAATGGTGGTCAGGATTTCAATTTAAAATTTTAAAAGATAATAGTTTAGACATCAGAAATTAAGGCTGTACTGACAACTTCAGATCCTGTGTCAAGCACTTCTTTCTTCTATGAAATGGCTTACAAAGTAAATTGTTCTGATGGTATGTCTGCAGTGTGTGAACCAGGGTGATACTTTCCAGTGAAAAAAAGGAAATTAATCTTTGTTTCTGTGAAGGAGATACACTTTGGGTTATTTTCCTTAAGGAACAATCTTAAGTTACTGGTTTGCTCATTATAGACTACTTCTACATGTTTTCATTGTAAAAAAAATTATCCTAGTTCAGAGATTTTCATAATCAGCATCTTTAGTATTTCTAAAAATCGTTTTTTCCAGCTTTTGAACTTTTATATTCTGAGAACATGTTTAAAGAAGCCAGAATTCATGTATTAAAGTGAACAGCTCTCTCATGTGTAATGGCAGTAGAGAAACCCTGAGAATTGTATGGATTGCCGCAGGTGAAAGAGGGCTGATCTTCCTGCCTTCACTAGATAAGTGGAAATTTCTGATTAGAGAGATAGTATTTTCCTGGCAATTGAGGCATGATTTGGTCCAAGTTAGTTAATAATAGTCATTATTATTGACACTTCTCATAATCTTATTATGTCTGGAAATATTTAGTGGTTTTATTAAATTGATATAGTCTGGAGTCATTTGAACCTCAGCTTTTATCTTTCAAGATGGTGTATTTCCAAACTTGATGATAGCAAAATAAGAAGTTTGCAGATGTGCTCAGTATGTGCTGGTAAATGTTAAGAGTCATAAAGAGCTATGAAGAAGGTTTGGTATGTGTACACGTTTGTGTGTAACAATTTTATGACAAATGGAGTTGGACCCCTGAAATAGAAAAGTAAGCTCTGTCGTGGTGCTGTGTTGTGTAGTTGTCTGCCTTCCTCAGTACAACCACATTTGCCTTTGTAAAGAGGAGTCAGCAGGAACTACAGCTTTTCCTGCCATCCTCTTGGATGCTCTAGCCTCCTCAGAATCTTTCCCAGGGATTCTCATTCAAAGGTTGATGGAAAACTTGAATGCTGCTAAGATAATTTTTCCATTTCTTCACTGGAATAACTTTCACAGTGACTAAAATACTCCTGCACAGGTCATAATCTGTTATGAGATGTGTCTTGAATTATTGCAATGATACACAATATATTAAAAGGATTTGACTCTGATTATGATTGACCTCCATCCTGGCCAACACAGCAGGGTTTGAGCTTGATTCTCTAGAATTAACAACTGTGAGGGGCTGTTCTGTGAGCTTCAGGGTCCAAAAGCCCATATTCTCTGGTTGGGCACAGAGGGGTCTTGTAACAAATGCTCTCCCCTAGGTTACACCATGACATTTTTTTCATCCTTAGAATCATAGAATCATCCAGGTTGGAAAAGACCTTTCTGATCATTGAGTGCTTCCCCTGCCGGTTTGTTCGTCAGACATTCCCATGTATTTACTCATGGAATGGTGTTGCCCTGGAGTGTCATCTGTGACTTTTGCTGGAATAGAGAAATGGTTTGTTTCACAGGTTTGTTCTTTCAAGAGCTTAAGGATGCATGTGTATTAAATGTGAATCTGTGCATCGGTGTAAAAGAGAATACCACTGTAATGGTAATGCTGTGCTAAATTGTCCCTGGAGCCTGTATGATTCTATTCCTTTGGCTCATTCTTTGGCATTTCCTTGAGCAAATCTCTAGCCTAACACAGCAGATCAGCATGGGCCCTAAAGAAAAGCAGTCATCTCCATAGATCTTTGGGGAGCTACCTGCTTTCTGAAGGGATATCCCTATCCTCAGATTTAGTAAGTGATCATCATGTCTGCACAAATCCAATGGCCTTAGCTTAGCATCTAACTTACATCCAAACTGTATTGTTAAAAGCATAACTTCATGGTACACAGGGGCACAGGTTCTCTGCACATTTCACCTGATTTCTCTGGGTCTTAGTCTTCCTGTCTTCCTTGTCCTAGTACAGTGCACTCCATCTCTTAGCTTCATTTTGCCTGTTTGTAAAATCTGGTGTGTCGTTGCTCTACCAAAGAATGCACTGGAAAGACCTAGATAGAGAGGCTAATAATGCTCTATTTTACTCACCTCCCATGGGTCTAGGAGAGTTAATATCTACACAATGCTTTGGCAAGTATAAAAGTGCTTAGCTTCATTATATATTGATTTATGTACAAGAAAACTGCACAAAATAATAAAACATGCAATGTACTTAAAATGCACTGTAGGCAGAGGAGAGAAACATCTTAAATCTAACCTTAAAATATGATGCAAGTCATGTGAATGAAGTACAGCTAGATGGGCTTCCCATCAAATCCAGCACAAATGGGAAAAAGCCCTATATTTGGAAATAGCACAGGGCCCAAAGGGTGCTACGTCTAGATGAGAATTCCCATGTGGAGACAGAGACATGAATTAAATTAGAACAGATATTAGAGCTCTGGGCCAGATTCAGATCCTCACTGCAGCAAAGTAAACCTGAGAAACATCAGCAAGTCACTGATGTAAATCAGCATGAGTGAGAGGAGAATCAATCCACAGGTAATAAGGGCAGCATCCATGCCTGCCTGGGGTTTCATCCTGTGGTTTGTCCTAATTATGAGTGGTTTAATGGCATGCTAAAATACAAAACAGATTTATGAGCCATTGTCATCTCCCTCTGCACTGTTACAGCTGACTCAACAGTACTCTTACTCCTTGGCTAGAAGGTCAACTTAGGTTTTATTAAGCTAGGGCTGGGGCTCAGACTCAAAGGCATGCTGTTTTACTGAATGCTTCTGCTAGGATAAATGCTAAACTGAAAGCCCCATCTAGTCTCTCCATGTCCTGTCCAGATGGATATTTAAGATCCCACAGGATGTCTTGAACAGAGGATAATCCTGTACATATATACATATATATAGGCAGGTTTTTTCCTTCATTTTCAAAGATTTGGACCAGCTTGTGTTTGAAGTCAGTGGAATTGAGTCTATATTTTCTTGCAAAACCAGTATCTTTCTGGAGTGGAAATACTGAACCTGGAAAATGAAAGAGGCAATATTATGTGTTGATCATTGAAGAAAATATGGACAAACACTGGTGAGATTACTGTGTTGCTATTGCTTGAAGACTATTTACTGAATAGAGTATACCTGTAACAGTGCATTGCCTTTTGGGGAAAGAAAATGGGATGATTTGCCACAAGATTTCCTGGATTCTCTTCTCAGTGTTGTCACTAATGGACTGTAGGCAAGTTTTTTCATCTCTGTGTCTCCATTCTATGACCTGTAAATAGCAATAGTAATAATTTGCTGTTTCTCAGCCCGACTGTGAAACTTGACCTTCCACTGTTAACAAAACATTTTGACATTCTGAAGTGGGAAGAAGGATGGGTTCAGCTGCATTTTCACTCTGAGCTGCAGATTACCAGAAAGTAGAAACATGTCTCAAAAGAAAATACATGCTAATTCTCTTGTTTCTTATACATTCCCTCACTGCCACCTCAAGGAAGCAGTTCTGTTCCAGATCTTTCACTCTATGCTTGGCAAAAATCACAGTCACTTTCTAGTGAAACCTTATAGTTCAACCTTCCTATGTGTGCAGCTTTTTCCTCAGCAGATGCTTGTCTTTTAGAGGAATGCTGGAAATTGACTTGCTCTCTGCCTTCACTGCAGCAGCCTTTCTTGGGGCAAAATTTTCACTTGCTTTAAGCATGAATTTGCTTGAAGAGTTAAGTCAGGACTCTGGCACTTGCCCATCTGAGAGGAGTTTACACGCACACTGAGAAGGGACAGTGGTTACTGCATCAGGAGTTTAATACCTTGGGGCTTGGATCCACTAGTTTGCTAGTGAATTTCTCAACTTCTGCTGGAGGAGATGCTGGTTGGATAGGATTGACAGAAGAACTCCTGTTGCATTATATTATGTCCATATATTGTGACAGGAAAACTTCAGGGTGATGACAGTGAAACAACTTTGTGATAAAATTCATTCAGTCCTCCTGCACTGCTGAGATGCAGGCATAAAATCAGTGGAGAGATAGAAGGGTTGAAGAGTCTCTTTTACCCTTAACTCTTTTCATGGGACATCAGATGTGCACCATAGTGTTTAATACCCCTGATAGAGTTGTATTCCCATCTATCCCAGTATTTTTATATATATTTTTTTTTTTTCTAGGTCAGGGCTAAGTCAAAATTAGTTATTTTAGGGATAATGTGGGAAAGTTAGAAGTGGGCACAGTGTCAACAGCCCTCTGGATCCAACACCTGAAATGTCACATGTCTGCTGGCCTCTGATCTGGCAATAGACTGTAGCAATACTGCTGCTCCTGGCATCAGCATCTCCCTGCTCATTGCCAAAGCTGGAGTTCTGTAAACAGATCTCATCCTGGCATATGTTATATTGCCATACAGGCAACACTGTTCTAACTGATTAATAACAAGCAGCTTGATAGGATTTGGGGAGACACTGGAGTAATTAGTCAGATAAGGCCAGGTTTCTTTGTACTGTACTTTCACGGATGACAAAAGCTTTCCCCCTGAAGAGTTTCACTGATAAATCTGTATATAATAACAATAGAAAAAGCTTTTTGCTAAAATGCAAGTTAAATATTCCTTTAGGGATTAAGAGGAAAGGAAGTGTTAAAGCCCTGGTACCAATGGGAGGCCAAGAGAATGGAAGAGGAAACGAAGATATGTCAAAGCTGTGCTGCTTGGAAAGAACTTGCTTTTCTGCCTCTGCTGATAGCAAGGTCTGGGATTTAATCTCTTAACAGCCAGCATGTTCATCTTGGTAGGCACATTAGCAGGGCTGACTGTTCAGTGCTTACAGCCTGGGCTGCCCATGCATCACCAGAGCAAAATGTGCTGATTTCCTTTGGCAAGACAATGAGGCTGATGGCTGTTCTAAACTGGGCCCTTCTTTGCCCTTGTATGGCGTTGCTCCCACTTAACACTGATCCAGAGAGAACATACAGACTCTATGGGGCAACTTTCAGATTCCACATAGCTGGCTGTTTAGCTGCTGGTAGCAGTGGGATCATAAATACTGAATATTCCTTATTCATCTTCTCAGCAGGCATAGTTTCTGTTAGCTGTAGTGAGAAATTGAGTGTGGGTTTGACTCTTACAGAATAAGTGACCAGGTATAAAACAAAAAAGAGTGGAAGGCTGCAAATGTTGCCAAAGTGACAGCTGCTCATTTACTAAAAATATCTTCTAATATTGCAGGAACTTTTAAAATAATCTAATTTATATGGAATATTCCTCGCTAATTGAAGCTGTCTTTTTTTTTTTTTTTTTTTTTTTTTT
>NDXB01007493.1:167555-179116 GCA_002631895.1 Agapornis roseicollis | reverse complement strand
AAATTTTTTAGAATTTTTTTCTATAATTTTAATTTTTTTTTTTTTTTTTTTTTTTTTTTTTTATTAAATAGAAAGGTTACAGAAAAGTATATTGATGCTTCGAGAGAGATTCCTCTCAGGAGCATGCTGACTATTATGGGTAGGGTTTTAAATGATGCAAGCCCCTAAATGCCAACAGTGATATGAGGAAACCTGCAGATTCTTGTAATTGTAAATGCAATAGACAAGGTTTTGGGCTATTGCATCCCCTTTCTGGAGATCACTGTTGTAAAGCTCAAAGTGTTGTTTAGCCCTTGGTGTTCCCCTTTATTTCCACAGCTTTTTCTGAAAGCAAAAGTTTGAAAAATGAAAGTCTTTCAAGAATAATCACTCTCTAAACACTTAATGCTGCTGTGACAGCACTGTCTATCAACCTTTTCCAATTAGCTGGGACTGGAGGCAGATTAGTTCTCGAATGCACCACTGAGAGGTACCAGGGTGTATATTAATGGACCACAGGAGCTGACTTCTGACCATAATTCTGACTGCATTGGATGGCGCATAAAATGGAAACAGCAGCTCTCCTGCCTAGAGGTACAGGACTAGGTAGTTACTGTGAGCTACCCTTGGGTATATCTCATAGGTCTAAGTGATCTACAAACCTGTCAAGTATAAAATATGTCATCCTCATTCTTTTATATGGATGGGGAAGTTGAGGTGTGGAGAGGTTAATAGATTGCCCAAGGTCATGCTGTTCTTCGGCAGACCTCAGAATAGCACCCATGCCTTCTGTCTCGAGTTTATGGACACATGCATACATTCAAGCCCTAGCCAAACTTTTTCCCTTTTGTGATATTTGAGCCCTGGTTGGCACATGCTTTCATGATCACTGGTGTTGCAGAATTAACAGGCTTTAAAATCTTTTATAGAGTATTGTCTTCATTAGAGCAGAGAGATGGTTTCCCCCAGTCAGCAAGATGTTCATGTTCAGACCCACAGTGGAGCCAGGCTTACTGCAATCCTTGCATCAAGAGTTTATGGACATATGCATACAATTCTGTCACCTGAGCTAACAGCATAACACTGCTTTGTCATGTGATCCTGGCATTAAAGGATGCAGGATAAAGAAATAATCAGATGCACACTTTCAGGAAGTTTCACAATCATGTCTGAGGAGAGGAGGCACAGGAGGGATGGCTGCAATTTCAGGTCTGTGCTGTAGTTCCCTTGTTCTCTGTCACTTTTCTCCCTCCTCTCAAGCTCTCTGTTCTCACACAGCTTTTCTCATCTCTGTTTTCATTCATTCCATCAACAAGCAAAATTCCATCAATTTCCAATTTTCCTTTTTTTTTTTTTTTTTTTTAATCAGTCTGTCGTCACCCTGTGCTTTCTTTCCCTTGGAGCCTTCTTTTGATTCTACATACCTCATCTTTGCCCACACATCTTGGCCTATAACCTGACTTCTTCCTTCTGCACTCCCAGCCAGTCTTGGGGCTCATTCTCCCACTCTTTGTGTTTCTTAGTTTGCCATTCTAACTCTGGTCCCTCCTGTTAACCTTACTACACTTTTCCTGGAGATGGCAAAAGACATATTCATATGTGAGAAAGAGCTGAGCAGCCTTAACTGTAGGCATTGCTAACAGTAATACATATTTATATTTTTAGGCACGCAATATTCCTTCAGAAGAATTAGATCTAAAGATTACAGGACATTAAATGACCAAAATAATTTAATCTGATGATAAGAGAATAGAAGATAGATTGCATAAGAGGCAAATGCTGTAGGGGAAAAAACAAACAATAAAGACAATGAACAAACCACAGCGTGACAAAGGCAGATTGAATGCCATCCTTGGGCAGTCTTATACAAACCTCTGGAAGGAGCTGTATTCTGGGCCCCTTCTTATTGAACAGACAGATATTACTTGGTTTCTTTCAGATAATGCTTCCGATTGCTCTGTGACTGCTGTTCTGGAATTTTGGAAGCTTATTTTCTTCCTCAGTATTTTGTATTGGAAGGACAAGAAGAATGAGATGTGGTCTGACCAGAGGACCAGGTTCTGGGAGCTCCCTAACCCAGCCCTGAAACAGACTCTCCCTGCATTCTGGACTAATGACCTAGTGTCAATATCTTCATTTTCTGATAGCAGTACTGGTCAAACTGCTGCAGAAGGGTATTGCACCACAAGTCATTCATGTTGAGTAGGATGACACTGTAGTGTCATCCTGCCCTGTAGCAGGCTTCTCCTGCTGGTTTTGATAGGAAAGGTAGTCATAATCTGCACTACTGCTTGCTTCCAAGAAACTATTGCACTGCTGAGCAAAGATGAGCCTGCAGTCCCTGTACCTACTGTGTTGCTTTTATTAGGACTACTACATCTGAGCCTTGGTGACCAGACAAAAAATAGGGCATAGCTGAAAGGAAGCATCACAGAGAAGATAATAGCAAAGCAAAGTGTAGATTCCAGCTTTCATATGTCTCAAGCTACTGTTGTAACTACTAGGCCAGATTCATGAGTGCTCTGAGAGTTCTTTTTCTTAGGAATGCGGGAACAAGGATGGAATCAAAAGCTGGCTGTCAGTGGCAGAATATAAGCCACCAGGCCAGTGATACTTTGTAGTTGGGTTGTTGTTTTTTGGACTGGAGCCATAACCTGTTTTATACTGATGAAAGATGTGGGGTTTACACTTTGAATAGCCCACTACTGAATGGGCATAAATAACATCAACTGTGCAAGTGCTGCTTGTATAAAATTGGAGAGACTAAATCTGATTGCACAGGGCCAGTTTGGTCTGTGTGCTCTCCTTAATCTCCTGTAGAAAATGCCAGTAAGTATATCAAACCAAAGGGAATTTTTGGATGTGAATTCTGATTACTGCAGACCAAGCTACAATGTATGGGGCACATAAAACTGTCATCAAACCCATCTAAACAGTACTTTTCCATTATATTGTTTGCAGGTGGATCTGGTGAAAGTGGACAGAAGCATCCAGGGATTTCTGCTCACCTCTGAGATGGGACAACCCACTTTTAAATAATTTCTTTTACATATTCAGCAGTACTTACACTGGCTTTTAGTACTGCAGTTTCTTACACTACCAGTTTCTTTTTGCTTCAAGTGACTACCTGGGACTTAATTGCAGCAGTCAGTCTGTGGACAGAGTATAGGGCAGACACTGAGACACATTCAGAGGTTGGGTCTCACTAGACAGAGGAAGAGTCTCCTCCCCAGTGCCAGGAATGCACACAGAAGTAACCAACTAGTGCTCCTACATTGCCAAGAAGAATAAAAGAGCATATTTGCTAAGAAGAGAAACTTATAAATACTAAGGGGATAAAAGTAGAATATAAGGTTAGGCCAGAGCATTAGTAATTGGGCAATGTGGATCCTAGTAACAACTGAACATTTTATAGCAGATACTATGCAAGTCAAAATTGTCAACTAATTATAAGTATTGGCTTCTTTTATATAAAGAAACTGCTGTCCAAAGCTAGTATGCTCAAGTTGCCACTAAATAAGCCCCAGCTAGAGCTCCTGACCATGGAGGACTAGGCTTAGATACAATTATTCCTGCTTTGGGCCAAGGAGTGTACTAGGTGGTTTTTCATGGGCTCTTCCAGTCTTAATTTCCAAGACTTGGTAATGTCCATGCTTTTACATGGGAACTTTCTGGAGTTTCTGGAACAGTGAATAATATATTTACATTTCCCAGGGGCATAGGAAGTTAAATCAAGTAATATCATCAGTCTTTGCTATTCAAATAATGTTAGAGCTCTGAATTTCACCAGCTGGGTTAAAAATGACAAATTTAGAATTTTTCAGGTTTGTCTTCTGGATTCTGAAACTATCAAGTTGACATGGCTGCATGGGAACCCTGAGGACAAGGAAATTTCTTTTTTCCCCTTACCAGAATCTCTAGATACCTCACAATATAACAAAAATTGCCACCACTGTTCATAATTTGTTGAGATCCCTGTAAGTGAGGTAGTAAAGAGGCAAAAGTTATTATATCCAACAGCTACTAAGGGACTGTGAGGTCTTTGGCACATCAGACTTTCCTTCCTAGCTAATGAAATGGTCTGAGCACAGCTCTGTGTGCCTGTAGAGGTGCTCAGAGCACTGACATGCATGGGTTTAAGGCAAACTTTCTTAGGCCAGTGTTCCCCTTTGGCTGAGGGAGTCAAAACTGGAGAGGGTTGAACCCCTAAACTGAAGTATACTACCCATCACTATAGCAATTTTTAATCCTGTCAAAAAAGGTGGCCCAAAAGAGGAACGTGAGTGGTACTTCAGCTGAGATCTTTCTCATGTCATTTTTCTGTGCACGTGTTTTCTTCAGACTTCCAAATCCCAGGCTGCAGTCCATATCTTCCACAGGTCTCCCCCACTGCTTCCTGCCAAGGCTTGTACATAGCCAGCTGCTAGTGGGCTGCCTCCATTCAGGCCATGTTCCTATAGGAAGCCCCTGACAAACTAATACAGTGATTGCCATTTTTCAACAGTTCAAGAGGCTGAGCAGTAATGAGGAAGCCTGTTAATTACTCTTTGAGTGGGATTTTGCTGGGGAAGTAGAGAGAATGAAACTGGTTGATCTGAGCTCATTTGTAGACATGGGCCAGCTGTTGCCTATGAGCTATGTATGCACAGTTCTCAGATCTCTGGAGTGAGATGTCTTCACCAAAGTGAGCTTTGTACCTTAACCTTACACTGCTCAGTGATATCTGGATAGACAATGTGTACTGAGAATTTGGCTTCTTTTAGAATAAGCATCCCTGCCCAGCTTTAAGCAAATCTCTTAATGTCCAGCAGAGAAGCATGTGGCCTGCTCTTGTCAGCCATTCAGAAATGTAGAATTGTGCATGGATAATGTTAATGGATAAAAACATTAAGAATATGCAGAAAGATGTCATAACCCTTTTGGAGGGAATCTGTGCAAGAAAGATTAATCTGTGAGAGATGGGAATGGAGTAAAGTGTCTTAAGGAGAATGATGGCGACAAAAGCAAGCTACAAGTATGCACAAGGTGTCACTGGCTTCTCATTATTGCTGTTGGGTAATTGCATTTGGGATCAGGATCCCCTGAACTCAGCTCTGCAGGCTGTCCTTGCCCTGATGAGTTTACAAGCTGAGAAATCAGGTTCATGCTGACTTATGTTTAAAAAATGTGGACCTAATAAATTACCAGGTTCAAATAATTTGCATTCCGGTGGGTTAAGGGAGTTCCCAACTTGCTGGATGCTGACACCAGATTTGTCCTTTCTGCAGTATCAGTAATGGGCATAAGCCCAGTCTGCTTATGCCACCTACAATCTCATATTTACACGGCTTGAGTGGCACCAGAATCTTGTTTCATCACCAAGCCTTTTAACAACACTCCTGCAAGTTCTCCCTGATGACTCCTGACTGTGCTCACAAGTATAGTATGTGCACTGTGGCATAATTTAGGGACATAGGCAAGGGGCAGCAGATAAACAAGTGCAAGTGAAATGTTTTGTGTTGCTAGCAATTTGTTCATGTTTGAGGATCTCAACCCAGCTTACAAATGAAGAGAGTTATCAACCATGAAAGCATCACTCATTTAGTTCAGCCTCAACCAAATTATGGGGACTGACTCTTATCATTAGGACCATGGTTTCAAACTGGGGTATCAGTGTTCACTGAATACAAACACTCCTGCCTTACCCTCCTGTGAGAAGGGAACTGGGCCCTATGGAGCCTATTATAAAAGACAGTTTGATGGAATAGGCTGATCTCCCAAGACTTATAAATAAAAAGATCAAGGGAACTGTACGTAAAACAGCCCATGCCAAGCTAACCTAATTACTCTCTATGGAGAGGTCAGTAAGAGAGCTGACAATGAAAGTATGTGACATTTCTATCTGTTTAGACATTTGAAAGCTGTTGATAAAAATCTGTCAAAGAGTTGGACTCTTCAACTGCTCAAGCTTCATAAGAAGGTCCCATGTTTTGCTCCAAGAACAAAGAGGAGGTCATTCTTGGGGCTGCCAGCTTCTTATGGGGTTAGGCTGCTTGCAAAGACCCTCAGCGTAGTTTCCCAACTCCCCAGTGACTAAGAGCAAGGCTGCATGCAGGGTAAAGGTGTGTTTTATGACACATCAGAAACACTGTTAACTTCAAAGAATCTGCTAGACAATTCCTTCAAAAAGCACAAAACATGTGAGTGGAATGGGCTAGAAAATGGTTGATGGGAGGTAATGTGGGAAAATATGAAAGTGAAAACTCTCAAGGTCACAGAGCTGGCAGTGTTTAGAGAAGACTTGGAATGTTCTAGTACTCTCTGGGCCTTTGGGATCCTTGTTGGCAGGAACTATAGCAGAGCAAGGAAACTAAAACAACATTCTATAAATGTTTGGCCATGATGTGTGAAGCCTAATCTTAGCTCTGCGTGCAGCCTTTTATACTCAGTTTGGTTAAATAATTGAGCAAACTTGAACACAGACAGCAACAGAGGCAATTTACGTTGGGTAGGAGGGTTATGTGCAAACAGCCATGTGCCACTTGAGCCTCTGGCACTAGGATTTTTCTTGCTGTGGCTTCTGCTGGTATATTTTGCCTTGCAGCTGGGT
This sequence comes from Agapornis roseicollis, assembly GCA_002631895.1. NCBI lineage: Eukaryota > Metazoa > Chordata > Aves > Psittaciformes > Psittacidae > Agapornis > Agapornis roseicollis. The sequence goes on along the minus strand of NDXB01007493.1, from coordinate 172,548 downwards.
GCAAAGGATAGGGATGTGCATGCAACTCAGCTGACATGCAGGGAATTTGTTCAGTCTTCATAACCTTTAATTTGGAGTAAGAGCATGCATGCATAGCACTGAACAACAATGCCTGCCTCCTAAACAGCTCCATGCTTACAACACCACAAACCTTGGTAAGATTTAGGAACAGAACAGTCTCCCTGATATATCAGCATCTCTGTAGAGCTGCCAGCTGAGACTGGGACAGAGACCTCCAGCTCATTTCCAGCTGGCTAAAAAAAATCGTCTCAGATGGAAATGACTTTCATACCAGAATTAACCTGGGCTGGTTTCAGACCAATATCTTAAAGACATACAGATTTTCTACTACCCTTTGAATCATCCAGTCCCCCAACAGGGAACTTTAATGCCAGTACAGCATCTGCTGTAGAATATTTATATTCAGGGCTTCCTGTGTGAAGCTCTGGATGGATGTGATTACTGAATATGTTGGGAAAAGGACAGTTTACTGCCTGGCTTTTTATTTCCAGCTATTTTGTATTTCTATGCAAGAAGCTTATATGCCATGTTGTAAACGGCTGGTTTTCTTGTATGATGTCTCTCTTTTTCTCATTCTCTTAATGGGCTTCTCGCTAAAACTGACGTTTCAGCAGCATTCTCATTATTAGTTATGATGCCAGTAAATGGAGGTCTCAGTAGTGGGTGAAATTTAAATTGGGTTTGAAGAGCATTCAAATAATTCAGCGCTTTACTTTCATTTGGTGGTTCAGTTTGCACAGTGTATGATTTAGTTATTCACATTTTAGTTACTGTGTTGATGTTGTTTAGCAAAGACCTTGTTTTGTCTGGGACCCAGCTACAGCTCTCAGGCAGTCTAATGTTGTTTACTGTAGCTAGCATGAAACTAACGTTTTGTTCTCTGGGTTCCTGTTTGATGTTATAAGCAGAGTCACACGAGCTAGTGCAGGAATCATTTCCATTTTGTTTTATGCTGCTCACATGAAAAGCAGCTAGCAGGGGAAAAGGACCTATTTCTGAGCATAAATGTTATGTATGCTTTTCTCTGGGAGTTTGTGGTAGTATAGCATCTTGGTAGGGCTTTACTTTTCCAAAGAGTAAACTTTAGCAATTGATTTGAAACAAGCGATCCAAATCTGTGTTGTAAAACAATTCTGCAAAGTTCACACCCTTTCCCTTGGACATTTTCAATCATCCTTTGAAAAATCCTGACTGGGAAGGAGTTTTTATAACTGAGGCTTACATGAGTCTTGGTAAATATCTCCTAGTAAAGAGTAAGCTTAATAGTAAATATCAGTTAGCATTGTCTAGAGGCACAAGTTTTTAGTTTGTATTTCTGGATATCGACAATGACTCTCTGCATTTAATTCATCAGCTGTAAAATGAAGACATACATTACCATTATCTCAGGCCAACCTGGTATAAGCTCTACTCCAGGCTGGCTTTGTCAGACTAAGCCAGCTCCCATCAATTCCACATCTGCCTTCAATGTGTGCCAAGGAGTCTCATCCACGACCCTGTATAGTTAAACTAGCCAACACTGTCATGATGTCCACTAGAAGATGCAGTAGGCTCCATTCTTCTTACTGGTGACTTGAGTACATGAGTAGGATAGATTCTCCTCAAAAGGAGATGCCGTCGCAACCCAATGTAATATCATCACTTGGTGCTGTCATGGCATGATAAAGTTAATTCATAATGTTGTGGAGCAATGCCTGTTTAGCACAATGGAGCAGTGTCTCAGGAGAATATCTAAATAGCTCCATATGTACCCTGCATCTTCCTGTCAGGTTTGAGATTGACCTGAGCATGGATGTGTGAGGTATGGAAAACGCAGAATGAAAATACCTGAGCCAAAATCATCTGGTTACTCACCTTATCAGTCAGTTCTGTGAATCCACTTCTCTTATCTGAACAGAAGCTTGAAATAGAAAAATTAAATACTGTGGGCCTGTGTACTTTCTTCTATGTGCACGTAAATCAGAATGAATTCAGTAAATTCAGCACTAGGTAAAGCATCTGCCTGCAAGAGCAGTACTGCACTCTGAAATACTGAAAAGATAGGTTTTAACCTTTGCCTTAACACAAAGGATATCCCAAGCTATTAATAGGATGCATTTCATTTTTGGCCAATAACCTAATTAAGAGATAATTCATACTTGAGGAGAAAAGGAAGCAATTTGATTTACAGTATCTTGTGTGATTAAATCACCAGGGAAGAGAGAGAAGGATTTGAGATGGAAGGAGGGGGGGAGTTTTAAAACGTATAATTTGTGAAGAATGGAGTCTCTTTCTTCTAACAGCCCTTTTGCCCCTGTGTTCACAGCTTAAAGAGGATTCGCTGACTTTTATTTATTTGCCTAAACTACTGATTTTTCATCTTGCAGGGTGGCTTCAAAATCCAATGTGAACTTTTTAAGGCACCTAATGATCCATTCTATTGTCCCCCAGGACAACGCTAGTTCCAGTGATTTCATGGGGAACTGATTCGGAAAATACCCTTTTTCTCCCTTGCAGTCCCCTAGGCCCTTGAATCATGTTGACATCTGAATACCTCTTTTCTTTGCTGTAGTATGGTGGGAGCCACAGTTGGTAAACAGACCTGGAGTGAGGGTTGATTGGGGAAACAGTTTCACACTATGTAGCCTAAACAATGTACCTATAGAATAGTTCAGTTTCTATGCCAAAGATGAGACCTTATTGTCAGGTGGTTTAAAAGCAGTGCAGGTGCACAGGACTCTTTACCCTTCTATCTAAGCATATAATACTGCTATTTTTTAAAAAAGCCCTCTGTATTGATTTTCATTTTGTGATAAACATACTTCCAAACTTAGATAGACTTGAGGAACTGTAAGCCAATACCAACAGAAAGTATCACGAGGCTTATAAGGTAGTGTTCACAGATACTGTTGTTGAACTAATAAAGAGGCAATTTAGAATGTAATAAAGCATTACAAACTTTGGCCATCAACTTCGGTCAGAAGTTGTGCATGTATGAAACTGTGAGTGAATTGTGCCACATGATGACAGTGATGGTTTTCATCTCTGCATCATGGTGCTTTAGAAGTGTCCAAACATTTAGTGACTGGAAAACTGTGGCACTACGTAAGCAAAGGATTTGCCTAAGGAAACACAGATAATTTCTGATATAATTAGGGCTTGAAATAAGGTCTCCTGATACTCTTATTTTATTCATTATAGCCTAGTGTCAAGAAAATACCACAGCAGAGCTGCTGTACCCTTTCTTCCTAAAACAACACTGTCAGAGCCTAATCACATCCTGTGTCTCTCTGGAGTATCTCTTCCAGTTCCTTCTCTATAGGACTGAGGATAGAATGGACATTGAGATCCTTACTCTTTTTCAAATCCCTCTATTGCACTCCAAGCCAAAGGGAGCTTAGGCTGGCTTGAAGGAAAAAGTATGTCAATCACACTGAAAACTCCACTCTTTCCTGAACCCTGGGTAAGACAGGTTATTGCTGCCCTGTTTTAGGAATGATTTGGCATGTGGCATAGAAAGAGGGTCTGGATTTGGCAAAAAAGTTTGCCACTGAACAGAAACCCCTACACTAAACTAGGATGTGGCAGGCTTCAAAGACTGTACAAACCAAGTGGTTACCTCTGCTGGGAAGTGGCAGGAGCCTTTTTGGCAAGGTGGGAGATATAGGGAGAAAATAATTAGCTATCTGAAGAAAAGTAGTACATATATTCTCACCTGAATGCTCATTTGTTGTTCCAGATTTTTTCACAGCTGTGACCTTTACTTTCATTGCTAGCATCATTCATTACTTAATTTTTGCCTGTGTCCAGGGCACAAGTCCACTTGTCAGCTTGATGCACGGACTGAACGGCCTGGCAGTGGGTGATGTGAGCACTGTAGAGGAAAGGTGTGATTGGGCTGTTTGGTTTTCAGTGTGTATTGTGTGCAGCTATAGGGTGATACGCAGTGAAAGGTGGAATGTGCCTGGGGACAAGAGAAATGATGGGGATGATTAAACAGGAAATGCATTCACCATTCCATGTTTGTCTTCATCTTTTTCTCTCCCTTTCATGCCCCCTCCCTTACACCCACAGACATGGAAGGGCCTGACCCTCCACTGTTCTCACTGGTCTTTTTGTTACATTTGACACTTTAGCCCTTCCAAGTCCTTGCTACATTAAGCTTATGGGCATGCCTGAATCATGAGCTACCTTGGCCATAATTCAAGGAGCTGTGGCAGATGCCTATCTTCTGGAAAAATGCCACAGCCACCCACAGCTCATAGAAGAATTAACCTTGGGAGATGCATGCAATTGCACTGAAGACACATGCAGTGCGTCTCTTCCAGCTGTAATAATGTCCGTTGTCTCCTTGGGAGGGCATACTGTCTAGGAAGCACTTCTTTGTGGGTTCCTTGTTTAGACCACATTATAAGGAGTGCTTCAGAGGTCATCTGACCAGTTTTCAGTGTTCCCCATGGAATACTAACATGGAACATCGTGACAGTATATTGTTGCTGTCCAGTAAGCTGCACACACAGTGATTCACCATCCTTTAGCTTGGAAGCAGTGTGCCACTTGACCATACCCTTCTCTTTTTGATGTTTCAGTGCTTGCTGTAGCTGCTTGCTTTTCTATAATGCTAACAGGGATGAACAGGGCAGAGAGGTTTTTCTGTCATTTTGGAATAGCCTGATCAGTAGCACTGAGAAGATCAAAATAATACAAGAAGAGAGAGACTCTTTAAAGGAGTATTTCAGATGTGGGAACAGAAAGAACTGGAGACATGTCATGTTGGGGTGGAGAGAAAAAAAGAGAGAATTTGGCTTGGTAGAACCAGGGAGACTAAGGGGAAAGCCAGGAGATTTGAGGAAAGACAGCACTGTCACCTCATCTTTGGACTACAGAGATCAGTAAGGCAGGTAAGAAAAGGGAAGATGGATAATTAGAGAAAAGATGCAGAGGAACAGGATACAGATTCGGGGGGGGGGGGGGGAGGGAAAAAAAGGTTCTT
>NDXB01007493.1:102336-167488 GCA_002631895.1 Agapornis roseicollis | reverse complement strand
GAAGATAAAGAGGGGAAAGGGAGAGGGGGGGTGGGGGGGGGGGGGGGGGGGAAGGGAAGAAAATGTCTCTTAAAATAGCAACAAATTCACCAAGTTTAGCTTATATCGTAAAATCAGGACTATACATTTTGTACTTCTCCAGAATATGTAGCTGGATAGTTTTAGGTCCTTCAAATACTAGCTGTTTAGGAGCTACCTGTACATGGCCAGAAAATAAGGCAGTGGTTATATCAGAATATGTCAACCATACTATGCTGTGCATGGTGAGAAAGCAAGCAAGCTGGCTTGTGTATAGCAAGCAGCTGTGCAGAAACTGTCTTTGTACCACTGTAGAGAATTACCAAGATCTCTGCTTGGGAATGCAAGGAGTCTGCTTTGTAAACCCAGAAACAGAGGCATGCTCTGATTTAAGGCCACTGCAGTTCTGCCTTGATGCTTACCACTTCCACCTCGAGGGATAAAAAAACAAGTGCCAGAATGATTTAAAGACAGAATATCAACCCACACTGCTTCAGGCCTGCTTTCCACACTGCTTTCTACATTTTCTTGCTATTATGGTTTTAGCTCTTGTTCCAAGAGAAGGACGTCTGTGTATGTGTGTGTGTCTCAGTGTGTGAGTTTCCTTCCAAAACTCACAAGCAAAATCAATGGCTGAAATTCTTAAGACAGACATTGGCAGAAATTTTCAGAACCTCATGTTCTGAAACTTCTGTCTTAGTGCTAATTTCCCCCCATCAAAAAGGCAGCACTTTGTAGGCAAATTTGCTTTTGTGACTCGATATTTTTGGTGCCACTTTCCTTTCTGTCATTTGCATTTCAGGCAGGTGCAGGAGGGGATGATCTAGAATGGGGCACACCTGTTCAGATTTGCAAGACCTTTGCTCAGCCCCTCCTGTGCTACAAATGTCTTGTTTGATGTTAGGAACATCGCTTCATGTGACCCATATCTCAGTTTCCTAACTGTAATGTGGGAATTACACTTCTTGTTATCTCGGAAGTGGTGGGAAGAGAAATCTGTTAGAGACTGTGAGATGCTCAAGCGCTATGATGAACATTAGGCAAATATGCAAACAGAAGGGCCTCAGATCCCTTTCCATGGATTTTATTCAGAGCCCCCTCTGACAAACAAGTGCCACATTCACAACCCCAGGGGAGGACACAGGAGTCCTGATGTCTGGGTGGGTCTTTAAAGCCATGTGGAAATTTGAGATGGAGCATGACAGTAACAGAGTTCTGCTTTACAGGCAAAGCAGCACAGAGTGGTGCCAATGTCTTTATTTGAAGAACTCCCTGAGACACAGCTAAAACAGATTTTCTGTAAAATCTGTTGCATTCACAACTGCAGAATGTTATGATCTAGCACAAAAGTTTTTATAGCTACTCAAATATAATAGAGGAATCCCACGCTCAGGCTTATAAAACCTTTTATAGAAGAACCCTGCTTTACTGATTTCCTACATGTAACTCCTGCAAATCGGCAGCTATTTCTGCATCAATTGGGCATTTAAGCATCATGCAGGAATGTTGGCAATGCTGTTCTGGATGCAGTAGAACCTATTTGATTAATGGATTATTTTAATTTGTTTACCCTATAATTAAAACCTAATTAAAATGTTGTTTGGGGGGAAAATTTGGAAACACATGGATGAAGTTTAAATAATTGCCAGTCACATGTTTAGCTCCAGAGCAAAGTGCTTTCTTTTCTAATGTGCTGCTTTATTCTGTCTCCCAGCTATGCTGCAGCATGTTCTTTGCTGGTTTACAAACGGTAACGTACAATGATGGGCATTACTATTCATAGAGCTGAAGATAGTAAAGGACAATGAAATGTTTTAATGTGACCGCCTGCTTAGCAAAGGCCAGACATTTCATCCAGTTACCCCTGTACTGAGTCTAGTAACCTGGTGTTTGGATCATCCAGAGAGACATCTGCTCTTGATGTGAAGAATTCAAAAAGCAAATAAATCCTGGACAGCGCTTCCAGTACTTAATCACCCTTACAGTTAGAAATGCCTCAGTTCTGTACCTTGTTTGTGATTTGAATTGTCTGGCTTTAAATTCCAGCCATTGGTTTTCTTATAATGTCTTTTTCCACTAGATTCAGAAGGCCTTTAAAAACCCCTGTGTTCTCATGGTAAAGGTATTTATATGATCTAAGCAAACCTCCTTTACTTCTTCTTCTGAATTTAATAATAAGAAAAATCTATATATTTTGTAGAAGTCGCAGAGCCAAGGCCCTGAGGAACTGACAGTTTTTAGGGCTCGGTTTTCAGGAATCTGGAGTTCTCTCTTCTCTGTCACAGACTTCTGGCCTGTTCGTGGCCATGTTGCTCAACTACTTTGTTTCTCTGGTGCTCACCTTACAGGATGGCGTACCATGAATATATATTCCTGCACAGAGTATGTATGTTAGCAACCGTAAAGTGCTGGGGGAGCAGTATCAGTTGCTGTGCTGAGCACAGTAGAAGCACTTAACAGGAAGGCAATCTTAAAATTATTGCCCAGCTAAAGGGAAAATCCCATCTCTGTGTTAGATGTGGGTCAAGGTTGAGTATCTCTTGTACTGAACTCTGAAACAAGTGCTGATTACTGGTGTGGAGTAACAGTGTTTTAAATTAAAGCAATAGTGAGGCATGGCTACATTAGGTAACTAAGTGCAATGCTGTGTGACTTGATATGATGCTGACCTTAGCTGTTTCTCCCTCACATTGTGCAGAACTATGGTTTGGATCCCAACGATAAATTCTTCAATGGCAGATGGCTTAGGCTTGAGCTAAACTGCCTGAATGCTCCCATATTATTATTTTTTTGTCAGATCAGATCTGTGCTTTGAGTACAGGTACAGATGAAAGCTGGAGGAAAATAGTGTCTCCAGCTGTGCCAGCTGCCTCCAAAGCAGTCATGGCACTATACCAGATTTTGCACAGTGGCCCATCAGCCCTTGGGCAGTGAAGCTAGGTATTTACAGAACTGTAAATGTTTACAGTCCTGGATGAGGCTTCACATCCCTGTACTGAAAGCAAACAAAATAATAAAATTAAGTCAATAGGCACATCCCAATTACCCTTCCCAGAGTAGACTTCCAGTTATGTCCACAGCCTCTGTACATGTGAATGTCATCCAGAAAGATCTTGAGACCTGCTAGTTTGTAGACTGTCTAGAATATATATAGTATATACATATATATATAGTACAAAATGACAGTGTTGAAGGAATCCATTCCAGCTGTGAACTCAGATCAGGCCTTTGCCTTGATATGACATCAGTTTGTGCAAAGAACCTGTATGCCTTGAAACATCCACTGTGTGGGCTCTGTAATGTAAGGTCAGCATGAGACAGATGGGAAATGATTCTGGAATAACTTTTGTCTCATCCCTGTTGCTACTTCTCTTTCCCATCCATGGTGATATCCTCATGACACCTTTTTGCTCTTACTTGCAGGTTTTTGTTTGCTCTGCTCAAAAACTCTGCAAATATCCATGATGCTGTTTCCTTTCTCCTCAGGCTCTTAAAGCAATGTGGCTTTCCATGGTAAGTGCAACAGTTACTGTGTTTTATCAACTTTAAGTGCATTCTTTTCTTCTCTTTCTAAAACAATAATATCTGACATCAAGCAACCCTACACATCATTAGCTGAGTAGCTCATGTTGAAGAACCCTGAGTAAGAGCAAACCTCAAGTTGGGATGTGTATTAGCTACTATCATTTGCTCATTCTTAATTACCTCTTCCCCTTATTTGTCTCCCTTTAATGGTATGTCAACAACATTTTCTAACCTCTCAATCAACAACTGATTTGTCAAGACTGTAGGCACACATTTTCTCCAGTAACAGACACATGTTTAGCCACGGGGGGCAAAAGTGCACTACCAATTATGCAAGTGTGGACCTGGACTATTTCCATGAAAGTGCTTCAGGTTTAAAGTGATGTATTTGTTCTGCTGAACAAATGTAATAAGTGTACACGTACCAAGCCAGGTCCTTGTGCCAATCTGCCTCAAGTTGAAGCTTGTGCCTCAGGACACAGACTCACTTTCAGAAATACATGAGCAGCAGCATTTCACTGTAAAGTGCTAAGAGAGGGCAAGAAGGAGCCCTACAGTCTAATTCCTCTCAGTCACTTGGTCTGCACAGAGAGGATGTGCTTTCTGAGGACAATTTGGGTGACTGTCCCTTCTCACCAGTGTACTGTGTGACAGCAGAAGCAGGGGAAGGCTGGACTTGATTCACCTGAAGAAGCAAGAAAAGAAACATGTCCATGCTATTATTGATTGCCAAGGCTCACATTTTCCCTGTGAAACAATCAGTCTGGGGAGAATTAAGCCCACAGCTTCTCTAGCATTCACCTGCATTTGCAAATAAATCAGCCATAAGAGCAACTCAGACAGCTGCCTCCTACATGGCTTCTCCACTAAAAGATGTGGGAGAACAGCAGTGGTGCTGCCTGTTTTGCTGCAGCTCTGTCAGCAAAGACACTGTTACAGGTATCACGCTGAATTTCACAGTGTCCTGTATAGATTATGGTGCTTTCACTGTGACTTTAGGTGGATTCAAACTTGCTCTGAGAACCTACATTGACATGTTACAAGCCACTGTGGAGGCTGTGACTTGAACTCTGTGTTCAAGCCCATGTTTCTGTGCCTTGGTGGTGGGTGCTTGCTGCTGCAGGTTAGTCTTTCAAACAGGACAGTGTAGCAGCACCTGCTGCAAAAAGTGTGAAGGATGCTGTATGTAGCAATGTTGTCTTTCCTGTCATTCTCAGCAAAGTAACACATAGCAGGTGACTCCACTGATTTCCTTCCCTCCTCTTTAGGGCAGCATTGATTTTGAAAAATGTTGGCCTAAGGTCTTGTAATACATAGTTTTATGCAGGTACAGCTTGTTGGAGCATTTAAATAGTAAAAGAAGCCCCCTGATAAATGTGTATACATTTGTGTCATGAGAAATGAGCTTTGGTGAGCTGACAGGGTTAATCTAGCAGCACGTAAGTGTGAATCCGCATTTTTCCCTGCCATGTATCTTGGCTAATTTAATGATTTTGACCCCTTTATGTTTAAGACTGTTTCAAACTGGTTTGCTACAAGCCAACCTACCAATGTATGCATTACAGGGAGTACAAATACGCATACCATATAGTCACTATAGAATCATAAAATGGTTTGGGTTGGGAGGGGCCTTGCCATGAGCAGGGACACTTTCCCTTAGACCAGGTTGCTCAAAGTCCTTTCCAACCTGGCCTTGAACACTGCCAGGGATGGGGCAGTCACAGCTTCTCTGGGCAACCTGTGCCAGGGCCTTGCCACCCTCACAGGGAAGAACTTTTGATGAATGTCTAATATAAATCTCCCATCTGTCAGGTTAAAGCCATTCCCCCTTATCCTGTTCCTACAGACCCTTGTAAAAAGCCCCTCTTCAGCTTTCTTGTAGCCCTTTAGGCACTGGAAGCTACTCTAAGGTCTCCCCAGAGCCTTTTCTTTTCCACTCTGAACAAGCCCAGCTCTCTCAGCCTGTCTCCATAACAGAGGTGCTTCCAGTCCTCAGAGCATCGATGGGGGCTCCTGGACACACTCCAATTGGTCCACATCCCTCTTGTGCTGGGGACTCCAGAGTTGAGCACAGTCAGAAGCATTTGAAATAACAAAAACAGCTGCACAGCACTAAACTGTTCATCTCAGCAGTACAGGATTGTCCTTTCTAATATCAGGGACATAACAGGCAGGGGTTTACTGTTAACATACCTGTCGCCTTCGCTGAGGCGTGACGACCTGGTTCAGTAACGACTCGACGACCACATCTTAGGTCGTTTGGTCCATTAGCACTCAGACACCAATGTGGTGGAAGGCAAATGGCGTTTATTTGTGAAAAACACAGCATTTTATAGTCCTGAGTTTACAACGTCACCTCCATCTGCTTACATCACAAGCTAGCTGTTATTTGATGCCCAGGAGAGTGGTCTTATCTATCCGTACAGCACAAAATCTTCCGGTCACCATGCCCTAACTACCACACGTACCTAAGCAACATCATTTGAAAGTAATTACTTAACATCCAGAGGTCTGCTCCTACTGTAAAACACAAGATCAAATTTTGCTCTGAAGGATATTGATACCTGGATTAAAATGAAACAGTTGTTAAGGATTTTAGAGAGCCACATCTCAAAGAAATAAATCACCCACACTGTTATGAATACGTCAGGATATTGTGCCTGTGCTGGCGAGTTGCTCTGTACACGTGCACAGTTCAAAGAGGACAGGCTGGAGCATCCAGCATTGGGGCTGCTGCATACATGTGATGCATTTGCAATTGTAGAACAGCCAGCTGCTGGATGCCAGGTGACTGGGAAGGCATTTGATAGCTGTGACAATGCACAGTTGTGTCCCTGGGCTTTTCTTATAGGACAGAGAATCAGAGTGGGATTTTTCTGCATTATGCATATTATAAGGGATATCTGGCAATCATAATGTTCCCTCCTAGACTCTGGGTATCACGTTAGAATAGAAACCCAAAATCTGGACCCTGTGGGCCCATATCTTGAGTTAAATTTTATGTGTTAGACAGATGCTAATCCATGTCCTCTGGGAATGAAAGTATGGATGTAGCAGACAACAGAATTTGTCTTTCAAGAGTTTGGAAAGCCAAATTCTACACAATGAAGAGTGTTTACTCTCTGCTGCTGACTGCCAACAGTGGACAAGCTGTTTATCCCATTGTTGCCTTGTTTCCTGTGTATACAGTAGAGATTATCCATTCACCACTGCTGAAACACACATGGGGTTTGTAAATTGGAAACTTGTGTATGATAGGACAGTAACTGTGATTTTGACTGTTTGAGCTCATGTAAACCTGGCTCAAACTGTGTGTGGCTGGTACAGTTCAAATGCAGGATGCGACATGGAAAGTGTGCAAATAAGTCATAGTTTGCACATGGTTCAGGAGCTTGAGAGGAAATATTGACATTAATATTTTATCCAAGTAGTAAGTTACTGTCATGTCCATCTATGGTGAACATGTCAGGTTGGTGTCTGATGTTTTTGCAAGTCTGATTTTCTGGATTTGAGTGTGGTTTTACTGCTGATGTCCAACGTGAATTGTTCCTCTACCTCCTTAAGAAAAGAATTGTCTCTGTGGACCAGCTTGAGCTAGAGTTGATGCATCAAATCCTCATTGTTAGATTTGTGTATTGGTGATCCTCACTGCATGAAATCTATGGTGCCTGGATGCGACCACATGAATTTAGGTAGTGCTTTTAGATACTGGGAATCTGAGTCTGAGCCTGTGTCAGTCCAAGGTGTTTCTGTTTCCCATCAGAAAAAAAGGATGGAGGCAATTCCATCCACTGGTAGAAGAAAACCCCTCCTGCAAACCAGGTCATGGAGTGCTTCAGAGAAGTGACCTCTGCCCATCAAAATCCCCCCTTCCCAAGCCTGAAGGCTTTTAAATCTCTGTGCAGATTTTTTTAAACCCAGACTGCCCAGGGCTGTTGTACTGCCACTGTGCCTTACTCGCTTAGGGAGCAGGGCCAGGGAGCCTTTGCTGATGTATAAAGGCTGATGTATGGCTCGTGAGGCGCTTTCTCAAGAGCTCTCTGTGCTGACACTGGCCATTCTGCCAGTGTGACACCTTTCCGGAGTTAAAGAGGGCGCTAGCTACAAACGGTCCGTGATTGTCCAGGTTTAGGCTATCTGGGGAGGTAGGAGCATGTGGTCAGTGTTCCTGCCTCTGCCTTTGCCAGCTGGCACTGTGACTTGCTAATGGCCTGTTTCAATGGAGCTGAGCTACTTGGGTTTGGATTTTGAGAAGATGAAATTCCAGTGCAGCTTCCAGGAAGAGAGTGTTGCAAAATCCAGGTCTTAAGAAGTCTGGCTCAGAAACTGTGCTGGGTTTGGGCTGTGTTTATTAATTGCTATTTGAGTTTTTAGCCTGCCCTCCCTCATTGTGCTCATTCAGCTCCACAAGTCATAGTGTGCTTTACAGAAAACAACCAGCGCTGCTGCTGTTATTAGTTAACTGGAGATTCCCATATGTTGTTCCGTCTCTGGGAAGTGGCCCTAAGGAAAAATGCGGTACGCGGGAGCAGGGCAGCGACCGATCCGCAGCGATAACACTCGCAGGAACCTGGGAATGAGCCTACGAGGTCAAGCGTTGGTCGGGAAGGCAGGGACCCACCCGAGAGGCGCCTACGTTTGCCCCGCGGGGGGGGGGACAGGTCACAGACCTGTAGGGGGTGGTGGTGCTGGTGGCGCAGCCCCAGTCGGGTGCCCGCCCGTACCTCGCCGTGCGGGGCCGGGACCGGCGGAATGGGGCGCATGCGCGGCGGGGCCGGAGCGGCGCGGGGGGCCGGAGGGAGGGAGGCGGGCGGGGAGGAGGCAGGGCCGGGCCGGGCTGGCGGCTGCCCGCCTATTTGAGGGAAAGTAGCGGTTCGCGGGCGCTCAGTGCCGGCCGTCGCGCAGAGGCAGCGAGCGGGTGAGCGGCAGCCGGTCGGTGTCCGCAACCGGCCCGGCGCTGCACCGCTGCCGAGGACTTGCCGCGCTCGCCGCACGAGTGGCGGCGGGGGGAGCCGCCCCGCGGGGCCGCCTCTGCCCCTTCCCCGCCGCGCCGTTAATGGAAACATGGCGATGGCGGCTCCGACCGGCAGCGCGGCGCCCGTCGCCCCGGCCCTCTGCGGCCACCTGGCCCTGCTGCTGCTCCTCGCCATCCCTGCCGCTCACGGCTACAGCTTCCCCCAGCAGCACACGTAAGTGCCGGGACCCCCGGCCCCGCGGCTCGGCTCGGCCCGGCGCGGTGGCACATCGCGGGGCCGGCCCGGGGCCTGCCGGCGCCGGGCGGGGGAGCGGCAGTGGCGGGGCCGCGGCGGGTGCTGCCGGTGCTCGCGGCCGGCGTGATGCTGTGCCGGGCCGGGCTGCGCTGGATGCGGTCTGGCTCGGGGGTCTCCTCCCGCTCCCTGCCGGTCGCCGGAGCGGTGGGGCGAGGAACGGACTTAAAGTTGCTGGAAAGCACAAACTTCCCCGGCGGGTGCCGGTGTGCAGGTGGCGATCGAAGCGTTAATGTGGCGAGAGCGGGGCAAAGCGAGAAAGGACTCGCATTACCCCCTGCTTGGTTCAAGCACACAATATGGTACCCACAGCCGACCGTACCCACCGGAGTCTGAGCATAAACTAATCATAGATGGGTAGTTCCACAGGCTGTCCGAGCCGGCGGTGCTTCTCCCTCCCTCTGGACCGGCAGAAATTGGCTATGATCTATTAAAAGTCGGAAAGCAGCTCATATGGGTGAGGGGGTGGGGGACTGGAGAGCCGCTGCAGGAAGGATATAAATAGATTTTCTTTTGGAAGAAAGCGATTTTTTTGGAAGTTAATGTTTGGGAATATTTGCTTACACGTTTGGCTCTCTTGCATACCATGATAACCCTGAAGCTCTCTCCCTCTCTACACATCCATGCAGCACCTTGCCGAGATGTGTTTTAAGAGGCTGTCATCCCTGTTATGAAATGCTGAGGTTTGTTGACACAAAACTGAAAACAAAAATCCAGACGATTCAAAGTAAAGGCTGCCACCATGTCCTTACAGCCTGCGGTTCTGAAGGTGGGGGAAAGCTTTCAATGACATAGAGTTAATAATAGCAGTGTTGCCCTTAACTTTGGGCTGCCCCAGTGGATGTGCAGTGCTTTATGTCGCAATTTTCTTGTCATTTTCGATTTGCTTAAGGATAGAAATCCGGTTTTTATATATATGTCATAGGAAGTCTTTTTGAAAGCCTCTTCGATTCATGTCTTTGATCTCGAAGTACGTTTTTACAGGCATGTAGTCAGGCCTTCTGAAAAGAAGGCTTATCGGCAGAAGAACCAGTGTTGTTTATTGGGAGAGCTGTAGCTTAGCGTATGAATATCTGGCTTCACTGGAGGCACGGCTGTTTGCACTCCCTGTTTGATCAGAAACGCTGCCCATTCAGATACATTCTCTATGGATTTTTGTGATTCGTGCATCCTTATTTCTGAATATCTTTTAACTTCTCGGCTCCCTCTCCTTGCTCATGTAAATACAGAAATCCTTCAGAATACGACCCTGAGAAATGTCTACCTACAGAGGGAGGAGAGGAAAAGGAACGTGCCAGTTATCCTTCAAGAACCACAGCCTGATGGCCTGATCCAGCGCTGCTCTCACATGAATAATCTTTACTTTATGAGCATCCTTGTAGAAGCAAAGGGGATTATGGACGTGGTGAAGCACAGATAAAGTTTGTGGGATGGTTTTCGTATTTCAGCAGCTTTTTGGGTCTTTAAGTTGTTGCTTTCTCCTTTTAAATTCAGAATGCAGAATCATGTTATAGAATAAATCTCTTCTTGGTACCAGTTTACAAGTCAGAGCTTTGTTTTCTTTCTTTCTGCAGAAAGTTTTCTAGGAAGGTTCCTATACCTTGAGAGGCATATAGTGTGTCAGTAATGCATTGGCCTTCCCTCACCCAGACTGATCATTATCTGTGTTGTTTTAATCAACTGTGCCAGGATTTTAGCCAAAGCACTTTTATTCAGATAATTTGGTGGAGTTTACTAGGATAGAATTTTGTTTGTTCTGTGCTCTTATCAGTGATCTTACCAGAATGGATCTGATCCTGCACTGAGGGAGCAGGAGGAGTAAAAGCTAAACCTGCTGCCAAAGATTCATAATTCCTTACAAACATCAAGGAACAGTCCTGAAAAGGCCACTAATTCTGTGTGTGCCTCTGGTGGGATGTAACGCTGTCTGTCTGCATCTTGAGAAGAAGCATAGAAAGGATGCAAGACCTCAGCCTGACCTAGTGTCCTCATGCTCGTTTTATTCCCCTTATGAGCTGTTTTGAGAACCCAGAGAAGAGAAGAGTCGGGAATGGCTGTTTGATGGGATGCACAGTTGCTGGGCAGTTTCCTGGGTTAACGCAGCAGCGTGTGGGCTGAAATGCTGTGCGAGTCTGCCCGAGGGCTGCTGCGATGCTTTCTCAGGAAGGGAATATTTAATGGGAGTAGAGTGCAGTGGTGGCTGGCACCAAGGCTTGAAGAGCACTCCTGGACTGACTGTTCCCCAGGGAGTAACCTCTGTGCACCCTTCTTGTTTTTAAAGAGGCTGGATATAACTTAAATCTCTTTGGAAGGTTTGTTGGTCAGAAGCTGAGTGGAGCTGATGAGATGGGCTGATAAATTCTTCCCATTACAAGCCAATTTTCTCCTACTTTGGACAATGCACCCTTGTGCATGATTCAGAGCATTGATTAGAAACCTTGTTTGGAGGTTTTCTCTGTAAATCACTTAAGTCATCTGTCACTACAGGACTCAAAAATGAGGCTGCTTTTTTAAGCAGCCCCAGAACTGTTTCATTCTGACAGGCAGCAGACTGAACGATTAAGATATTTTTCCTAAGGGGGTAAGAACGAAATAAAGAGCAATTTATTTGTATGGTTTTATTTTTGGTTACAGTTGTATTAAGTATCAACAGAGGTGCTGTGTGTTGATTCTTGGTTCCATCCCTGCTAAATTGCTCATCTTCCACATTATCTCTCTCCTCCCTTTTAGCATGGTTTCAATCATCTTATGCTGAGCTAAGGAAGGCTCAGCTCAGCCAGTTGTCCAAAGGGAATATCTCATTGAGATTTAAAAAGCAGAATTCCAGATTGGAACAAACCCATTGGGGCAGGCATGGTGGGTGATGCCCACTAACTGACAAGGCTCCTTTTAGGAGAGATCACATACCAGAACATGCATCTGTGTGGTCAACGGGATTAATAGCTGTGGAAAGGAAGGCTGCTGGGTGCAGTTAATTTTTCTTTTAAATGAAGTCCACAGAGGGATTCTTGTGGCAGCCCAGTAACATCCTCTGCTTTACTTTTGGAGAGATCTGGTGTTGAATGATTGAAAGCTTGGTCAGTCAGAAGAGTCCTGCACCTGTATTGCTGTCACCTCCCGTTAGTGAAGATTGTGTGCATGTGAGCGCTGGAGAATGGTGCTGCCTGTATGGATGCCTGGGAGCAGAACAAATCCCCCCCACACACACACTTTGCAGAAAGGCTTTTTGTCACTTGGACTTGAAAGAAAATTACCATCTGCTAGAGGGTGGCAAGCCATTTGCTTCTTGTGAAGAAGCAGGTGTGTGCAGAATGCTGCGTGGCACTGGGCAGTCTTGACTTCACCTCTGCTCTGCAGGGCAGCTCTGACCCACCAGGCAGAGCAGAGAGGGATGTCTCAGGGGAAGGCACCAGCCTGGGGACCAGGGTCCAGTCCTGCCTCTCTGACATGAGATTTAGCTCTTGTCAGGTGCAGGCAGCAGTTTTGGGCAGCAAGCTGGAGATGATACCAGTGTTCCTGTTGGATAGTGGGCAATAAAGGCTCCTGCTGAGAGCAATAAGGCCTAATAGGTGCCCATCACCACTGGAAGGTGGGCTTGAGGCTGCTTCTACCAAATTAATTGCTTCATTGTAGCAGGTTGATTTGTACTTGTGTCATTTCACCCCAAATGAGTTTAATGATGCTTGTAGTGACGGCACATCTGGGCTAGCAGGACTTGAAATAAATAACTCTATTAGGACTGGAAGCTTTAGGGTTTGCGAGATGCCATGTACAGGAAGCCCCTTCTCTTGTTCTACTGCTCATCTGCCATGCAGTCAGAAAATCTCTTCCAGTTATGGATTTGATGCTTGGGAAAGGAACTTGTCTGGAAAGGAGCAGCAAAGAAGGGGGGATATGGCCCTGGCTTCTGCTATACTAAGCAAAGCAGAGAAACAGCTCCCTGGGAGGGTTATTTACCCTGTGAGTGACTGAGATAACATCACTCCATCCCTGGGAGGGCTGAGTGACCTCCATGAGAACTTGTACCCAGTGGAGGCACAAACACCCAGTGTCCTTGGAACAGCCCCATGTGGGCTATGTATCAGTGGCTGAATCCACTTTGGGATGTGCAGGGGCACCCTGAATTGCCCAGAGGTAAAAGGACAGCCCCAGGGAGAGGAGCAGAAGGTTTTTTAAAGCCATTTGCAGTATTTCTTTGGCATTTAAAGGAATTTTCTCCATTCCTTTTACCATTGTTCAGTGCTTCCTGCTCAGATCCCACTCACATGAGAAAAGGGCAGGCTTTACAGAGCATTGTGCCACTTTCTTGCCTGTCTTTGTGGCACTTCATACCCTGCCTTCAGTGATTCCCTTAAAGACTGTGGTTTCAGGAGCTTGAGTTTTTCAACTGTATACATTGAAAAATTGTTAATTCAGGTTCTGTTGGGAGAGCATGTGGGTTCTAACTGAAATCGGTAAGGCACCTGCATGTAGACCTGAGGGCAGAAATGGGCTTATGCTTGGTGTTTGACAGGCATCATTCAGAAGCTTCATTGTAAAGCAGCTTTGTGTGTGTTGTATGCATGTGTGCAACAGCCCCTTAAAAGCTGAATGTGGTTATGTAGGGGCTAAATGGAAACCTGAACATTTATCCTTGAACGAGCTTCCTGGTGGTTGGCTTCAAAAGCCATCAGAAAGGCTCTTGAGGGTTTAAGTGCTGGGGCATCTGCACACTGCAACGTTGTGCATGTGCACAAACCATACAATTTAGACAATGCTTTTTTCAGCCAACGAAATACTCATGTGGGATGAAATAAAAGAAGAAGTCATTACCAAGCAAAATACTGGAGTGGAATATTCAGCAAGAAAGCAGAGTATCTGACTCTTTCGTTATTTACTTTTCCAGGAGCCTCTTGAAAGCAAAATGTGTTTTGTTAGCAGAGTTCTTTTTTTCTTTCCAGGGTGCTAGTAGTACTTTGTTGCTTTTGAGCTGTTCCTGTAACCCAGGCTTCATCCTCACATTTATTATTGCTGGCTTGCATGTAGAATGGGGTTGTACAAACTGTTGTTACTGGAGACTTGGCTTGTGTCAACAAGCTACGTGCATGTGTTTCTTTAGGCTGAATCATTTGATCTATTGGAGAATGAACGCAGATTTTCATCTTAACTTTTGACAGTCGTCCTGTGACTCCTCTGTTTCTGTCTCAGCTGTTATCTTTTGCTTATAAATATAGTAAGAAATAAAAGGTGTTTGCAGAGTTCCAGACTGGTTTGGGTTGGAAGGAATCTTAAAGCTCATCCAGTTCCAGCAACCCCTGCCACAGGCAGGGACATCTTCCATTAGAGCAGGTTGCTCCAAGCCCCATCCAATCTGGCCTTGAGCACTGCCAGGGATGGGATGTTTACACAGACCAAAGGATTAATTCTTCCACTGTAAGTTGTTTCTCACATTGACTGGTGCGTGAGCAATTGGCATATCCACCCAGATCACCTTGTGCCAGTGAAAGGGCTGCATGGGCGGAAGACACCAGGATCTGAATGCAGACAAGCCAGACAAACATTGCATGGTCTGTAGGTTCTGTATCTGTTCATTAACTGTGCAAGGTCATTGTTCTTGCCTGTGGTTATAGCTCCTTGGAAGCTGCTTCATCCTACTGGGGACAGTGCAGGAGCTGTGTAGAGCACACCTTCTCCTGGGAGCATGTGAGACTCACTGCCTTTCAGGAGAACCAGGATAGGGCCATCCCCCATCACTTCTATTGAGGCTGAGGGCTCCAAAAGAGGTAATTGCTGATAATAATCAGATTGGGTGCTAAATAGGGATATAAGGCATTTAATGCAATAGCTCTGATGATGATAAAGCCTTGGCTGCAGTTGCCAAGAGAAAAGTAGTGTTTGCATCTCTCTGATGAGGCAGGTGCCTTTGTGCAGTACCACCACTGAAGTGTGTGGAGTTAAACCCAAGAAGTACAGGGTGCAACATGAGTTTTAGCTCTGGTATGTGTAAAAGATCTTAGAAGTTCTTGAATGAAGGAGATCTTTAATAACAATGAAAATGGAGATCTTTGATAAGAATGTCTACTGCCCCCCACTTCCTTCTCCCAACCACGATCTTCCTTGCATGGTCCACAAAGAATGGAAATGGAGCTGCTCTTTCCATGGAGCAGGTTGGAGCTACTTTTGCACCAGTGTGTATCTGTTATGACTCCACTGAAGGCCTGGGCAGAATTTGGATTTCCTTGTGTTCTGATGGTGTCAAAACTGTTGTGCTACCTGGTCCCACACTGACACTTGGGCAGTTCACGAACCAATATGGATTGTGCTTACAGCGAGTATGTGCATCAGGATGATAGAAAACCTGGAGTGATGGATTACAAAAGGCACGTTCATTTACGTGACAGAGGTTGTCTATCTTGAATTATTTATGAAGCTTCACAGCATGCTAGTAAATTTTGTAAAAGCAATGGAGTCCTGGTAATGTGAACCTCTTCACTGCAGCTTCTGTAGCAGAGTTTTGCTGGGAGGGTTTGGGAGGTGGGGGATGGAGGAGGAGGAAGAAATCTGCAGCAAGTGGAGGGATAGAGAGAGACTGCTGTTTTCACGTGCAAATGGTGAGGTGTGCAGAGCAACGAAGTGCGAGTTAGATCATGCTGTGCATTGGAGCAAAAATCTATGTAATGTTAGAAAGCAACTTACGCTCCAGGGAAGGTGGGGGGAAAGATGTGGGGTACAGACACAAGAACAGAGATATGTGAAAATGTTGTGACCAAAGTCCTGGCAGGTGCCCATGTGTAGGAATGGTTATTTGCCCACTTTTGTGAGGTTTTCTCATCCAAGTTGCACAAAGTGAAGGATCAAGTCTGAGTTTCCCAGGCTTGTCTGTGTAACACTTGGTGATGGGAAGGCTTGCAAGTGTGCAGAACCTCTGGCTGTGCACCAGAGGCATTTGTGAGATGTGTGCCTCACAAGAGCATTAGATCAGTGTTATCCAAAAGGGAGAGCAAGGGCAGTAAGAGACTCTCCTTGTTTTCTGCAGGAACACCATTTCACAGCTAAGATCAGTGATGTGGCAGGCACAGTGCAGGTTCATGGTGTAGCTGCAACTGCATACCTGATCTGTGGATAGAGCTTTCCTCGAGCTTTCAGGCTCTAAAGCCTCTTGGTCTTCCAAGCACAAAGAAAGTTCCTGCTTAAACTGTTAAATTGGTGGAAAGAATTGGGAAAGAGTGTTGTATCCATCTCCATTGAAGTGACAAATGAGGATATGATTCTTCTTACAAATACTAATGCCTTTCAACTCACAACAGAGCTGTGTCCTGAAACTTTTCTCTTGTCACCAGCTGCCAGCCTCATTTGCTGTCAGGCTCTCTTTCTTCTCCAGTGGGCACTTCATATTCTGTAGCCCAGAAGAATCCCATTTCTGAAGTCTGAGTTTACATTCAGTCTTCAAATAAGAAAGCAAACCAAGGGGCATATTTCTAAATATTTTTCAGAGCTGACCTTGTATAAGCCACTTATGCTTCAAAAATGTAAAATGCTCTCACCAATTTAATTTCTGTTGAATCAGAGATACACTTGTGTTTGAATTCTCATCTCTATTAAATTTCATGTAATAATATCTCTTTATTGTGGCCAGTGAATACTTTCTCTACAGTGTGACACAGGGAGGGTCATGAATGCAGTGCTTTGTTTGCATTCCTAACGGATGCTGGGTTTCACAGGCAGATTTTTGGCAGCTGTAATACGGACACCAAAATAGAGACAGACTTAAGCCAAGTGAAGCGCCTAATGTTCAACTCTATCAGGTGTTGAAGATTGAGTCAGATTCTGAGCTGTGAGTGGTTGAACATCTTTTTATTGCTCCATAACGAACCCAGTAGACCCAGGAGGAGCCAAAGTACCATTTCCTCATGTCTGAGGTAGGCTTATAAATTAGAGGTCTCTACTCAGTGTTCATTGTAGTGTCACATCCTTGACATCAGGGCTGGGGCAAGTATTGTGTGGGCTCATATGCTTTCAGGACCTCTGCAGGGGGAGGGATGCCCATTGCCTGGGTAAAAGTAAACCTTCTGCAGCAGCGTGTCATGAATACCAGGGGAAAAAAGGGTGGGAGAAACTGGATTTAATTATTCAAAACCTGCAAGCTGACAAGGGTTTCAGGACTGTGAAGTAGGTATGCTTTGCAGCTTCAGAGGCACTCTGCTCCCTCTGCCTCCTGCTGCTCTGGGAAGAAAGGTAAATTACACAGGCATGGAGAAAAAAACCAGTATTTTTCTCTTTACCAGCTCTTAGTTTTATTTATTCTGGCTTTGTTTGCATGAAGTTTTGTTGGTCAGTGACCCAGCTGATCACAGTGTTTTTCCTCCTGTAGAATGACAGCACTTCCAAGAGCACAGTCCAAAAGAGCATCAGCCCAAAGCAGTTACTCTCTGTGCACAAGGATGCTTTGGTGCCCCTCCTTGGCTGCACATTGGGGGACTGCTCGTGACTGAGCCAGTCTTCCTGGCACTGGGTTTGTTGTGATGCAGAAGAAGTTGCTATTGTCAGTCTTGCTGTGCTCTGCTACAGTTATGTTGGGTTTAAAAGCTGAGAAATGTCAAAAGATTCCTCAAGATACTGGGCCAAATTCATCCCTGATATAATGATGGGATTATGCTTTAGGCCTCTTGTCTTTCAACTTTTAAATGTGGTGGTGGTAGTTGTTTCTGATGTGATTTTTATTGTGAGATGGAGAAATGCAATGCATCTAACACATCTACTATTTGCTTGTGCTTTGGTCCCAGTGTCTAAATAACCCCATTTAGCACTTGCCTGCCTCTTTGGCCTGGCAGCAAAAATATGTGGGCACTTCTGACATCAGTACTGCCTTTTTACCCATCATCTTAAGGCTAAATTGAACCTTTCTGTGTCACTTGCTCCTTGCTTGTTTATTTGTTTTGATCTAGTCTTTAGAGAAAAATCTGTGTTTCACTCCTACTGCTTGCTGGTCCTCGGGCTCTTGTGAGAAGTGGCTCCTTCCACAGGGGTACCTCTTACCTTCAACTTCCCCCTGCTTCCCTTTGCTCCCTGGGGATGGAGCAGCCTGGAATGGAAGGGCTGACATCTTGGCATGAGGCCTTACTTCATTGTGGTGGCTACTGAGCTACCTCGTGCCATTTTTCCCTCCCACAGCCCTGTCCTGACAGCATCGCTCGTGCTGTGTTGCCTCAAACAGGCACGGTGTTGCCAAACTGGAGGTGATGCTCCGTCCCGAGGCTGACACTCTGTGTGAAGCACTGCCTGTGACAATGCTGGTGTGTGTGAATCTTCTTTTCCTGCCTTTCTTCTCTTGACACTGCTCCAAGTGGAACCTTGTGCTGAAAGCATCACTGGCTTGTGCAGTTTATGAATGTGATTATGTGTGCTGAAAGCAGCCTTTTTTATTTTATAAAGGCCACTCAATAAATGTCATTTATTTGGTGACTGTTAGGCAGCTGAGTGCATGGCTGCCTTCTCATGGGGAGGTGACAGCCAGACCCCATCCTGTTCTCTGGAGTCACAGCTGGCTGGTGGAAGAGTGGGTTTGGCACTTGCCAGGAAGAAAGATGTGGTGTTGTGATGGTAGCTTGCATAATAGTCAACTTTCATTCATAGTTAAATCTACTTATTGCTGTGTTTGTGCATTTTGGTTATTATTAGATCCCACAAGATAGCATAAGGTTCTTGTATGCCAAGTTTCTTCCAGAGAAAACTAAGCAGCTGCAAGAAATGAAGGGTTTAGTAAATGGTACCTGTCTTTCTTATGGAGGAACAGCAGAGTGATTGCAGTGTGCTGAGCTGAAAAGGGACCTGCTATGGGCTGCGGGTGAGATGTTCCAGCTGGGGTCACAAGTAATGTCCATACCTGCAGTTTCTCTGCTTAACAATGTGTGTCCCTTGTTGGGTGAAGGATTCATGTGCTTTGGGGCTGGGTGGAACTGGTGCTGAGAGCGCTGTTCCATCCTGCACCAGAACAGCCAACCCACAGTACTGGCTGAACTGCAGCTTGTTGAAACCTGAAGTTTGTGCAGTTCATTGCACTGAAGTCCAGATCCCAGGACCAAAGCCAGGCCTATTCTGAATGCATGTTATTTTTTGTCTAATTTTCCATGTGAAACTAACTTTGTTTCTTTGCTTGGCTACAATATTTATTACAATGTTATTTCATTATTTTTTTTTTCGCTACTGCAGTGTTACCTTCTAACAGTCCCTGAGTAGTGGAGTGCTTGCGTTACTGGCGGTGATGTATAGTTAATCCTGAAAGCAGATAGCTGTGAGGAATCCAGACAGGTTTCAGCCCATCGTGGTATACTTGTGAGGAAGAAAATTAGCTTGGATCTCATTGTCTGTTAAAATTGCTTCTGTGTTAATCTTGCTGTGATACCACAGCTTCTGGCAGTGTGTAGGTTAGCAAGGTGCTTGTGGCTGAGAATGAGGGCAGGTTCTCACTTTTGAAGAGTCTCAGCGAAGACCTTGTCTTACACCTTTGCTCTGAGGAGATTTAGGCTGAGGAATCTGGCCCATTTTCCCATGCCAGGCCTGTCTTCCAGGAGTTCTCTTATCCCTGGTTGATCTCCTGGCCTACTTTCTGTCCACTACATGTTAAAAGGTGGCCAACCTGTCTGTATTGCCTGGCATCAGGAGCAAAGCTGGTGTGCCTCAGGCTTGTTCCCTGGAGAGGAAAGTAATTCTTTCATGGTACCCTTGGGATTGCCCCCCTCCCCAACCCTTCCCACTGCAGGATGAGCATCTTGTCCTGTTCTCCATCTTCCACTCTTACAATGGTTTTTCACATGCACTTTGTGATAGCACTTGCACTTCCCCCTTGCTAGTTTTGCTGATGAAACTAAGTCTTTGGAGATTCCAATATGTCAGTGGTGGTGCAGGAAATGTGACTCAGATCATGTAATTTCTCCTCCTCTAGTCCTCCAAATAAATTCATGCTCTTCCTTTTTGGATAAATCTTTCTTTTGCTACTTACTAATAAGACATCAGATTCAGCTGCAAGAACATAAATATGGCCAGGAGGATTTGGACTCCAGGGACAGTATCTGTCCCTTTCTTTGGCCCTGGGAGAGTGGCAACTGTCCTTGTGGATGAAAAACTCCCCTGAAGGACACTATTCTCTGGCAAATGCCTGAGCACTGAAGCTTGGGCAGTACTGTTCCTTGCACAGTTAAGCAGAGGATGAGAGGCTTCCTGCCGAGTTCTTGGGGTGACACCATTGGCAAGTTAAATGGGTGCCTTGTGCTGCAATGTAAGGCCTACATTGGCTGCTTGTGCTGTGGAAATCACAGTTAGGCACCTTTCCCAAGAAACGCTTTCTTTAAAATTGCATTTTTGTGCTGATGACGCACTCAGTTAGGATTGGTTCTCTTGTGCTTATTGCCTTCTTGCGGCAGGCACTCACCAGTGGGACTGGTCTCTGAGGGAGCTGTAGGGCAGTAGTTCCTGACCATCCCCTCGGATGGTACCTGAGACATCATCTGAACATTTCCCACTCTGTGTGTGTGTCTCAGAGAGAAATTCTGAAGGCCATTAAACTGGGTAATTTACATGCTTCTTGAGCCTGTGCCTAGAGAAATATATTTCACAGGTAATTTCAAATCTCCTGGCGTGTGGAAGAAGTCATTATTCTAAATAGAAAGGGGCTGGTGATGTCACAGGCCCCATTGAGAGGACCACATTGAAGACTGGGATTTTTCTCTCTCTCACAGGCATTCTGTTCACAGTGCTTTCAGATGTCAGATGCTTTTGGTTTTAGTGTTGATACTTATTTAGAAAAGTAGAAGATTATTTAGAAAAGTAGAGGAGAAAATTATCTTCTAATCTTAGATTTCAGTTACATATGAGTATCCTGGTATAGGTGTGTGGGTTTCCTCCTTTGGTGTTCAAGAGCTGTCGTCCAAGGGCAAACCTGAAATTTAGCATCAGAAGGCTGAGTTGCAGTTCTGACTCTGCTCCCAAAAGTCTGTCTGGATTTGAGACTACAACTTCACCTTTGTATCCCCATTCTCTCCTCCTGAAAAAAAACCCAGAAGATATGTTTGTCAGAAATATTAGGATTTGACAGTTTAATGTTGATCAGTCTCTTCAAAATTATGTTTGATGAGCTGTTGTGGTGTCTGTGATTTAACTGTGATGCTGCAGTGGTAACTGTGGCAGCAGAAGCAAGGTTGTGGGCATGCTGCCGGCTAAATAGCTTGAGGGATATGGTGAGGGACACATTTGTGCTTAGGCTCCGTAAGAGTTTCTTGGTGGCCCTTCCCTTCTCAAAGGGCAGACAGCTTGTTGCAGTGGTATTTTCTTGTAGCAAGGGGATCTCCCAGGGTGCTTGGCACAGCATCCTTGTTCCTAAAGGTGCTTCAGTATACCATCCTCCTTCCACAGGGTCCTCTAGGACAGGAGGTACATCCTTTCTGGTGTGGAAAGCTGGCTGTAGCTGGAGATGGGGAAACTGAGCATCTGAGCATGTGTAGCAAATCCTGTAGTACCTTCTGAGTATTTCCAGTGTGGTCCAGCCACCTCCATTTCAATAGGCTTGTATCCTTTTCAAAGGAAAGGTGATGTATATATGCTTTTTCCTTGTGTAGGGAGCAGTATTTGTCCCAGCTGGATGGGAAGAAGGAGAGAGTAGGTGATCTCTGCAAGCTGACAGTTTCGTCCCTGTTGCTGTTGTGCTCCAAGTGATGCGGCAGCACTGGAACAAAACCAAACTGGGCTTCATGGTTCTGCTATCCCTGCTTCAGAGAAGGTCTGTATGCCACCTTTCAACAGGAGAGGTTTTGCAGGCAGCTTTTAGATGTGTATCACAAAGTAGTGAGGTAATGGCATAAAATGCAGTAAACTAATACTTATTTTTTTAATGGTCTCCACTCCCACCCCTTTTTTCTTTCATTGCTGAAAGGGACTAATACAATGAAGAGCTTCTGCAAATGAAGGCGACTGTATGTGAAATAACAGGGGTCTGGGTGTTTGTCTGGGGAGAGATGCAATGAGTGAGCATCACTAAGTGCTTTATAATAACAATGATTACCACTCTCTCTTAGGAGCCAGGAATCTTCCAAGCAGAGGAATGGTGGGGAGAGGGGTTGTTTGAGAGGGAGGGATTTAAGTAGATAGACATCTAGTGACAGTGACACCCAGAAAGCTCCTTAGGAATGCTGCAAATGATGCTATGAGAGGCTACTCCAAAACCCCCAGGAGACTAAGATTTAACATGATTAGAGGCTGAAAAATAATGGCAATAGATGCCCCTAAGTAGCTCTTACAGCAGGTGGTCTTTGTGGCAGAGGTTAATGGTATCTTTTCTTGGTAAGGAGAGAAGTTGTAGATATGAATTCAGCAGAGGTCTGACCAGGTGGTAGTCCTCTATCATTCCTTACTATGGCTTGTGTTTCAGCGATCAGATCAATCGTGTGTTTCTGACCAGCTGAAATCTGCAGTGGGAAGGGTGGGTGCTGAAAGCAGTCCTGTGGCTAGTAAGACCTACCCAGTGTGCCATTTCCAGCTTGGCCTTGTTTGTATTTTGCTCAGCTCCTTATAGCATGGCTCTTCCTGGCATAGCAGCATGGCTGGGTGGAGTACCTTGTGTGAATAGGAGCACGTTGGGAAGCTCACTCACAGCAGGGGCTCTAGTCAGTCCTTATTTCCTGGTTGCCACTATGGCATAACATCTCTCCCTCACCCTTAAAACAGCACACTAGAGAAATGAGAGGTGCATGTACAGTGTATGTATTCAAAACTCCATTCCAGCCGTCAGAACATGGTGCTCCTTTATCATGCTTTGTCCTGTATCTTGACCAGACTCTTTGCACAATGATCTAAGCAAGGGGAGCAGCTTTGCTTTGTCCAGGATCTTACTATTTGCATAGCTAGGAGGTGCTTTGTTGTGAACTATGCTGAAGTCTTGCAGGAGCCTGCATCAACTTGGATAGTCCTGCTGTTGCTCAGCAGTGATACAGAAGCACAGGGCAACTCATAGCATTTAATCCCAAAGCTGCTTGCCTATGATTTAGATGACAGTGTACTGGTGGCATGATACAGAAACACTGCCTGGGCTGTTGCCTTCCAGCCATCCAGCCTGGTGCATTTGAGTGACAACTTTGGTATTTCTCCAGGCTGTGCAAAAAGCTCTCCCATCTCCAACCAGAAGTGCAGGTCCTGTGAGGTTGTGGCTATTTTGTCTTCTGGGGTGTTTCAGCCTTCCATCTGGTGATGAGGATTTACTGGAATGAACATGAAGATGCAACAAACTATACTACTTCTCTTTGGCTCCCAAGAGAGTCGTGAATTATACAAAGAATAAACAAATAACCTGATATGTCTGTCATTATATCATAAAGGTCTTTAATAATTCATGCAGCTTGCAAAATCCTTAGTAAGACCTACCCTCCGTAACCTTATCTTTGCCATGGGGGATGGGATCTATTCAGCCTCTGCTCAGATTGCATCTGTAAAACAGAAGGAATTGGTGAGGAGGAAGGTTTTATCATAACACTTCACCTGTATAATAGGTTGCAAAGCAATGTGCAAGAATTATCAGCCATTGGGGTCTCAAGGGGTACTGCAAATGACAGGTGGCTGCACTGGGCAAGATTTATGCAGGTAGTGTACTTCATAAAACTGACACCTATTCACTTATTTATTAAGTCGTTGTGTTTCAAGTCCAGATTTGTGACAGGCTTTGAGACCAGGAGGCCAGTTCTAATCCTGCACGACGAGAGTGCAAATGTGATGGAACCCATGGGCTTCTCTCGCTCCTGATATGCATCAGCAAATGTGCCACAGAAATGTAGTTTTAAGATGTAAAATTAGAGCATGGCTTTCAGAAAGCAGGGAAGCTAAGTCATGAGGTTAGCTTTGGCTCCGAATGAAATAGTTGTTTTGGGTAGCACATTGCTGGTATCGCCCATACAACTCCAGTAATGGTAGCCATTGCCTTTGGCTTATTTTGGTTGTGTTATGATCCTGGAGTTGCCTCCTGGTGCTTCTGCCACCATCACACAAGAGGTCAAAGTACATGACCAACCCGTTAAAGTTCCTACTCACAGGACCATCCCCATAGCAGCAGGAAGAGTCAATCTGGATCTCCAGACATAAATTCAATAACTAATTTATTCTTGTTGTAAGGTGACCAAATTCAGCTTTGCTTATACTGGTGGAAAGTGGCTCGATTTAACTCTCCGCATGGCTGAGGGCTTCTTGCTGAACCTGTTCTGTCTCCTAGTTGAAAATAGCAAACTAGTGTGCCATCTCGAGGTGCCCGTCTGCTTTCACTTACAGAAGTATGAGTTGGTGGCAGTGTGCTGAGATCAGATTTATGCCTTAAGACTGTAAAGATTAATTCTTGCATGTTTTCAATGTATTTGGAGATCCTAATATGAAAGTTCTGCCAAATAACACTCTTAACATCTAAGTATCCATCACAGGAGGGCCGCATCACTGAGTGATGGCCTGAAGATGAACTCTAGGCTGATAAGGATGCAAGGAACTCAGTGATGGGGTTCATGGCTGGAAGTGCCTCTTGGAAATGCGCTGTCCTCTGCCCTGCAGAAGAGACTTGCTTTGCCATTTGTTCTTTTCATTGCTGTATTAGTGCAGGCATCGGCACATGTTTGATCAGGAGAATGCGATGCCGACATGGGGGCCTGTCGCAGCACTGCCGGGCAAATGTACCAGCTAAACACGTTCAGTGACTTCTCCTTCCTCTTTCTGTTGGCAAATCATCCACCAACAGATTGCAATTTTCCTCAAGCCTACTCTTAGGCTTTAAATTATTCACTGAATTATCCTTTGGCCTCCAGCTCCTTTGCATTTCAAATACTCCAGATCAGCTTTTTGTAAAGTTTGAAATGCAAGATATTTTGATTTGACACGTAGCTCTCCAAGAATAGGTATTGTGGCTTTTTGTCATACTGGGAGAGCATTTCAAGTGGGGTCCTGCAGGGATCTGCCCTGGACCTACTTTTATTCAGTGGTTTCATTAATAAGTTAGGCAGTGGAATGGGAAATGTGCTTATAAAACTTGCAGGCAACACTGAGCCAGGATGGGTTGGATGTGCTTTGGAAGGCATGGTCAGAATTCCAAATGATCTAGAAAGATTGAGTGGCGAGCCAGATATCAGTAACATGAAATTTGGTGACAACAAATGCAGAGTACTGCACTTAAGAGGAAGAAATTGAATGGACAAATGCAGAATAAAGAACATCTCTGTGCAGCAGTGTGGCAGGGATCTTGGGAATCTTTGTGGATCAGAACACAAGCTTATTCTGCAGTGTCCAGTAGTTTCTTGGGCAAGGCTGGGAAAGTGTTGCACTCCTCCTCATACAGCACTGGGTTTGGCTTCTGTTGGAGTACTTGATCTCTCTTTTTGGAATGAGCCTTTGGAATTGTAGGTAAACTTGTAGAGAATCCAGAGCAGGGCAGCAAAAATGATGAAGTGTTTAGAAAGGAGTGCAACAGAGGGAAAGCCAGAAAGAACTGAGTTTGGATTAGAAAACTAAAGAATTGAAGGGCAAACGATGTACAGAATAATGATCTTCCAGTTCTTAGGAGCTTGTCATAAAATTTTTCAGTGTCTGCTGTAGGTGGGATAAGTGGGAAGAGGGAGGTGAGATTTAGGGTGGGTAACAAGGGAATTTTTTTCTACCATGTGGTGAAAAATGGGACTGGAAAAAGGTTCTGTGGGGATCTTGGATTCACCTTCAGCAGAAGATCTAAAGAACAGATTAGGCAATACTCCCTGCAGAAGGTTCAGGTGTTCGGATGTCCCAGCGCAACTGATGGTGGAAGAGGAATTCCTGAAGTCCCTGCCATCCCTCATGTCTGTGACTTGCTCACCACCTACCACCTGTGCTGTTTCTAGGTGGAGTTAGACCTAAGCAGTTTATGCTTCTGTTTTCTGATAGAGAAATCATGTCTAGGGAACTATTTTCCTATTGCCCTAAATGTCACTGGTGGCAGGTTGCTGATTACCATTGGTTTTCCTTCAGGTATCTACAAGAATATTTCTTAATGTAACACAGTTTTTCTGTATAATTGCCAGACTGCTTTCCCCTCGCTTTTTGCCCAGCTCTATTCTGCGGAGTAAGAAAAGTCCCCAGTTATCCTTTTATTGGATTGTAACAGTTGTTGGGGCATCAGACCAGGAGGGTTTGGCACTTCGTTTGGGTTGGGTTTTTTTGCAAGACTGCTGCAAAAAACCTGTAGAGATGAAGCAGACAGAAGATAGGACAGAGAAACAGGCACAGAAAGTTAATGCTCAAATAGAAGAGAGCAATTTGGTGATAGAGCTGAATGTAGAACACATTCCCACTAGCTTTCCCCTCCATGCTTCTTAAAGATCCTTGGGACAGAGTTTTGATACTCATTTGTGCCTTTCCTCCCTTCTATAGTAATGCCAAAGATACTTTCTTACTATAGAGAAGAACAGATGATACAGGTAAATAGTGTCTTGACAAATACTAAGAAAAGACTATTTCAGCAGGCAAATTTTTCCACCCCACCTTTACATAAACACCTATGCACATACTTTACATTAAACAGGAGTCATCAAATCCCAGTGTGGGAGTGTCAATAATGTCTGGAAGCACGGCCAGTAAGTTATCTGATTATTCTGAAGGAAACAAGTGCTCTCTGGAAGTTGTGTCTTCGGGAAAAAAGAAAGGCAGCCTTTTTTCCCTTGATGGGTAAGTATTGGCTGGTGGGGTTTTATAGTCTAGGTAAGAAAGGAGGCTCTGCAGGGACAGGAGTGTGCACATACACCTGCACATGTGTGCACTGACACATGTGCTATTATAGTTAAAGGATTAAGCGCCTTGAAGGAATAAGCCAATTATAAGAAGTTCCTGCACAGCAAAAATTAGACAACACAGTAATTAATAACCTTATTAAATAGCAGTATTTGGGCACTGAACCAAAGCATATGAATCAGAGCGAAGCATTCTTGGCTGAACACACTGCGTGAAGTGTAGACACTTGTACAGAACACTCTCTGTGTAGAACGCAAGAAGCTTTGGGACAGTATATCTACCTAGCAAGTAGTTTTTCCTCTTGTCCTTTCATGTTTGTGTGATTCTTTGTCTTATTTTGGGGCCAGGAAGGCAGCAAGAGAAAAGGACTGAGTCTCCTATTTTTCTTTTTATCATCCTCTCTTGCTTGCAGCCAAACAAGCACTCTCCTAAGGCTGCTTCAAAAAAAAGTGTCCTCAAGCAGAAAACTTAATTTTCTTTCCTCTAATTTCTTCTTTCCCTGTGCTTTTTGAGAGGCCACTTGCAGTGAGGCTTCTGTTCAATGGCAATTTGTGTAGCTGCCTTATCCACCCTGGGCTGGCTGTGAAGAGGTGTGACTGCAGCCAATGAAGGGTCTGTTCCCATACCCTGACCCAGCAAGGGGCTGAGCTGCAGTGGTACTTGTTTAAGGTGCTGGCCACAGGCTGTCAGTACATGGCTTGCACTGGTGGCTTGTCTGCAGATGTCTTCAGCTGCTGTACCAGAGCCCAAGACTCTGGGCTGCCATCTGTGGTGCGTGCCAGTGTTGGAGGTTGTGAACCAAGGACAGCCTGCCTCCTGACTTCCCAGGCAACTCTCACTCACTTCCAAAGCCACACAGCTGGAGCAGTCGTGTAGGCTCACAAGCCAGTGTGGACATGCACAGAAGGCTCTGCAACTGCTTTGGTCACCTAAAGTGTGAAATGTGCCATAACCCTACATAGGGGTTGCTGTGGCCAGTGGCAAGGCACAGATGCCTATGGAGCAGCAGTGGGGCAGGCAGGACACTTTGCTTCCTGGCCACAACTGCGGCAGCAGTGATTTGCCTTTTGATGTGCTGCTTGTCACAGTAAATATTTTTGAAGCTCTGTTGCTTTTTTAAGCCTACTTTATCTCATCTTTAAGAAAAATCAAATATGCAAATGATGAAATCAATTACCATTTTTTGTAGTTTTCTTTGGAGAGTCAGTAATAAATGGTGGTGTGTTTTCAAAAATCACTTCTGTCCCTTGTTAAATGTTGCACAGGAGGCTGTAAAATATACAGGGGAGGGAATCAAACACATCTTTTTCACTGCAAGAGATTTCTAATGTACATCCTGAATATGTGTGGTCATACTTGTGTATACGATTGTTGTAGACGTGCTAGGTTGGAAGAGTCCTATGGAGACTTTCCAGCGAAGGCAGAACTGGCTGACATGATGGGGATCACTGGGGTGTGCTGTGCATGTCCCTGCTAAAGAGGGGACAGGGGATGATGGGGCTGCCAGGCTC
Source organism: Agapornis roseicollis (assembly GCA_002631895.1). Classification (NCBI taxonomy): domain Eukaryota; kingdom Metazoa; phylum Chordata; class Aves; order Psittaciformes; family Psittacidae; genus Agapornis; species Agapornis roseicollis. The sequence continues at coordinate 139,416 of NDXB01007493.1, read as the reverse complement.
CTTGCATGTGATTCCTGGAGGCACAGTTCTACTGAGTGCAGTCACAAGTACTTGTGCTCAGGGGTTTTCTCTTCACCTGTGTTAGTTCACTACAGAGAACACTAAAGTGGTACTTGGTTTAAGGGGGAGACTGAGCACATTGCTCATAAAGGAAGCTTGGTGGCTTCGGTGACAGCACTATATTGCTGCTAGTGGCTTCCCAGTCAGTGCATCAGCTGTTTCTTTATGCTTTGTTTGTAAATGCCATTTCACAAGAGCAGTAGGGCACTCCAGGCTGCCTGTTCTGAGGAGTTATTGCTCTTCAAGCCCTGTAACGCCACCTGAGATGTGCAGTAATGGCCCAGGAAGGTAATGACTGTCATGTCTTATTGCCTACAACTTCCATAGGAGACACGCTTCAGAGAGAAATCTCCATGTTCATAATGGGCTAGCAGTTGCTCTACCCTCTTCATCCTTGCTATGGTCATCTTACATCAAATTTGAAGTGCAGTGGCTGAGGAAGAGAAACAAGAGGCAGAAGGTCAACTGAGACAGAATAATAATGGGGTTTATGTATTTTGAGGGTGGGTTTTTTTGTGTTTATTTTTAATGGTAGCTTTCAACCCAGCATATTGCAAGTGAGATGAAACCTCCGTATTCAGGGATGTGGCCTACTCTGAAGGCTTCTAGTCATGGACATTAAGCTAGAGGGACATAGTAATGGGTCAGATACACAGAAGAGCTTTTGCCTGTGCTGTGGTATGGGCAAGGGATGTGCTCGTTGGAAAAGAAATCATTTACTACCACTGGCAAAAGCTCTTGTATAGCCATTTGAGACAAAAAAAAAAGAATCTGCTTCTGCTATTACTTTTTAAATCTAGAAAGCTGGTGTCAGCTGTGGAGAAATCCCCTCCTGCTTCTTTGGTAGTGATACACTTTTTAATAGTGGTATCTAAAGCTTGTACTACAAGGCTTAGCTGGACTTTGGAAAACTGCTGGTCTGTAAGGCTGGGAGTTGAGTGCCAGGGATCATGAGGTTGTGCGACTGAAGGGAATTGCAGTCTTCCTCATGAATGAAAAATCCAATGGCTTTTCCTTAAAATAGTAGTGCTGCTTGGGGCGGAGGCAGGGGGTGGAATAAGTTTAAATTGTTACTTTTTTAAAACAAATCTGCTGACTAAATTTAAATTAATTGTAATTCCCAGCCCGACTGAGCGCTCAGCACCTCTTCTGCATATGCCAACAGAGTAACACTGATGCCTCTGTCTTCCTCTATAACTAATCCTCTCTGAAGGCTTGGCCAGACGTGACATTTATGTGGCTCTGAGCAGCTGTTAATGTTGATGGATACAGCTCAACACAGGCGGTTGTTTTTCCTTCCTGTGCTGGTGTAGGTGTTCCTGGAGGGAGCTGACACTGAAACTGAGGACCTTGCATGGAGCTGGAAGTTAAGGAAAGGCATCAGCTCCATAAGTCCTCAGCAGTTTCTCAGACCTATGGCTGCGTATGAGCTTGTCATTGACAAGCTTGTTCATTGGGCAAACTGGAGGAGGGAGAGAAAAGATATTTAAAAAATAGTTGTTTTTTCCTTTTTATTTTTTTTAAAGAATGACTGCATAAAAATAATGTGGTCTTGGTGAATATGCTTCACAAGACTTGTGGGTAAATTTGGCCAACCTGAGTATACCTTTGATAGCAAAAAAACAGTTTGACTGAAAAAGGAAAAGAAAAAACGAACCCAGCCTCCCTCTCAGATCTGTTTGTGACCTATTGTCTGGAGAGGGGCTTTGGACAATGCTCTGTAGGGACAGGACAAGGGGAAATGGCTTTAACCTGACAAAGGGGAGATTGAGATGAGCTCTCAGGCAGAAGCTCTTCCCTGTGAGGGTGCTGAGGCGCTGGCACAGGGTGCCCAGAGAAGCTGTGGCTGCCCCATCCCTGGCAGTGTTCAAGGCCAGGTTGAACACAGGGGCTTGGAGCAACCTGCTCTAGTGGAAGGTGTCCTTGCCTGTGGCAGGGGTTGGAACTGGATGAGCTTTAAGGTCCCTTCCAATACAAACCAGTCTGGGATTCTGTGATCTTTATGCTGGCAGTCCCACCAAGGGCTTTGCTTTCCCTCCTTTGGCAGAAAGGTGGGTTTGCAGGTGTTTTCATCCATTTCCATCCCTGGATGTCCCCTCCTCCCCAGCCAGGCTCCCAGGGAAGAACAGACAGCATTGCCTCAGCAGGAATGTAGGAAATAGCAGAAGTTATACTGGAAAACTGGGATGATTTGGTGTGTGCAATTAAATCTTGTTTTCCTCCACAGCCTTGTGTGTTATTAACTGGCATGAATTTTGCCTGTGTGAGTAACACATATATCTCTGCCAGTGCCTCCCTCTTTCCCCCATACCCCTCACAAGCAATGCTTCAGCTCTGTTCTGCCCATTATCTCAGGCTTCTCTCTGCTTTGATGCTTCTGCCCGGGTTTTGGGCCCTGCTGTATAATTCAGAGCCCTGTGCTTCTGTGCTGGGTTTCTTTGCTCCTTGATCTCCAGGAAAGCCTCTTCCTGTGGCTTCACAGGTGTTGAAGGAGCATGTGTGCGCTGCCTCAGGAACGTCTCATTGCGTGAGGAATGAAATTGCTTGGTGAACCTAACCAGAGTGCAAAGCCCCAGAGCTGGTCTGCTCCCTCCCACCATCGATTTGCCATGATGCTGGCCTTACCTTCCTTGTGCTTCTTCCCTCCTTTCCCTGGTGTGGCACTGAGAGATGGATGTTGCTGTGGAGAAAGCACCAGAGGGCAGTGCCCAGTGATGCAGGGCAACCAAGCATTGCTTTTCCAGGTCAGCTGGGAGATGGGATACTTGCATGGCCAGCAACTGGAGTCAGGAAAGATCACTAAAAGGAGAGTTACCAAGTTCCATGGTTAAGAAGAGGGGATTTTGTTGTTTTTAACTTGGAGTTATAGCTGTGAGCGGAAATCTGTGTGGTTGGATCTATAGGAGGTATTTGTGCCTATTGGAAGGACTGGCAGCCAGCTTCTTTGCTGTGCAGGGGTGAGGACAAAGGAGATGCCATGTGGCAGCCCCTGGCCCTTCTGCTGCCATGGAGGCAGCTCTGCCCACAGTGGACCTGGCAGAATCACTGCCTGGTTCAGGTTGAGCTTAGCTGAAGGTGTAAAGCTGCTGAGCCCTTGGGCACTCGGTGCCCAATGTTTGGCTCTTGGCACTGCCCAGGTCCCTTCTGTTGTGCTGCAGGGATAATCCATTGCTGCAGTAGGACAGACACCTCTGGTCCTGCCGTGGCTCTGTGTTTGCTCTCTGCCACACAGCCTTGCTGAAGCAGTAAGCTGTTTCCTGTATGCCACAGCACTTCATTCAACCCCATTAATTACTCTGGGCTTCGATAATTATCTTCTCCAACTGTTTATACACAGAGTTAAAGAAACCCTGACCAAGGCAAAAATGCCTTGCCATTTTTGTTTTACTTTTTCTTCCCTTTTCTTTCTGTGGTTCTTTGTGCATAAATTTTGAAGTCTTGAAGTTTAAAACCAGCCCCGGCTGTAATTCCCATGTTCTTGGTATTCTGCCTGCACCCAGTGCTGCAGAAAGATCAGTTAACTTTGCTAAGGGCACCTATTTCCTGCCTCTCCCTTCAATCCCCTTGCTTATCTGCTGCGTGTCAGGGCTCTGACTCTTTCTCTCTCTCTTTCTCTCCCTTTCTCTTCCTCTTTCTCTCCATCTCTTGCAGTATGCAGTACTGGGCCAGGAGGCTGGAGCAGGAGATTGATGGAGTGATGAGGATATTTGGTGGAGTCCAGCAGCTCAGAGGGGTAAGCTGTCTGTCTTTTAGCTGTGCTACCTTCTTTGTGGCAATGAATGTTCTCATCTGCAGAAATCACCTGTGTGAACACTTGCAATAAATCACTCTCTCAGCTCATTCCATGTGCAGGGTCATGGCTGGCTGTGCTTCTGGTTACTGGTCAATTTGATGCATCTATTGAGCGTGTGGAAGCGAGTGTGGTTTGTATCTGTCTGTCTCTCAGGCTGCATGTTATTATGATCTGAGCATGTACCTGTGCTGGTGTTTTTCCTATATGACTTACTAAATGCATCTTAAATCCAACTAACCTTTCCTTCAGGGGCTGAAGGCAGTTTAATTTGTGTTTTGATTTTAAACTTCTGTTGACAAAGCAAGAAATGTTCCAAGGATAATTGGATTAGCTACTGGAAGCTCTGTGGTTTGAAATATACATCGCAGGTAAAACTGTAATTCTTGTTTGGCTTCTGTTTCCAAGTACCACAAAACAAATGCCTAGCACTGATGCTGGCATCTGCCTTTCCTGCTCCCTGACCTAGCACGAGGGCCCAGGCAGGGCAGGCTACAGAAGCCAGAGCTTCTCTTCTCTCAGCAGCAGTGCTCTGGCTTGGGTTAGGGCAGTTACAGAACAGCTTCATTGTGGTTTATGAAGCTCATGGATCAAGGGGTCTTTAAGACCTTCCCTGTTTCCCCTTCCCAGCACTGTTGTGCTGACTTGCCGTTTTGAAATTGAGTAATTTGAAATTAGGATTGTGGTGTTAATCTAAAGAAAATAGGCTTCTCTAGCATGATGAGTGTCACTCTAGAAAAAAAGTGGGGTGTATTTGTGTTTTCTTGTGGCAGTGGCATGTTCTTCTCAGATGGCAATGATTTATGGGCCTCTTGCTGTCTGCATTACACTAGCAGCTATCCTGGCTTCAACAGAGCTGTTCATGTCCTATACTATTGGTGGTAACCCATTGCCTAAAGACAGAAGTTGCACTGTTTCTTTTAACTTCATTTTAAAATGAGTTTAACTAAAGACTTGCAAAGCTCTTCATAGTTCATCCATTCATATTCAGATCTAGAAAGGTGTGTCTGGACTTTGCTTGCATTCATTTCAGCTGCAACTGAAATGATATAAACTTCATGTGCAGCATGAAAAGTATATACACCACTTTGGTTTTAACAAGTATTTTTGACTGTATCCATGCATTTGTGCAGTGCAGTTTTTTATGTTGGCAGGGGCTGGGAATCAGAGCCAGGGATGCAGGTTTTCCAGACAGCACCTAGGTACAACAGCCAGCATAGTCTTTAACAGAGCACATCTAAACCAAAAAAAATAAGAAAAAAGAGGCTGCTACTATGTTTTGTACATGTCCTCTCTTACAATTTATTCTTATTAGCCTTGAGTTTTGCTCCTTTGCATGTTAAATAGGTCTGTGGAGGTTTTTTTTACTGCCATAATTAAATAGAAATTATACCTCCAATTTGCCAGCACTTGACTTCTATTGGCCAGTCAGGCAATTACAGGTAAGAGAGCTTCCCACTTTTTCTGTTTAATTCTTCTGCTAGAACACAGTGCATCACTTTAATGGATTAATACCAGATAAACTGAGTACAGAGGGTGAAATCTGGTTTGGAACCTTCTCATGGAGGGAGTGAGCTATGCACAATTATTGTGTCTGGTGAATGCATAACCACCTCAAGCCAAGAAATGAGCTATGGAGAATTCCAACATGCAGCTGTTAAAACAGCTGTGTGTGAATCTCCAGGGGAAAACTTGGGATGTGGAGTTCAGATTTGATTCATAAATGCAGTATCAAGTGAATGATACTTAAAGACCACATCGCCTGCTTGTGCAAACTGGCATAGTTTCACTTCTGTAGAATAGCCCAGAGTACTTTCTCCTGAAGAACTCAAAGCTGTGCTCACTGGGAGTCCTCTTACCCACCTCTTCTTGTAAGTTGGACTTTGTAACTTGCTCCATCATCATGTTTGCCAGAAGGATACAGGTGTTGGATCCCAGCACCAACTCGCAGCACTGTGGTGTGCCCTGACACTGAGCAAGCAGACTTGGGGAGAAGGGAAAGCTACTGCTTGAGGAGCAGCAGGAGCTGAAGTGTCTGTCCAACTGGAAGTGAATCCCACTTGCTAGGATTTCTCAGGAAGGTTTATTATTAAACAAGAATAGGTCTATGTGGGGCAGGAAGGATAAAGAAAAATGGGGCAAGTAGAGCATGTTTTTTGCCAAAATTGCTGACATTCCTTGGGTTGCCATTTTAGCCTGGGACAGTCCAAGTGTCTTCAGATGGGGAATTCAGGTATATAACGCATAGAAAGTAATATTAGAAGTAGGAGGAAAAGTGCTCCAATGTCACTGCAAACAATGGTCCATGTGAGCTAAGGTGGGCTCTGCTGTGTCCGGCAATGGGTCCTGCTGCCAGCTCCCATGGGTCCGTGAAGCCTGTCAGCACTGGAGGTGGTGCTGTGCCAGAAATGGGTCTTCCCTTTCCAGTTCAGGCATGACTATTGAAGTGACAGACCAGTAAATAATAACAAACACACCCTCCTGTGAGCTTTCCTGTGTCAGCTTTACTTATGAATAGTTTTCCTTGGGTTGCTGTGAAAGGATGTGGACCTGTTCCTTGGTTATTGACTGAAATCATGTAACTGTTGTGGCATAATGAGGCATGAAATTTATTGTCAGAAAAATGGTGTCCAGGAACGTAAGTGCTGAATATTTTATCTTGCTGGAGTGCTGCCCACCCAAGAAGGATTTTTAACTCTTCAGTCATTTCTTATTAGTTAGGGTGTTAAATGTCACATACCCCTGCTTCCCTCCTCTCCTACAGGGTGGAGAGGGAGTCAGCTCATATGGTTCCCCTGGGAAGAAGATTGAAGCTTATGCTCTTCAAATGCTGCTTTGCACAAGTGGGCTGTTTTTCTGTACAATGACAGAGGAGGATGAGAAGCTGTGAGGTGCAAAGAAGTGTTATGGCAGGGGCTCTCCTTTCAGCTGTGAGATATCACCTCACTTCTCTCCTGAAGTCCAGACTTTGAAAACACTGAAATACAAATGTTCCCATTGGTCAGACTGGCTGTGCTGGGGCTACCTGTATCTGAATGCTGGGGCCTTGGGACCGTAGATTCTCTGCCTGGGGAAGTCAGTGTTCAGCTCTCTGGGTGCTGGTGGTGCAGCCTCACTTTGGCTGGCTGGTTGCTCCATGCCTTAGAACAAGCCCTAGCACTCAGAGATTAGGGCATGTTGCTTTGCCTCCCTGTCCTCACCTCCCTTGCAGCTCACCAGAATTAATTAGAGCACAAATCATTGCTGATTTAACTCTGACTGGCACAGTGATATGTGGAGCCCAGAGATGAGGCTGAATAGGTTGAAATTTTTTAAACAATTCTTTCTAGAATGAGGAATATTGCACTAAAAATCCATTCTTTTTCTGTTCGTGACTTTGTGGTTGTGGTGGACTTTTCAACATTTTGCAGGACAAAAATGTTTCATTTTGACATTTCATGCTACACTGCACTAAGTTTGTGTTTCTTCCAGTGTTCTGGCACAAGTAGAAGTTCTTGACATTAGTCAAAAGTGGATGAATTTGTTGTATTTCCAGCCTAGATGGTTTCTTCATGTTGCAAAACCTGCTCCAGGGTAGACTCTGTGCTCAAGAGAGATTTCTTCATGCTGCTGCTGCTCTGTCCCAACCTACCAGTGTCCTGCTTGCCACCACTCACAGTGGGACTGATGGCAGCAGATCCATGCTGCTGGGTTTAGTGCCTCGCTGTGCAGCTCTCCTGGATGTTGGGTTACAGCTCCTTTGCTAAGCTTCCAAGTCTCCTCTAGCTTATTACCTAAATTGTATCTAACCCTATGTCTTCTGAGGCAAGCAGCTAGTTGGTCAGGCAACGTCCTTCTCCTCTCTCCCTGTTATCTGTGACTGCCTGTTAATGGGCTGGTTTCTGTGCTGACAATTTCTGAGGAAGCCAAATCCTTCAGAAAGAGATGGGGAAAAGCTAAGTGATGTCAGTGCTGATCCCCATTTTCTGTGCTGTCATCCTTTCTGTTCTTCTCTCTGGTTGTCTTCCTTGACTACTGCTTCAGTAGCAGGGATGAGCACCCATCTGGAGGTGATGCAGCCTTTACCTGTTTGGAGGAGGGATGCTAGCAGGGGTAGGGGTTAGCAGGTGGGACCCACAGTGAGCCTGCTCTCCTCTCCGTCTTTTGGATGAACAGAGCTTCAGGTCTGGCAAGCTGGGTTTGTATCCTGCTTCTCTTTCCTCTGAGCTAGTGAGAGAAGTCAAGAGTCAGTGCCTGGATCTGCCTTGCTGGCATATGACTGGGGGATATGGATACTGCTGGCCTTGGTGATGAGCAGACACACAGTCCATAGAGGGCCAGATTGTCCCAAACCTGAGCTCAGGATGGACTGTGGTGAGCAGGTCGCTGGCAGAGCTGGGCAGGCAGTGAGCTTCCATGTGAGCTGTGCTGTCTCCTCAACACGTGGGACTGCATGGAAGGGAGAATGAACCTAGGGAAAGGGGAGGTTCATGCTGCGGCCTTTGAGATGCAGCCTGCTACCCCAAGGGGTTTGCTGAACATGGCACAGCAGAATTTATTATGCTTGGTCCTTGTAATTAACATCAGGTTTTACTTCAGTCCATTTTCATGTCTCTGTCATTCCTCCTTGTTATCTTGTGCTGTTTTCTCAGCTTTGGTTTGCCAGTTTGGCATCTCTGCTTGGCAAAAGTGCTGCTGTTCATTCATCTGGTCTTTGTGAAATGGAAGGACAAATCCTGCTGGCCAGGTCTGTGGACAGAGTGACCAGGATCTGCGCAGTCATCCTCACCGTTGTCTGTCTCACAGCATCACTTGCAGCCTGCCTGTCCCTTCTGCTCAGCGCTGCTTCTCAGATATATCGCGTCTTGTCTGTAAAACATGGCCATCCTTGAGTTGAGGCACCCACAGGTGAGGATCCATGGTCAAGCCATGCACAAACAAGAACTTGGGTTCTAGAAGAGTAATACGAGCCAAGTTTTGGCTTGGATCTGAAGAGCTGAGGTGGCATCCACCTTGTATATTGCACAGTCACTGTGGCAGGGTCTCTGTAGTACCAAGTATTTCACATAGCTGTGTGAGTGCATCCCCTACAATGCAGAGTGAGAGAGTCTCTTTAATGCCAGCACTTGGGATGTAAGACATGCTGCTATCAAAGGAGCTGCCAGGGTTTTCTATTCAACTTTTTTGATCTTGGGTAACTGGTGTTGTAATAGTAACATAGCCCAAATCTTCCAAGTAGCTGTGGTATAACATCATGTTTGATTTGTTCTTTTGTTTTCTGGGTATAGAAATGTTCACCTGGTCATCCAGTAGGACTGGAGAAAGTGTTCATGGGTTCTTACTCAAAGTATGTTAAAGACTTGAGGTTCCCCAGCATGGTGTTCTGCACACAGTGTCTGAGGAGTACCCCTGCTTTCTAAGAGCTCTCTCAGATTAACTCGGCATTTACACAATGACAGTGATGCAGTCCTTTCACATGGCAGAGTTGGAAATAAGATGCTGATCTGATACTCAATCCAGTACTATGATCCACAGTTTTGACTTGAAAATGCTGTTGCAGGGTGCATCTGTCCTTTTCCTTCTGAGGAGTAAGCCCCAGCCTCTGGAGTGGGAGCTGAGTGATGCACAGTGACTACACTGCACTTGACAGAGTTAAGAGGAGTCTGAGCCCAAAGCTTGGGCAATGCACACAGCCAGCTGCTTATGTTACAGCAGTACTGCCTGCTTGCCTTCTCCCAAATGCTGCAAGGGAGAAAGGACCTGATTGAGTTTTCCACAGCTGGTGCCTGTCTGGGCACTGACCGACAATACAGACTCTGTACCCCAGGGAGGTGATGCCTAGGTCCATGCTCTTGGTTCCCAGGCTAACACATTATCTGTCTGATCCTTGCTGTTCTTCTCCCCCTTCCCCCTCTTGTACCAGCGTGTGTGCAGCCTGCTTCCACGCACCATCGCTGTGCCCTCCCCTGCTCCTCATGTTTGATAAGAGGAAGTGTGCGATGCCAGATAAACACATTCCTGTTCCAAACTGCTTGGGTTTATTTTAATCTGCCTGGGCTGTTCAGCAGCCTCAGCACTCTGTTCAGCACCGAGTGCAAAGCCAACACTGTATTATCAAGGAGGAGCATTTAAATGTCCTTAGCCCTGCAGCAGTTTGGTTGGAGAAGAGAGACCCTCTGCCATCCTTTGCTTGGGCCACTGCCTGTCATTGTTGTCACCCTTACACCATCATCTTCTCACTCTTCCTCTCTACTAGAACCATATTGCATCTGTACTGCAAGATGTCAGGGAAACATATGCTCCAGCTTTTAGTACATTTGCATAATTAGAGTAATGTGTATGAATAATTTATAGCTGTATGTGGCTGCTCAGTGTGTGACGTTAGCACCCCTTGCTAAATCCTTTCCAGTGGGTGGTGCAGATCCTGCATCAGAGCCATTGTGCCGATGCAGTGTGCAGCCTGTTGGCAGATGCAGGAGTTCTGCTTTGAGATCAGTATGTACATACATGTATGTGGTTTTGTGTGTGCATAAATGTATTTAGTGGAGAAAGGTGGCCTTCTACAATTGCAGGGGAGGGACAGGCTGGAAGTCTCAGAGGCTAAAATGCCTTAGACTCTAAGACTCAAAACTTGCTCCATTTATGCAGACAGAAGCTGTGAAGGAAAATGTTCTGCAACATTTGCAAGCTGAGGCAGGGATTTTTCCGGCAGGACTCAGGTGTGACTGGTTTGTTGGTTGGTGTGCCAGCTTTATGAGTTTGAGGGGGTTTTTTAAATGACTTTTTCAGATCATAAAACTCAGCAGCAGCTTGCGGGAGGAGGGAGGGGAATAAACTTGCCTGCACTGTGTCACAGCCTGATCTCAATCAGTCACTCAATAGATAGTAGCAAAGGATTGCTTAAGCACTGTCTCACTATTTCCCAGCTCTTCAGTGTGTGGGTTCTCATGCTGGAAAGCTCAGAGTCCCAGGTAGGTTTTCTAAAGGAGTGATCTGAGTGGTTGAGTTCTGGTATTTATGTTCTAGTTAATTTTAGCTTAAACTATATTTGGCCCTTTCCAAATGTTTGTGAGCCTTGCTGGAAAGCACTGTGTAAACTGGGATGGTGTTTAGGCACACACACTTCCTAGCTCATTGGTATTACTATGTATTCACAGTTTCCACTGGGAAACTGAGGCTGAGCATGTCTGCATACAGCCCACATGGTGCAGCCTGGGCTGCGCTCCATCACATGCCCAGCTAGCAGGTCCTTGGGGGGGCAACAGGGATAGTAAAAGTCCTTAAAGTCCTTGCTTTGAACCTTTTCTCTTCACAAAATTGCTTTGTAAAGATAATGCACTTGCAGCTAGCTGGTGAGTTAGCAAAATCGGAGGAGGTTGCCACTGAGTTTTATGGAGTCATTTCTGATTTATATTGCTCTCAGTGACAAGTTAAATGAGCCCAGTATTCAACAGACTGATGTTCAGGTGCATGCATCTCCTGAGCGTGCTGCTCTGCACTTCCTGGCCAAAAACATAGCCTGTCAACAGCCATGTTTGTAAAATCCTCATGAATATTCAGTGACACTCGTACAATTGATGGTGTTGCCATTACACAGCAGTATGAATCCATGGGAGTGATGAGACCTTGGTGGATGTTTCTGGAAACCTCCCTCAGTTGGGATGTCCTGCCCTAGGCTAAAGGAGCCTATGTGGTCCCCACATCCATTTCAGCTTAAAGCATTACCTTCAGACTGCATTTAAAAACAAAGACAGCATCCAATCCAGCCCTGCCAGAATGCAGGATGAGTAATTAGGTGGAGATCATTAAAGTTTGCCTCCTTAAAAACATACATAGATTATTCTTTAATGGAAAGTTAATTGTTTTATTATTCTCTCCAGATGGTTCTTTTCCTTTACATTCACAGGGGAATTGCTATAGCCTGGGATTCAGTCTTCTGTGAGCAGAGCTGAAAGCCAAAAATGCAGCTCTATCACGGATCCAGATACAAAGCAGTAGAAAATACGAATATATATGTTTGATCACAGTTTAAGATTTTAAATATTATTTAAGTGTAAGTGCCCCCTCAACTTGCAGTGCTGCAGGCTGTGGAGTTTGCATTTCTCTTCCTGGTAGGTTTGTCAAGCAAACACTGGGTATTTGACACTTGGGGCTAATCCAGCACTTCCAGATACTGGGCTGTGGAGGAGCCTGCAATGGCCAGTGCTCACATACACAGTTGCACTAAAAGGTTTAAAGAAGGAAACTGTCATTAGATACTCTGGGTTAGTGTATGGAGGAAGTAATGAAATGTGCTACATCTCCTTTGTTCTGAATATAGAAGTGTAGGAGGGCTTGGGAAGGTGGGGATGACTTCTCAAGGGCACAGTTGTGGTTTTTATGTTCTAGTGTGACTTCAAGCTGATAAATTACAGCTGTGAGCTTGCATGCTAAGTGAGCATATTTATCGTTTCTCATTACAACAGATCACCTTTGACATCTAATGTGAATAACTTGAATGAGCCCTTTATTTCAAACAGCCAGCCATGCTGACCTATTGGCCTGCAATGATTCTGCTGGCTTCATAGGTACTTATTTCCTTTTAATTATTTAGTGTTAAATATTATTGTAAGGGAGGAATTGAGAGTGGAGTCTTAGATCAGCCTTGCCTTCCTCACTGAAGTCTAGATGATGTGCTTATGTTGAAGAGCTTTGCTTGAAGACTGAGGACCTGTGCTATGGTTAAAGCTGTAGTTTGCTGTTGCTTTACTGAAGGAGTTGACTCTGCCTCTTGGGAGACTCCAGATTCTGGCAACCTTCAGGGATCTGTAGTTTTCCAACACTTGTGTCCTTTGCAGCTTGCTATAATGATGCTGCATACAATGAGCTTGAAAAACGCCATGCTCTTTTGTGTCTTAGGGATAAGCCAGATTCTCTTGTAGCTTCAGAGGTCATATTGAGAGCAGAGAGAATGAAGGGAAGAAGGAAGATGAACAGGCTAAGGAGGAAATGTAGCAGGAAGGTGATGCTAATGATTATGGATTCTCTTCTCCCTCTGTTGCTCTGGGGCTGGTCAATGCCAACTGACATATGCGGAGCCTCTCTTTGTTTTGATACATTTTGGAGGATTTCTCTGTTTCATTTTTTGAGGCTTTATATTTGTCTCATTCTTGTTATTCAGTTATTCACTGGCCTTCACATTTTATTGGCTTTTTTCCCCATATTCTAACTGACCTTTCATACCTGTAAGCATCCAAGACAGATTCAGTATGAGTTTGTTCAGCACCTACCGTGACCAACAACAGTGTCATGCTTCTTGGACACTGACCATAGTATATATATTAAATAGAAAGTAAGAGCACTGAGAAGAATCCTGTCTGAATGAAACATGAGATGTCCTGGGTGAAGAGATGCTGTGAATGAGAGGCATGGCTGTTTCTAGCAGGGCAGCTCCCTGCATGCTTGGGTGGTGTGTCTTGGATTTGTGGCAGGATCTAGATATGTATATGTGTCAGAAGAGGCACTCTAGGGATTGTTTAAGCAGGAGCATTAGTTATCATTTATGGATGCCCAAGTGAAGCCTTTGGCTGTAGCTAGGAGGCATGGAGCAGATTTTCAGATCCCTGCTGTGACTGTAAGGCCAGGTAAATAGAGAAGGAGGAGACAGCAGGGGGTTTATGTGACTTGAGGAGTGAAGAAGATTGTAATGGTAAATGTTGGGTTACTTTTAAAAACAAGTAGGTCACTGCAGATACCGTGGTTAGTGAATAGAAAAAGAAAGGCAAGCGGATTTATTGCTTGTTCTTGTAAAGATTTGTTACACTCTGAAGCTCACTTCACTGCTCAGCATGCTGTCATCTTTGCTTTTGTAAGTTCTTTGTCTCTGTTTTTGTCAGTGGTCCAGCAAGGATGACACTAGACCCGAGATTAGGGACCTGGGATGCTCAAAGGAACCTTGGATCCCAGTCACCTTGGGCACTGTGAGTAGGCTGGGCCTTACCATAACTCTTTGCTGGGAACATCAGCTGCTGTTCCTGTTTCCTGCTTTAGCAGGGATTTGCCTGTGACCCCACAGTGCTCAAGAGACACTGTTTAAAATTCAAACTGCCCTTTGTCTTCTGCATCTTTTGCCAAGAAAAACATCCATCTCCATCCCTGCCCTTTGTAAAAGGGAAAGGATGGCTACGTAATAGCCAGTGATAATTATTTGACACGAGCTATACACATATTCAGGGCATCAATGTTGTGTATGTCTGATTCTGAGTATAAATGATAGCCCCAACATATTCTTAAACTCTGTGTCTTGGTGTTCAGTGAAAAAGAAATCATAGCATAGAATCACAGAATGGTTTGGGTTGGAAGGGACCTTAAAGCTCATCCAGTTCCAGCCCCTTGCACAGACAGGGACACCTTCCACAAGAACAGGTTGCTCCAAGCCTTGTCCAACCTGGCTGCTTATTAAGATTACTTTTAAACATCTCCATACAGAAGAGAAGGAAAACATTGCAGCCTGGCCACTGTAAGTAGGTGAATTGATGCTTGGGCAAGGGAAGTCCTCACTCTGAAGTGAGTCTGTGGAGGGCTGGGGATGTAATTGTGAATCCTGACTCCAGGGGTTATTTTCCAAATGTCTTCCTTATAACAACTTCTCGGTTTGTGGTTTCTGGCTCACTACTACATCTGTTAGCCCTGAGCAGTGGATCCTGGGAAATACAAGTGAGACAGACAAACTTTCAGCTTTGGACTTCTCCCTTAGGAAACTTATCTGTGGCATGGTTCACAAGTGGCAGCTTCTTTTTTACATTGATAGGGTTTGTAACACGTGGCGTGTTGTGTTTGGCTCTGCCTTCATGTCCCCCCCACGACCACGTGCTGTGCCTTTGCTCTAACCCTACCTCCACTGTTGGGATGAGTTTGGAGCCTGAGCAGCGGTTCATTGCTGGCTTTCCCTCTGCCTTAGCTGTGTGCTAGCTCTTGAATGACAATTTGAGGTGCCTGAAGTGTTCTGTGGAAGAAAATTAATTGGTTTTGACAAACCACAGCAGTCCCTTGGGTGCCTGGGAGTGCAACATTTATTGAAACCAGGCAGGAAATCAAAACGCTCTGCTGTTCATTCACCTCCTGCACGGCTGTACTGAGAAAAATCAAAACATCCTTAACCTGCCTCTGTGTTTCTCTCTCTGGCATTCAGATCCTCAGCAACTTTCTAATAAACCCTCCTTTTTCTTATAGAAGAGAGTTTGGTGTCATGAAAAATGCTGGAATGACAGCCCAGGGCATACATGGTCTCTGTTTACCCACATACCAAATGCAGCATCAGGGCAAACGTACTTGCCATGGTACTTCCACCTTCACCTGCAGCATCCCAAAGGAGGGCAGGGAATTGCAGTTTTCCAGCACTTCTAGACTTAGCCTCCCTGCTTACACAACTCAGTAAGGAATCAGGCTTCTCCTGGTATTGCAAAACAGCATTAAGGAAGACTTTTTCATCACAGCTGTAGGTATAACAACTTCAATGCAAATCTCAAACTGAAAGCACTCTGCTAGCAGAAACCACCTCCTAGCCTCACTCTTGCAGGAGTCTGGCCTGTCTTCCTAACATATTGGTTACAATCTGATTCATTTCTAAAACATATGCTGATATCCAGTGCAAGCTACAACCCTTCTTGTTGGCAGAAGAAGATACCTGTATGTGTGAAAGGTGTGTTACAGTGCACAGCCCCAGCTGTGACTGTGCTTACAGCAATGTGGATGCCATTCAGTTGGCCACTGCCTTGAGGTCACCAGTTTGCTCTGTGCTGACTCGCTGATGGGAGTCATCAAGTTACCAGCAAGTTTAAGTTCCTATTGGGTTCACCAGCTCTAAAGGCAAGACTGGGAAATGAGGGTACTAGTTCTGATGCAACAGCTAGTTACTGCCCAGCTGCAGTCACAAAATAGGGTTGGTTTTAGCTGTACAGGGATGTCCACCTGTCAGCCTGTAACGTGACGTGTGATTTCTGGACCATGCCCTACTTTATAGGGCTGTGAAATGTTCTTAGAGGTCTTCTGCTGTCCATGGGCATCCCAAGGAATGGAAATGGTGGGGAACACCATATGCCTTTATCCTGTAGGATTAGGGATCCTAGCCTCATGGACTGGAAAAAGTACTGGAGCCACTGGAAGGTGCTGGGAAAAGATTCACAGATCAATGATATAAGGGAGCTGTGCAGCCCCTCCTGGGGCCTTGTTGCAAGAGAATTTTGGGAGTTTAACAGGTGGCTTTTTCTGCTGTCCATCACAAGATTTATATGGGTATGGTAGGGCTGAGCACTCTGAATTCAGTGAGCCAGTATCTGGGGGAAGCTGCATTAAGCAAGAAGTCCTAAGGGTCTTATGTGTGTTCTTGGTAGCTGCAAGTGTCAAACAGAGGTGGGACATTAGGTTAAGAAAGCAACCTTGCCCCAAAGCTGTCTGTGTGGTTTGAAGTTCCTGCTGGTTTCTGGGGTGACAGAGATGAGGAAGTGATGAAGCCACAGAGGAAGCATTTGCTTTTGAAGTCTTGCTGTGAATTGGCTCTTTCAGTTACCCCTTTCCAGAGCAATGGTGTGGTATCTGTAAAAGGGACATTTGGGGAGACCACCTTAGTAGGTCCTTGAGACAGAGCAGGTAATGTGAATATGGCAGTGAGTGGAGCAGTGTGAGTGGCTGCTCACTCTGTGTCATGGTGACATGGTGACAAGGCCTTAAGCAATTAATTAGCAGAGCTGAGAAGCTGAGCTCAGTGCTATAGGTGGTCTGCAGTTGTACCAGCAAGATAGACACACAGGCTTTAGTTTTCTGCCTTGGCAGCTAGCTGAGGGCTTGTCTTGATGGGTGTTCATTAATAGCTTGTAGAAGCATTGCATTATCTTCTAGAATAGCCTGTACAAGATCTGCCTTAAATGCCCAGTGATGTGGGAGGCTAAAATGGGGTGATGAGCAATCTGAAATGCAGCTTTGGCAGGTCTGGGTACTGTAGGAGGAAACTTGCATATGTGGTCCAGGGCAGAGTAGTGCTTCCACTCTGTAGGACATCATCTCACCTGCCTGATGAGAGGTCCCGTGGAGGGAGGTAAATGGGTACCAGCACTGGAGTGGAGGGTCAGAGTGTAGGTGTTCATATGGACAGGGAGGGTTGAAGGTTTGCACTAGAAGCCACTAGAAGTGACCTGGGTGCTGGCAGAGTGAATGCAGGGAGTGGCAGCACTGCTGTCTGGAATTACTCCATTGCTTTCTTCTTTACCTTTTCCTCTTCCAGTGACTCTGCTTTCTGGCATAACAATTATCAATGTTGGATATCAATGTCGGTAGGAAACTGGCTGTAGCTAAAATTGTAAATTAACTGCTTTGAAGCTTATGTCCCAGATGTCAGTAGTGATAAATGCTGTTGAGTGGTTTCTAGCTCGAAAAGACTTTGAGCAGTGTCATTTTTCATGGGAAAACTTCCCATATGCTTCTCCAAGAGGCTTTTCTGGGCAATTAAGTGACATGCTGTATGCAAAGATAACATGAATTCAGAGTGCTGCTGCGTTTCATCTTCTGTGACACATCATATATATGATGGAAATGGCCACCATGGGTTTGGCCCTTGGTCTCAGTTACTTCTGCAGGTGCAGGGTTTGCCATGCAGCTATCACCAGTAACCAACAAGACTGCTGTGGTGTTTGTTGTATGAACAGTTGTATGAGCATGACAGGCTATAAAGTTGGGATGTGGGAGGATCTGTGGGAGAGGAAATCCCATCCTTACAATCCTTACATCCTTACAGGGGACCCTGCTGAATGGCAGAGTACTTAGTCTTGTAGGGCATCAGCTCCTGTGCCAGTGGGATGTCAGGGTATGGAGATGAAACGCGCTGGACAAGGTTTAAGTGTAACAGGATTGAAGATCCTTTGATGCAATTGAATGGCACCTCTTTTTCCTCTCTTATTTAACAAACTAATAGTTTTTCTCAGAAGTAGCATGTGACTGTGTAGGGAAAACAGAAGTGTGCTGCTCATCACTTCCAGGGCAATAGAACAAAGTAGTCTGGGGAAAAATTCAGCAAAACTCCTCATTCTAGATGAATGCAGGGTCTCTCACAGCCCTCAGCAAAGGGAGGGTACAGCATGGATTGTGAGGGGGCTTTCAGAGTCCTCCAGAGAACGTCATCTGGTAGCACTGGTGGCTTCAGTCAGTTTGGGGACTGAGGTGTGAGCTGCCTCGGTCCCTGTACAGCTCCATGCACGGTGCCATCTGCCTCTGTGCCTCCCATGAGTCAAGCCCTCTGAGATTTTCCCTGCTTGACTCCTCTGTGCCAGCAGTCCTGAGGTCCCTGCTGCTTTGCATTGCAGCAGTGTGTCAAGAAATCCTGGCTCCTGGGGTCAAGTGCTAAGCGTTTGCTTCTTTATCAGATATTTGCTTAGGAGGATTTCATTATACTGAATCTACTAGCTTTGAATAAATTCACATGCAGTACATTTATTCTTGTGCTTTTTGAAGGGGCTCTGTGCTAGAGAAAACTTTGAAGACGACCATTTATACCAAAAGCAATTACTTTCCCAGTAATTCTGTATGTATTGCACTGCAGATACTGTATTTCTATTTGACTATGAGCTTTCTCCCAAGTGCCACTGCTGTGCTGTGCTGGAAGTGGAGGAAGTCAGGTGCTTGAATTTGAGGTGCCCCAACATTTCCATAATTAACACTGACTGTATTTGTGCACATAATTGAACAAGCTCCACTTGTCTGAGTAAAGCCACAGGTTGATGTTGTCAGAGTCGATCCGCAGTTGCTTCATAGGAAGCATGTGGAGGTTTTGGGTTGTTTTCTTAGGGGTGGTTGTTTGGTTGGTTGGTGGGGGTTTTGGCAAGATGAGGGTTTCAGCTTCTGGTTTGTTGGATTTTTCAGCCAGGCAGCAGAGCTGGTCTTAGGTGACACTGCAGAAGGCATCTCCAAAGCCTTGTCACTCAGGTCATGAGTATCTAGGAATGGTACTCTGCAAGATGAATAAACTGAAGTATTGGCAAAAGCAGCTTACTATTGGATTTGGAGTAATAAACCTGTAAAAACCATCCATCTGCAAATAACTTTAAAATGTGTGATAGGGGAAAAAGCTGAATCCTTCCCTTCAGCAGCTGGTTTGCTCTGGCAATGTGCTGCAATGCCATATGCACAAGCGCTCTTCCTGCTGCCTCAGTTGCAGCCCTCTGGGCACAGGAACTGCACCCACTTGACCAAGTCCAAAACAAAGCAAGAGGAAAAGCTCAGGTTGGTCTGATAACCCATCAAATCCTCTCTGCACTGGTTTATTTTATGTGCCTCAGTGGAAGCAAAGCCAGCAGAGGAATCATGCAGCACCTCTGTGTTGAGCAGGATAAAAATACCTGGTGGTGATAGAAAAGCAATGCTTTGGGGCTGAAGGTTTGATTTACCAGAATTGATGGTTTTATAGATACTGATGGTGATCATTGCTGTCCATTCTCCATTTAAATGTGCTCTCAGCCTTCTGGAGTGCAAGCATGTGCCTGAATCCTTTTGAAAATGGACAAGGGAATACTGGGGGGATGTGCACAAAGAAGCAGCATGTTCATACTAAAATCCAGAAGAGTAGCATATTTTTTTATCCAGCACGAGTTTCTTATTAACAAGATTTGTTTCATTTAGGAGTGGCTCACTGACTAGGTTAAATAAGGAAAACCAAACCCTTGGAGAAGTGTAGGTCCCTTTTAAATTGCAAATTCTATATTCTATGCTAGATTCTTGTTTTATGGGAACCAGTGATAGTAACAGTACACATGTCTACATATTTAATCAGAAAGAAAAACGTGGTTTTCCAGGAAAGTTATTATACACAAAATAACTCATTAATTATAAACTATTGCTGTTACAATGTAGACTACTTGTGCTCAAGCCCAAATCTGAAATGAAAACAAGAAAACAAAACCTTGTCATCTGAACAGGCCACAACATCTCAGTCTAAACTCTGTGGCCTGCTTTAACCCTTGCAATAGACTGAAGGGAAAAATCTCATAGTGACTTTCCTATTACTGCTGTAATGAGGGAGACAGGAAACAGGAACATTTATCGGATTATTTCTATGGTGTGAGAATGTCATAGGGCTTTCTGGGCTGCTCATTATCCAAGTAAGCCACAGGCATCTGGAGGAATCACACATCCCACTTGATTTTTGACCTTTATTCCTCACATGGCATTTGGTTTAGGATTTCATGGCAAATAGAAAATGTATTTCTGGATGAGTGGGTCTGTGAAGTTTCAGTTAGCCCAGTTAGGGCACACACTGGAGCTGATGTGTTGGCAAAGGAAGGAAAGACTTCTGTGATTCAGGTAGAAAGCAGCTGGTCAGGACATCTGTGGCTGGGTCCTAACTCTGTCTGTGGGCCTGGGAAGGTCCTCGATCTCCATGCATCATCCAGTGTACAGATCTGTTGATGGACTTCCCTCCCACAGTGAGGATTTCCAAATTCGCATTCGATGAATGTTAGTAACACCCATCCCGGAAAAACCTAGGGACAATTTGCACACTGTTTGTTACCTTTAAGAGGAAACCAAAAGAAAAGTAAGCACACCGTGAGTGTTTTGTAATTCAAGTTTTGAAGCTGACGCATAATGGGTATAAATTAGCCTGAACTGAAAGTAAAGAAAAACTTGGGGCACAACAGGGCTTTGCACCACTTTGCTAGTTATTCATAGAAAAGTGCGTTTTGGCAGGTTTCCACTTCAGGCTTCCTTGTGTGCTATTATAACCCTCTTCAGAGAGGTCCTTTGAAAAATCACACATGTGAACTCACTTAAATCCTTCCTCACTCCCCCAAAAAATAAGCTTTTAATGGAGGTTTAAGGCTCAGGCTGCTTCTAGCTGTTGCGGTCTGCCTCAGGTTTAGTTATCTTTCTCATTAAAGACTGAGCAGAAGTGGAATCAGCACTGCAATAAAAGGTGTCCCTATTTCATAAAGGAACTTAAGAGCAGCTGTTGAGGACAAACATTAGCCTAAGAAGGTCTCTAGGGGTTGGCTTTGACAGAGGTAATCTTTCTTGTAATACCATTCCTAATGTGGATCTCTGTTAGCTATATGTAATAATTTCTTCCTCTCTATTCGTTCTGATAAATCTCTAGGGCAGCTTGTACGTGCTGTAGAGTATTTACCATATATCTTTCCATGGTCTTTCTCATAGTCTTATAATGTGTGTCTGATGCAGGTCTGTTCTTTTCTCAATGTGTGGTGTTCCTCCTAATTTCTCCTTTACCCATTATAGTAAGTCTGTCTTCTCCCTCAGATGGCCTTCTCTGAGCATTGCACCAGTGAGCTGAGGGCATTTCGAATTGCAGTTCCTGCTCATGGTATCTGCAGCGCTGGGAGCAGAAGGGGGAGGAGCAGTACAGTACTGATTGCCTCAGTATCCTCTAGTTCTCACTGGTGGCTCCTGTTCACATATGTCTGTTGTTCAAAAGATACTTAGGAATTCAACTACAGTAGCTACAGTCTCAAGCTTGTTGCTTTTGGTCCTGGCACGTTTCCCCAGCGAATCTTTCTTGTTTGCTATTCATTTCTCATGTCCTGACACTAGCTGTTATCAAGTGGTGTCTTGATGCTTTAAGATGTCTGGAGGTGGTTTAGGAATCTTGTTACTCCTACTTCTCTTCCTTTGCATCTCTTTCACTATGTAGATGGTACTGTAATAGAATAACACCTCATGGAGGAGACTGTTGGATTTTGTTTTGACTATTACTGCTTGATTACATTTGTTGTTGCCTTTTTTCCTGCTTTTTTTTCTTCCATGCTTTGGATTTACCTGCAGATGTTTTGGTCAAATATTGAGGCACACAAAACCATGGCCAGAACAAGTCTTCTCTAAGAATAATATTAGAACTCTTGTTTGAATCTTCCTCTGTCTCTGCCACCCCAAAACCCACTCTCACCCCAATGCCACCTCTCACCCCTATGCAACTCCAGTGTTTCTGGTGGCAGATGATTTCTTCTATTTGTCACCTAAAGCTCTCCTGCCTGTCTAGAAAATCTCATTCACTTTTTAGGCCAGTCAGAGGGATCCCACACTCTCAGTTGACTGAGAAGTGGGGGACTCTCTTCATCTCTGACCTTTTGTTTGCTGCAGCTGAACAGAAGGGTGTAGCATTTGGGATGGGTCTGTGTCATGCCCATGGTGTGCAGGGGAAGCATTCTTGCATCTGCTCTGTTCCGTCTTGGGAAAAGCAGCTCACAGCTGTAATTCCTGCAGCCAGAGGCACTCAACAAGTGATGGGTCAACAGGATTGTCCTGACTGTCCAAGGGAGGGCCCTGAAGATTCCTGGGTGTCAGCCAGAGCTGGACCTTTGCTGCTTTCCTGGGATACCTGGGACTGCATCACCTGTCTGTTGTCCCCTAGGAAAGGAAGAGATGCAGCTGACCAAACTCAATTACTTTGTCAATGAGGATGAATAAGGATCATAATCCAATTGTTATGGCAATTGCAATGCAGCAAACTCGAGGCACCTTTCCAAGGCTTCTATATTTATACCTTCTTTAAAGCAAAAGGAGGCCAACCAGCATTTCCCAGGCTTTCCTTGTAACCTGAACAAAGCATGCTGCCAGCTCAGACATATCTGTGATGATTGACAGATGCCAGTAGGACCATCTCTTTTACTGTGTCTTCCTCGTGCACTCTGCATCTAGCACCAGGGGCTGAAGGCTGGTAGTGACTTATACAAATAACAAATACATAATAAATAAGTAATAATAATAATAAATGATAAAACTCTTCTCAGCACTTGCAGTTCCACTCAGTGCAAAGCTTTATCTGACAGCTGCCAGTGTTCCCAAAACTATGGGAAATTAGAACTATTTAATTTAAAATCATAGTTTTTTTAATGTGAAAATACAGCATAGCATCCAAGTTTGTAGCACTTAGGAGTATGGGTGAAGGAATCTGAGAGTCTAGAAGCAAATCTGAACAAGATTGATTATTCATTATTAGGTCCTTTCAGGAATTTGTCTTAGTTTTTTCTATGTTTCAGATGATATTAACAACAAGATAATGAAGACTAATTTTCCATAGCTGTAACTGAAAGCTTGCTACTGGCTGTATTTGAGGCAACCAGGTCATACTTTGGTTTAATTATTAAAGATTGTTGTATCTAATTACACAGATACAATGAACTTGAGTCGTAACACCTACAAAGTGGGGTCTAATGTTACATTAGACCTCTTCTACAGGTAACTTGTGTGCACCGAGTTTCTTCTAATGAAGAAGAACGCTTCACCTGGCTGCTGCAGGTGAGGTGCGTGCCATGACTACTTGTGCAGTGGGACACCACAGACCCATCATCTTTAAGGGCAGAGCTGCTGTGCCCCGCAGCAGCGCTAACAGGGGGGCTGAGGGGCTGAATGGGAAGCTCTGAGAACACAAGGCTGTTGGGGCTGGAGGATTGATCACTCCCTGGTCTCCTCCTACATAGAGACCTGTGTCCCTCTGCTCACTGGGGAGTCATAAAATCAATTACAAATTAAAGGCCAGATTCATGAGTTCACTTCAGCTGCTCTAGTGGTACAAACCAGCTGCAAATCCAGCTTTTATGCTGTTATTATTTCCCCCAGCTTTAATGTGTTAGTAACTTTGCCCTTAAAAGCAATTTCTGAAATGGCTTGAGAATGCTGCTTAACTTCAAAGTGGCAACAAATACTGCATTGCAAATTCTCCTTGGGCTACTTGGGTACTTCTTTATAATAATTTTGAAAACAAAGGATATTCTTCAGGGAAAGCCTGTGCTAAGGTGAATGATGTATCTGAAGTATCTGAAGGGGGCCTATAGGGATGCTGGGGAGGGACTCTTCCTTAGGGACTGTAGTGACAGGACAAGGGGTAATGGGTTCAAACTTAAACAGGGGAGATTTAGATTGGATATAAGGAAGAAATTCTTTCCTGTTAGGGTGGTGAGGCACTGGAATGGGTTGCCTAGGAAAGTTGTGAGTGCTCCATCCCTGGCAGTGTTCAAGGCCAGGTTGGACAGAGCCTTGGGTGACATGGTTTAGTGTGAGGTGTCCCTGCTTATGGCAGGGGGGTTGGAACTGGATGATCTTAAGGTCCTTTCCAACCCTAACTATTGTATGATTCTGTGACACATGCAGAGTACACATCAGTGCCATCTGAGCAAGGCATTGCAGTTCCAATGGTCAGTCCTAAAACCAGGATTTGCACACTGAAGAATGACCATTATGTTGTATAATTCTGTTAAGATAAGGAGTTCTTGGGTAAAGCATAAGAAATCTCAATTCTGCCCTCTCCCACACTAGTACTATTTGTCTGCCTGTGTTAGAATTCATTGAATCATTGGACAGTGAGGTTTTGGGGGTTTTAGAATGTAACTGTGGTTATTTCATTGTTATATTCATACTGAAAGTTCCTACTCTCACTTCTTTCAGTAGTATGAAGGAAAAGAACAATCTGATTAAGGTTTAAGAACCCAAATAACATATTTCAAAATACAGTATATTAAGTAAAAATAGTCCCATATCCAGTGTAGTTTTGGTTGGCTGCATTATGCATCTCAGGTTGTCGATCTTGTTAGCTTTTCTTTCCAGTTTAGTGTTAAAACATCAACTTTCCTGAGTTCCTTATGTGTGTTCTTGCACAGTTGCGTTTAAATATTTCATCCAAAATTACTGATGTGCCTGCTCTGCTTTCTCATGTTTAAATGGGCATTATTTTTCCCACTTAGCTGTATCTTAGCATACATTTATTGTAAGTGGAATTGCCCCTGGCACTAGAGTTTTCATAGCAAGTCCCTAAACAATTGCCTTAAATTAACCAGCAATGTCTGGTGTGCCTGTGTGGGGCATTCGTTTGTTTCTGTATAGCACACACAGTGACATCGAGAAGACGCAGCCCTGCATGGGCTGATGTTTCTCTGGATTTGAATGGCTTTTCTCTACAAGCATCCTAGCCCTGGTTTTCCGAAGTTGAGAAAGGCCTGTTCCTGTATGTCTGCATCAGTCAGGTATAAAACCATCTGATAAGTTAATCAGAAATTAGATTAGATAAATTAACAAGAAATCAGAGAGAAGGGACAAGAGAGGAGAGATTACATAATCCATTTTATCAGAACAAGTGAAAATACCACTATTTTTCCCAAATAAGTCCTATACTCTGTCAGCACAACAATAAAGTACGTGTGCATATTCATCACAACCTGTACAGCCATACATTTGTATAATTAATCAGGATGGGGGAAAACACATTTGCATCTACGCAAATGGTCTTGCAGAAAATGAAGCAAGGAGAAACTGTTCCAAGTAATCACAACAAGTCTCCTTGCTCAGTGCAGCACGTCAGCTGATAGCTCTGTGGAGTTCCATGGGGTGGAATAAGGAAGGGAATTGAGGTGTTAATTCAGGAGTACACCAGCCTCTGTGCATCCATGTGTGCCTGCCCAGGGTGGTGTGTGTGCTTGCACGTGTGTACAGCCCATGTGTTGTGTTGACAATAGCTCCTTTGCTCTTGGGAAGAGTATAACCTGGTTTTAGACCAAACTCTTGGTGCGAGGCCAGAAGAAACCTTCCATCTTTGAGATTTGTGGAGGTTGCCAGACAGATCTTAAATACTTTCTTGAAGCTGCAATTATTTGTATTTTGGTTTCTTGTTGAAGGCCAGGTTCCTTGTGTCGACTTGGATAGGACCCTCGACATTGAAATGGGTCTGGAGTATGGCAAGTGATGTAAATCAATCAATGTGCACCTGTGCATCACCAGAGTGTCTCTGTTTAAAGTATTTCTCTCTCTCAGCTGCTTGAAGGCCATGGAGGGGTGATGAAATAAAAGCATTCATTCCCAACCCAGGCACATTACTTTGACTTGTCTTGGGCTGTTTTGACGTCTCCCTGTAAATACATTTATTTTTCATTAGGATGTTTCTGGGTTTGTGGCACCCAGGAAAGCCTTTTTGCTGTTCAGCGGTTACAGGCAAAATGAAGATAAAAAATGGTATTTAACTCCTGCTGAAGCCATGGCTCTGTTGTCTTTCCCTTGCTCCATGTGCGTGCTTGTGCAGGTGCAGCCTCATTCATGCAGGCTGCATGGGGATAAGCTGCTGTTGGTGAGGAGTTGAGCTCCAAGCACATCGAGTCCTAAGGTTTTGCTGCTGTGTCTGGAGAGCTCAGCTATGGGGCACCATGTGTGGCTGTGGCTTTTAGCTTGTGATCTTGCTGTCATCTCCTTGCTCCCACAGCAATTCCCTCCATCCTTCTCCAATGTGTTGCAAGGATGATTACACTGGAGGTGGAAATGTGGGGATGTTAGCATCTGTGAGGTCCCAGTAGGTACTGCTAGGGTTATGGTGGGAAGAACCTGCAGGGGATGATGTGCTTACTGCAGGGACTTCTTGTGCAGGCTGGATAGTCTCATCCTAGTGATGGCCTCAAAAAGATCATCAGAGAGTTTGTGGCATGGTAGCAAACACCAGGTACAGATGGATGTTGGCAGCTAGGGAATTAAACACACCCAGAAACAGGAATATTGTTTGGAGATCAGGAAATGCTTGGAAAGGTTAGAAAGTGAGCTGCAAGAAGCATGAAGACAAGAAAAACATGAAAATGAAGCTTTCCAGAGTGGCAGATCTGCTCTTTCTTCTTCCTAGTCTTTCAATTATTTCTCATTTATTTGAGCCCTCCCTCCTGTGCCCATCCCCTCCCTCCCAAACCCACTTGCTCATTGCATCCAACTGAGTTTCTGCTGAATTTTAAAATAACTTCTTTTTCTCCATCTCTAAACTGCTAATCTCCCAGGCTGAGGAATCCTGGGACAAAGAGGAGTCCGCAGAGTGGAACTCTGTAAAATTAGCTTTTGCAGCATTAGTGTGTGCACAGTCACAGGCTGAAGACCTGCAGCCCCCCGCCTGGCAGCCTGCCTCCCTAAGGCAAAGAGCTGCCTTTCTCCTCCTCCTCCCTTGCAGCCATCCCTCTGCTGTGGTGGGGGGAGGAAGGTTCGCATCTGTTTGGACAAGGGTTTAATTTGCATTGTCTCAGGCTTATCTGCTGTTATTGGAACGTGTTCTCTGTCAAATATAGCATAAAATTGAAAAATCTAGTGCTGATGTCAAGTCAGGGGGTTATGAGCTGGGAAAAGAGGGGATGTGGGGGGATGTTTTTAGTGTAGAAGCATTGAGTTGAGCACATTCTGTGCATTGCTGCCTTGTGCTGTAAGTCCTCCATCTAATCTTGGGGAGGAGATTTAATCTGGACTTCTCTGTGCAGAATAGGGATGGGTTTGGAGCCAAGGGAAGAGGCAGAGGTGAATGTGTTACAGACTGTGACACCCTGCAGGGAGAGACCTGCCTGTGCCTTGGGGAGATGAGCAGGCAGTGAAAGGCTTTAAGCAAGCAGTTGCAGGGCCACCCGCCTCCGCTGGGTGCCCGAGCCAGCAGAGAAGCCAAAGTACCATGTCTCCTGTCTCTGTACTCACCCATGAGCTGTGTGTTGTGTTGTGCACTAGAAACCCCTGCAGTTCCTCTGAAAACAGCTCTTCAGAGGCCTGATGAGACTGCACATGTGTTTCCTTCCTATGCAAGCAATAGATTCTGCCCTGAAATGTGGCTTTGAGCTCCTATGGACCATTTTGTGTGCTCTCCTATGCCCGATTTTGATGTAAGAACACTTCTCCTGGGCAACTTCACCAGTTTTCACTCTCTGCTACTTGCTGTCTGCAAATCACCTGTTCAAGCCTCATCTCCATTCCCTGCGCTTCTTCATTCCTCACTGCTTCTGCTGTTTATTAACTTGCTGTGCATGGCATCTGGGGAATTTGTTCATTGGAAAAGCAAAATGAAGTTGCATTCCAGCCTACCACATGTAGCAAGGTGCTCGCAGCCTGCCGGGCTTGAGCAGAACCCAGCTTGTGCTGCAAACCCTCCCCGCTTCCTTTCCCACCCCACTCAGCTGATTGCCTTCTATTTTTCCTTGTGGTGTTGTTATTAATAATCATATACCAATCTCCTCTGACAATCACAATCATTTCCTGGGAGAGAGCGAATCCAAGTCAACCACATCCAGCTACCCAGAGAAATGATGCTGTGTCTACCAGCCTGATGAATGCTGCTTCAGTCTGTGCCCTTTCTGTGCGTGGAGCATTTGATGCTGGAGGCTGCATTGGAGGCTTTGAGCTCTGTGTGCTTCTCAAGGAAGCTAGCTGCAGGGAGGAGACATGGCTGCTGAGGATTAAAGGGAATGGTGATTTTTTTGGGAATGACTGTGAGAAATAACATCCATCTGGCTGTTCCCCTGCGTGCATCTGCCTGCAGGGGCTGTCCAGAGAGCTGGTGTCCTCAGGCTGGTTCTGCATGGACCAAGTGTGTGGTTGTAACTGGCTTTGCAAAAGCTTTTTGGGTAATAAAATGAGCCACGTACCCCCTGCTTCCCCATGTATTTATTACCCCAGTTTCCATCCTCCTGCGACCTGGGTCCTGGGGAGCTCTTGCTGACAGGTTTCCTGCTGGAAAGGATTTCCAGTGGCAGAATGGGGGTGAAAGCTTTTCCCCAGAGCTAGCCAGTTTCTCAGTGAGCTCCCTCTTACTCTCCACTTGGCTCTGTGGGCTCCCAGGCTACATGTGCTGCCAGGTTTTTCTACCAGAGCAATTTCCCTTGTTGTAATTCTTGACAGCACCACTTTTTCTCTGAGAAACATTGGGCTGCTGAATGTCTAGCGAACTCAATTGGCCTGGATGGATGGGATGAGCCAGCTGGGTGTGCTCTGAGGCAAAACCACCCTTCCTTCCTCAAAGGAGTCACTATCAAGGAAAAGGTGGTGACTGCGATTTGCTGGGGTGAAAGATTGCACTTGGGTGGGAAGGAGAGCGTGGTAGGGACCTGCTTATAGGCACAGGGCATGGGACTTTTGAGTGGGATACCCCCAGTGTCTGTGGCTCTCCTCTGGGTTCTCTAGCTCTGCAGCATCCCTCACTCTGCCTTTTATGGCACTTCATGGTACGAAGATGACTTTTTTGGCTGATAGAGTTAGTGTGGCTGGCTGTGCCATGTGGAAAGCTGTTCTGTGTGCACAGGGGCTCATTGAAGTGAGATGCCCAGGAAGGGCAGAGCTGTGGGCTATGTCTTGGGAAACGAGGTCAAGAAACCCTTAGGAGCTCAATTAGCCACGGATGACCAGGACAAACTAGGGCACGGATTGCATGAGTGCTCGGCGAAGATGAGAGCCTGTGGCCTACTGGGTTTACTCCAGGCTTAGGGTGTCTTCATGGGTTTTGCCTTTACTTCTCCCTGTGGTGTTCTTGGGGTGGAAAGCCCAGACCTGAGTTCCCCTCTCACTGCTCCCATAAGCAGAGGGGTGCAGTCTGCTTCACACACACAAGCAGTACGTGGCTGGCCTCTCCCTGGCCATCTGGCTCCTCTCCTTCCCCTCATGTTCGTGGTCTTTGCTCAAGCAGATTCTGACATATATTTGTTTCTTCTATATTTCCTTGTGGATCTTTCTATGAAATATTGTGAAGTGGATCCTGTTTTATGTTACAAGCTGTTTGTAATGAGATTGGAGAGAGATACAGTGTTTGACTGCAGAGGCTGTTAATTTTAATATGCTGTGAATCTCGAGGTAGCTTTTTATTCTTCCTACATTGAACTTGCATGCTGCTGCTGCTACAGTCTGCATAGGGGACATGTCATGTGAAACAAAAAAGCTTAATGAAGGACAGAGGGAAGAACTCTGCCAGTGTTTCATAAGACATGAGTTTTATTTTCTTAAACACAAAACCATGAGTTCTAAAGACTCATGATTTAGCAGCTCTAAGAAGTTTGGCAGCAGTAAAAAGTACAGGGGGTGGTTGACAGAGGCCTTAAAAAAGCACCCAGCTCTGCTGGGCAGAAGATGAGGGTGCAGTGGAAAATACCAGTCCTTGCTGATCTGAGCAGACAAAGTCCTTCACAGGTGAGAGATGGAGGAGAGCACATTAGAAGCACGGGGCCATGGGTGGCAGGTTAGTGCTACAGAATATGTTCCTTAATGCTTGGTTGAGTTGGGCCAGTCAAATGAAAGGGGAAAGAACAGGGAAAAGTCATGAGGATATGGGAAGGAGGACTTGGGAACTCTTTGTAAGAGGCTTTAAGTAGATTCTTGCCTATGTCCTTAACCAAAATAAGACATAAAAGCCCATATGTGCCTAAAAAGCATCAGCTGCAGGGAAGCCTCAAAGTGGTACCCAAAGGTTCTCGGTGGGGGCCTGAGCAAGCTCTCTGTATTCAGTCAGTTCTGAGGAGTGGCTTCTGGACTGAAGTTTACTGAGCTCTAGGAGTAACAAACAAAGGGGTTTAGTTTAGTTGGGTTTTGGGGTATGGGTTTTTATTACAGCTGTAGCTGGACAGCTGCTCTCTGGCTGCCTTTTTGAGTTCCAGAGAGGGAATGGCCGCCATCTGTGTTCTGTTCTGTCAGTTGTCTGTGAGCAGCAGGCTGTAGGTACAACTGCATTTGATCATTTGTCAACTTTTCCTTTTGTGCTGAATCTCTGACAGTGTTTGCTGAAAACTCGCCCCGTTTATGCTCATATGACTGGCTGCTGCTGCAGCAATTGCAGGTGATGAAGGAAGAGAAGCTGGGACATGGCTACCGCACATCTGCAATTGTGTATTTGTCAACAATAAGGTACTCGCTCAGCTTGCTAATAACAGACATTGGGAAAGAGGTGGTTCCAGTCTTCGCACGCAATTACTGGTTCCCTGAATCTGTAGGCAGACTGACAGCATATCAAATCGCCTTTGCAGAACTGCTCTTGGAGGTGTGTTTCCCATCAGCAGCTGCCTCAGAGATGTAAGATCCAAAGCAGACCTACAGATTCTCGGAGTGGTGGTGACCACTGGTGATGAAACCCTGGGAGATGTGTGTCGGACCTGGCCCTGCTGCTACAGCCACTGAGGTTTTTAACATTAATAGCAGGTCTTCCCAGAATCCAGCCTTTGTGCTCCAGTGCATGTAAAATTCAGCTCCACCGGAGCTCCCTGCACAGAGAGTACTGCTAACATAGGGGTCTTGATTTGGAGGGCTGGGGGAAGCTGGTCCCACTCGATGGGATTAGGGAATGCCTTTTCCATGTCTCCTCCCCTCCACTCAGAGCCTCCCTGCAGCCTGTGTAGAGCAGAGCAGAGCTGTGCTTTGACCTGGTTACTGCTGTCAAGTGCTTCCATTTACTCTGCAAAAAATCCTTGCTGGCTGTGGGAACCGAATTCCCAGGAAGAGCCCATGACCGTGATCACTCCTCACCTTGCCCTGTGCAGAGCTCCCTGCTCAGACCAGGCTCTGTGAGCAGCAGCAAGGCACTTGTTCCTATGGTGGTTTTTTTTTCCACTTTTTCTCATCAGAGGCTGAGTAGTGCGTTTGCACATGGCATATCAGGCCTCTTGCAGCACACTTCATTTAAAAAGCTAATTTGTAATTGCAAAGCAATACACATGCTCCAACAACCCCCTCTTCTCCAAAGCAAACAGAGAAACGCCACAGAGAAATAAAATCAAATGGGATGAGAATTATGCATGCTTGCTCTACTCTGCTGTTTGTCTGCTGGGGGAAAAGAAGGGGTGAAAGCAAAGTTGCTAAAATAAATATAATAAGAGAGAAGAATACAAAACCAGCCTCTAATGTACTCCACATTGCAAGTTGTGAGGGGGGGATTAGCCCTGCCTGTCTTCCCATGTAGCACAGTGCGCTCTGAGTTGTTGTGGGATCTAGGTTGCCATTTTCATACTTGCTCTTCTGCAAGCAGGTAGGGGCAGCAGTGAAGGGTGGAAGCAGTGAGGGTGACAGCAGCTCTCCTGCCCTATGATGGGCAGATATCGAGGGCTGAGCATCCAGCCAGTGCTGAGCAGGACAGTGGTTGAACTCTTCCTGTGCCCCTTAATGTCCCTAATGTGTTTTTGAGGGGGGAGCAAGTGTTTTATCCTGCTGTGTAGCTATGGATTAGACTGAATCTTTTACTGCTGTCATCCACCATATGCCCATGCCCTTTGTGAGTGCTTTTTCAGTGCAAGGAGACGAGCTGCGTCATGGTGTTAACAAAGCAGCTGCTGCCTACCTCTGCCTCCTGCTTGCTCCTCCTGCCCTCCTTCGTTTGCCTTCCCTGTGCCATTCTTATCGGGCTCTCCCGACTTGTCGGTTGGAGCTGGAAAGGGAAAGGTGAACCTACTGTTAGGCTTAGCTCTGCAAAGCTGCCAGCTCCAATCCTGTCATCCCTGCTCGGCTCTGCCTCCTCGAGTTCAGCGGGGGCAGTTCCAAAGCCCTTCAATGTAGATCCCGGCATGTATTGGAGGGCAAGGAGCTGAGGAGGAGTGAGCAGGTCTCGCAAGGAGCATTTCAGGGTGGAGATGCGAGGTGGGGGCCGGTGAGTGCCAGGATCCTGTCGCTGCCCATATCTCTTACTGCAGCTTCAGAATGCTTTTTGCAGCATCAGAAAAGCAAGGTGGAATGAGGCCATGTAGCCTGTGGTATGAGCTCTGCTTGTTGCTATTGTTGTATTCTGGCTCTGCTCAGAATACACTGACTTTTTCTGAACAAAAGCTAAAAAGTGCCCCTTACAAATTAATCATTACTAATACTTTGCACTCACCCATGCAGCCATTTGGGGTGGTAAATATCCATTCCTTGCTTCACAACTAGGGCTGAGGGGTGCTTCAGCTCTGCCTCTCTATGATGGCCTTGTACTGGAAGCTCCTGTATTTAGGACAGCCTGGCAATTGTGGGACACCACCTCTCCCTCTGTAAAACACAGGTAAACCAATTGAAGCCTAAAGGATGTACGTGGATGCTGGTGTGATCAGGGTGTACCCCAGAGGGTTTCAGCTGATGCCAGTTGTCATTGATTCTTACTCTGACATGAAGGCTGACCTGACAGTTTGCTCTGGCCCTAAGTTTGTCCAGCTCCAGTGAGGTCAGGGATTCCTTGGGGTTATGAGCCAGAACATCTCTGGTCTTAGGATCTCCTGGCAGAGTGGAGATGCTTTTGCCAGCCCAGCTCGTGGGAGAGGATAGGCTACTGGCACAGCAGGGAGTTTATGCAGTAACTCAGCCTGCAGCGATGCAGCACCTCAGCCTGCTGATGTGCACAGAGAGCAGGGTGGAGAGCACGTGTGGTTTGCAGAGCACACGGAGGTGTAGGTTGTGTTGTCTTCTTCTTGAGTTGCACCTTGTGTGCTGGTTTAAGTACAGTAATGTGTTGCCAGATTACTGGCAACAACTATCACAGCAGCTTGGTACCCTTCTCTGCAAGCATCTGTGGCTAAGTAGGGCCGTGAACAGACCATGAAATACTCATCTCTAACCTGTGAATTTAGTCTCCCAGCCACCAGGTTCACTGGGTGTCTCAAAAAGAAGTTCTCAGCCTTTCCATATTGTGACTTCTTCCACTCCAAGTACTACCCGTGTAATCTCCTGCACATTTCAAAGCTACTTGAAACAGCTTCTTGCTTTAGTGCTTGCCAGATTCCCCCCCAGCTGCCAGGAAGAGAGTAAGCAGCCGCTGCCTGTTCTACTTGAGAAATTCAACTGCCAAGTGGTTATTTACAGCGGGCAGAGGAATGAAAATGTTAAATGGAATCAATTGCTGGCAATTTGGAAAAAGGAAGGAGGGAAAAAAAAACCCAAACCCTTACAAAATCAGGATTATGCTGGCTGCAAGCTGCAGCCACCTTAAAAGGATTGCAGACAACAAACAGCAAAATGACAACGACAAAGCCATGCCTGCATTAACCCAGCCTTGTGCTGACTCCAACTTTTGTTTCTATTTAATCTCCCTATTCTTTTTGGTCCCTCTCTTGGCAGTGGGTGGTGAGATGGAAGACTTTGGGGAAGGAAGCTGGATTGTGTTAAAACAGTTGTTTCAATTCATTTCAACATCAGGCTCACCGGCCTGGATTTAACCTGGAAATAATGAAACATTAAGAGAGAAATGAGCCTGATGAACATTGAATTTTGCCTTAAAAGTGGGAGTTTCTTTATTTCCCTTAACTTTTGCAGGGTGGAGGTGGCAGGAACATTACCGAGGGAGGCTGCTGTATAGCTTAGTTTTGGCTGGATCACAAGTCAGGGGGGTTTTGTGTGTCAATCCCTTTCTTTACATGGAAGCCTCAGGCTTGCCTGCTAAACCTCTGCAGAGACAAGTGAGTCACAGTCTTGCATTGGGCAGTGTGGCAATTAATCAGCTGTTAAAAAGGAAGACCTGCTGTCTTAGAGACCAATTAGAAGGGAACTCTTTGCTTGTGCAGCTAATGTAGTGGGGTTGCTAGTAAGTTAAAGACCCATTGTGGGGAGAGGAGCCGAAATAAGTCTCTTTTAAAGGGTTTAACAAACACGTTGAAACCATCAGAGCACCAGATCTTCCTCTAAAGCAGGGATTGCAGTTTGCAGCTGTACTTTGCAGTAAACACTGTCCTCTCTGCTCTCCTTGCAGTGGCTGAAGAAATTATTTTTAACTCCTGAGGATGAAGTGCCTTTAAAATTCCCTTTAATCTTAACTCTTCCCTGGGTTTCTGGGTGGGAAAGGGAGATGAGAAGGGGAATGCATGGTGGTCTAGCTCCTGGAGACCACCACTGAGGCTGGGTACATGAGGAGAAGCAGTGCTCTGGGAGTGCTTGGTGGAGCAGGGACAGGTCTGTGTTGTGCAAAGGGATAATGCAGGGATGAGGTCGCTGAGGTACAGCTAGCCCTGGAGCAGGATTTGGTGCTCTCTAATAATGCAGCACCATTTTTAGCTTGCTTCAGTGGGGCTGCTCTCAGGACTTGGGCTGATGCTTCTGCACAGCACTGTTTTGTGTTCAGGTGGATGTTGGTGCAGGTCAGCATGCTGGCTGCAGGCATCGTCTGTAACACTGAGGTGACATGCTGTGTTATCTGTGGCTGCTGCAGGGTTTACTCCAGCAGCCACTGGAGCAAGCCTCAAGGGTTTAGCTGGTTGCATTGGGCTTTCAGTTCTTGGCAGTTCTGCTAATGTGCTAATTTGAGCTGCTCTCTCCTGACAACATGCTCAGTGTGCTGAGCCAGAGCTGGGGACTGATCTGGTACCTGGAGCACCAAGCATGGGCTTTGGGAGCAGCCCTGTGCTCCATCCATCCTGCCAAGGACCTGGAGGGTGGGACAGGGTGGCTGTCCCAGCTGCCAGGAAGGAAGTGCCTTGATGAGATGATTCTTAAGCTGATCCATTAATTGCCTGCTCAATATATTCTGCTTTTAGATGAGGTGCGATTGCCACCATT
The DNA here is from genome assembly GCA_002631895.1 of Agapornis roseicollis. Taxonomy (NCBI): domain Eukaryota; kingdom Metazoa; phylum Chordata; class Aves; order Psittaciformes; family Psittacidae; genus Agapornis; species Agapornis roseicollis. Next base: position 104,357 of record NDXB01007493.1, on the reverse strand, counting down.
GGACTGCTAAAGTAACAAGATGTGTGTTTAACTTCACTTAATATACTGTCTGCAGCTACTTAGGAACAGCACAAACTAGATACATAAATCATGGCTTTTATTCAGTCCTAGCAATGATTTTGCTGCTTCTCCATTGTAACATGGGGCCTATTATTTTCACTGGAATGTGAGCTTTGTGTTCACTTGCCTTATGCTTGCATTTAATAGCATTCACCTGCAGAATTTTATCAGGTCATTCTAGACCAACCAAGGTAGTTGTTGTTAAGCCTTTTTTGCAATTCCAGTAAGTAGGAATAATTTTGCAGTAGACCTGTGGTACAGAGACTTTGACTCTGTGTTTATAAGATAAAATGTTGGAAAGGCAGGGGGTGGGGGGTGAGAAGGGCACTGGGTGCTTCTGGTTTTGTTTCTGAAACTTGCTTGGTGACTGTAGGAAAGACGCTTCTCTGAGCCTCTTTTCCTGGCTCCCCTCATTGCACAATGTATGTTTTATTATTTGTGACTTCTCTCAAGAGCAGTATTTGCATTCTTTCTACAGTTCCAATGACTCAGACCATTGGTCTGTCTTTCCCACTGATGCTATCTTGTACCAATCTGAGCACGTGGTGGCAACACACTCTCTTCCTGTGCTCCATCAGGGATGAAGTGCTGTACAGGTCAGAGGATCAGCCTGTGACAATAAGCTCCTTTCACTTACTGCTAAGGGAATACTGCATTTTAGGGACCACCACCAACAGGCCACATGCTTTGTCATCTAAATGCCTTGAGTCTGGCCAGGTAGAGCGACCTCTGCCTCTTCCTGTCCCTTGCTCTCCAGATCACTTGTGATACCCCATGCCTGACCTAGCCCTAACTTAGGTCAGGGTCTCACTGGCCCCAGATTTCATCCTTATGAAACACTGAGTGTGGGCTTACAGTCAGCAGGGCTGGTGTGCTTTGCTGAGTCAGGCCTTTAATTACGCCAAGCTCCTGACAGCTCCGCATCCCGAGCGGAAGATGTCCCCATCAGCTCATGCCCAGGAAGGTGCTGCACACTCCAGTTGAAAGGCACCTCAGCTGCAGGCTGCTGAGCCAGGCCTCAAATTGAGTTTGAAGTCATTAAGTGGAAAAGAAAATTTCTGTGACAAGTGATTTCCCTGAGCAGGTGACAAATTATAATGGAGCCGGGCGGCTTGGCTGGAAAGGTTTGTGGCAGCAGCTGTGCTCCTTCCTGCCCAGATTGCTTGCAGGAGAGGACTTGGGGAAAACTATCCGTGTTGCTGTAAGATGTGTATGTTGGCCTTGGATTTGTTTTCCCAGTCTTTTCCCAAGAATGTTGCTGGAGATCCTTTGGGAACAAAGGCAGGATGGGTGACTCTTCCGTTGCTGTTTAAGCTGAACTCTTCTTCCTACCAAAGTAGCTGGCTGTGAAAAGCTTGTGAGCAAAGAGCATACCAGGAAAATGGTGTGGTGTGAGGACTCCAAGTTATTTAGATGCACTCTTTCTAGTTGCAGCTCAACAATGTCACAGAATCACAGAATCACAGAATCACCAGGTTGGAAGGGACCTCTAAGATCATCAAGTCCAACCCATGCCCTACACCTCCACTAAACCATGTCATCAAGTTCTATATCCAGTCTCTTTTTAAACACATCCAGGGATGGTGACTCCACCACCTCTCTGGGCAGACTGTTCCAATATTTTATTATTCTTTCTGTGAAAAAATTCTTCCTAATATCCAACCTGTGCCTTCCTTGGCGCAGTTTGAGACTCTGTCCTCTCGTTCTGTCCATTGCTGCCTGGTGAAAGAGACCAACCCCCACCTGTCTACAACCTCCTTTCACGAAGTTGTAGAGAGTGATAAGGTCACCTCTGAGTCTCCTTTTTTCCAGGCTAAACAACTCCAGTTCTCTCAATCTCTTCTCATAGGGCTTGTGCTCCAAGCCCCTCACCAGCCTTGTTGCTCTCCTTTGGACGCGCTCAATCATTTCCACATCCTTCTTAAACTGAGGGGCCCAGAACTGGACACAGAAGGTGCAGC
>NDXB01007493.1:10370-102298 GCA_002631895.1 Agapornis roseicollis | reverse complement strand
TTCTTAAACTGAGGGGCCCAGAACTGGACACAGTACTTAAGGTGCAGCCTCACCAGCGCCGAGTACAGGGGAAGAATAACCTCCTTGTTTCTGCTGGCCACACCATTCCTTATACAGGCCAGAATGCCATTGGCCTTCTTGGCCACACTGCCGGCTCATGTTCAGCTGACAGTCTACCAATACCCCCCAAGTCCTTTCTGCCTGTACACTGTCCAGCCACACTGTCCCCAGCTTGTAACAGTGCAGAGGGTTTTTGTGGCCAAAGTGCAGGACTCGGCACTTAGACTTATTAAATTTCATCTTGTTGGCCTCTGCCCATCTCTCCAACCTATNTTTTGTGGCCAAAATGCAGGACTCGGCACTTAGACTTATTAAATTTCATCTTGTTGGCCTCTGCCCATCTCTCCAACCTATCCATGTCTCTCTGCAGAGCCCTCCTTCCCTCCAAATGATCAACACAAGCTCCCAGCTTAGTGTCGTCCGCAAACTTACTGATGGAGGACTCAATACCCTCATCCATGTCATCAATAAAAATATTGAACAAAACCGGTCCCAGCACAGACCCCTGAGGGACACCACTGGTGACCAGCCACCAGCTGGATGCAACACCATTCACCATCACTGTCTGGGCCCAGCCATCCAGCCAGTTCCTGACCCAGCAAAGAGTGCTCATGTCCAAGCCATGAGCCACCAGCTTTTCTAGGAGTATGCTAAGAGGAGTATGTCTTCCTCTTGCTTTGGTTCTGCTCCTGTAGGACAGACAAAGCTAGCACATGTCTGCAACAAGACACTGGGTCTGTTGTGTACATGGCAGTCAGCAGGACTCTAGCAGGTAACTGTAGATATACAGCAATGGGCACATCACAGCCATGCACAGAACTCTTCCCAAAACACCAAGATGATGCAACTCTGCCCTTGGTCAGAGCCGAAGGAGAAAGGTGTGAGTGAGGGCAGCGGGATGGCTCTTGGTTTGGCTACAAGAGCACTAAGAAGCTGATGTAAAAAAGGCTGAAGATGCACTGCATGAGAGCTCCTGACAGCAGGAGGCTGGGACAGGGCAAGCAGTTGCTCATATTAATGCGCAGGTAGCCAAGTGTCACACACCATGGGAGTAACACTCGGGAAGGTGGCATAAAGGCTGAGAAGTTGCATGCAGGTGTCTCAGCCAGGATGATGCCTGGCTGTCTTCAATTGTACGTCTGTGCTGTGTAGCTACCTAGGCAAGCGATCACACAAGAAAGTCTTGGCAAGCTAGTGATTAAAATTAAGTCCCTAAAATGCCAGAGCTGGAAGGGAAAGGGGGTGGGGATTATGATCCTTAAACCAGGCAATGTTCATGGTTCACTGCTACGCAGGTTTCTGGGGCGTTCCTCTGAGGTGGTGGGTGCCTTGTCAGAGGTTAGGCTTGGAGCACTGCAGGGCAGCTGCTCCTGGTTTCTTTCCCCCTGATTGCTGGTTGTGCAGTGTGTGGGTGAGCTCTTTTTCCTCAGCACAATGCTAACAGCTGGCGGAACAGCGCTGGGGTTTGTGTAGGGGTTATGTGCTCCAGTGGGGTGCAGCCGGTTCTGCCCAGGAGGACCAGGCTTGTACCTGGGGAGCAGTCACGTTCTGTGTGTGTTCTGACCTGTTGCAGAGGAGCCTGATCTCTGCCTGCTCTGGGTGAGCTGTTAATGACCAACCCCTCGCCCTCTGGGCTTAGCTGGTGCCTGCTTAATGGGATTTTTTCCATGAGAGGGTGGTGATGAATCACCCAGGCTAGACACTGCTGTCTAAGGCCACCAGCTGCTGACCTTCAGGACAGTCAGATTTATACCTTAGAGCGGGTGCTGCATTCCTGATGCACCAGGCAGTGCTGAACAAGGAGCTGCTCAGTCCAGCCTGCTGTCCATCCTACACTAGGTTGAATAATCCCCACCTCCACTGCTGCTTTCCTAGGCTGGGATCTCCAGTGTTGGGGAGGTGATGGATGATGACCAGCTGTGAGAACCCCAGTGTGCTAATGGGCCTCAGTTGCTTTGACCAGCCTCATCTGGGACCCACACCCACTGCCCTAGCCTCAGCAGCTCCATTTGAGCTGAGACCCCCATGTTCTCTTTAGCTGTGTTAGAGGTGTCCCTGTCTCAGGACCTGGTCCCTGCTGGGTCCCTAGGTGTACCCCAGACCCATACTGCAGGTCCTTGCTGCAACCCTGCCTCTGTCTGGGTCTCTTGGATGGACCTTGGAGTAATGTTGCAGGCAGGTTGACATCTAACCCTGTTGTCCAGATGGACTTTGGGTGTATGCTATAGGTAGCTTCTGTAGCTGTCTTTGGCTTTCTCTTCTTGTTCTGAGCTCAGTTGGGTAGACCTTGGCCCTTATTTGTCACCTCACTTTGCCTGGGGCTGTCTGTGGGACCTGCCACCACCCAGCCCTGCTTAGACCTGGTGGGACTGTGCTAGGTTGATGAGGGTTGCCCTGTAGTCACCCATGGTTCTGGGCTTGTGCCCTGCATAATGCAGGCCCACTCTCACTGCTCCCTGGCACCAGGATGGCCTTGTGGGTATAACATGGGGCTAATTCAGTGCTGCTGTTGAACCATTAGCAATCAGCTGCTTTGATTTGAAAATTCCCTTTCCTTGAATTTCTACCTTCACACCTTGCCCTTGTCCCTTCCCAAGATTTCTGTGCTGCTGGTGTTTGGGATGTGGTATGGAAAGGCTGTTCTGTTCTGCTTGGGAAGTGTCTTCCAGGCAGAGAAAGGGTTGAGGATGTTACTTAAAGGGATGCCAAAGATTTAATCCATATTCTGGGGATAGAGCAGGAATAATATCTTGGAGGCACTAGGTATGCATAGCACTGCTCTGCACATAGAGGTTGAGCGTGGACTGGGGGAGGGATCAAGGGGAGCAAGTAATGCCAGCTGGAGACACCAGAGGCCTTTAAAAAAGAGCTGGAAAGCAACACAAGTCCCAGCCCACTGGCATATTCCAAGCAGTGCACGTAAGCAAGACTCAGTTTTACATTTTTCAGAGCAGATTAGCGATTTTCTAATTAGGGAAAGAGCTGAATATTGAGCACTGAAATGGATAAGAGACTTAGAACACAGAAAATCACCAAGTGAAATCACTTAAATCAGCCTTGTCTCCTCCCCCTTCATGCTTGGTATGCTGTTTATCTTGGCAAATGGGAAAATAAATTCCCTGGAGGTGGCACGTACACATCGCTACCTGGATGCATCGGATGTGTCTGTGCAAAGAGGTAAAAGCTTTAAACTGCAGCCTTTGGAATCGTGATATCTGAATCGGAGCCGCATCCTGTGCTAGGCTTGGTGTGGCTGGTGTGCCGAGCAGCAGCTGCCTGCTAAATTTTGATCTGGATCTGGCTGTGGATTAAACACATCCCAGTTGTTGTGGGTTGTTTGGTTCTTTGAGCAGTTTGAAGCTCAGTGCTTTTGTGAGAGCAGAACATTGCCTTGGTCGTGGTTCTGAATGAGTTCCCGGAGCAGCTTCTCCCTGGATGCTGCCAGGTGCAAATCCTGAGACCCAAAATGTGATTGACCATGTGCTTCTAGCAGAAAGCAAGCTCAAAAGCCTTGTTTTGCTTATCAGCTCTGAAGTTCTTCACCTTTTTGTGCCTTAGATTCGCCATCCACAAAATGGGGCATAGCAGTTGCCAAAATTGGATTGCACCAATCCAGGTTGGTGCCTGGGCTTTGGAAGGGGCCAACACACAGTACTCTGGAGAGGTGCAGAAGGCACTTTACCCTGGGAAATCTTCTCTTAGGCCTTTGTTGTCCCAGAGATAAAGGTTAAGGAAGTGTTAGGAGCTGTAGAGATGCTGGGCAGGGAATGTATCTCACTGTGCATGCAGGCAGCATGAGGCACACTGCAGCCATTGCTGGACCATAAATAAATGTTAGTGGGCACTCTCTCTCCCAAAGCACCTATCACTGCTGCCATCCATGTGGAAAGAGGCAAGTAAATAGATTCTTGGATTGTCTTAAAGGCAGAGGGAATAGGATAGGATCAGTCTATTGGATTTGTTGAATAAACTATGAAAAAACAAGATATAATTCTCTGCAGATGCAGGGTAATGGACTATGTTGTATTTTGCATTTCAAGCACTGGAGCACTCAAACTGAGCTGTCAGAAGCTGGTGGGCTTGTTTGAATTAACCATGGCCTGAACTGGGCACGATATTTTTATGACTTCTTTATGCTCCAGTGGACTTTATGCTTGGTTGCAGCACACGTGTCGTGCTCTGCTTGCCCAGGGAGGTGTGCTCTCTGCCCCACAGTGCTTGCAGCAGGAATTACATACTAGGGAGCCAAAAAGCTGCTTTGACTTCAGTCTAAAAAGCTGACCTGGCACCTGGGATTGCATCGGTGGTGTCCCAGAGAAAGGAAGAGAACTTGCTGGTGGCAGCTCCTGGTGTAAATGCAGCCAAGATCACTCTGTGGTTTGATTAACACTTCCCTCCAAAAGCCCTGCATCAGCATTACTTAGTTTGCTGGCAGCTCCACAGAGGATGAGAACAGCCCCCTCAGCCCCTGGCTCTTACCCTTTGTCTGTCCAAGATGCTGAGGTAATAACATATTCCAGCCCAACAGCATTGGGTGGGCATTGATGCTGCTCTCATCTTTTGCCCTCTGAGGGGATGAAGTGTTAGGGACATATGTGTGCCTTTTCCTTTTGAAGTGGCTGTTTGAACTGGCCTTACAGTTAGGTAAGAGGGATATGTGCATTCCCTAACAGCTGTGGGGAAGGAGAAATTTTTCCTTCCATTCTTTAGATGAAGATCAGAGGTGGTGAGATGAGAGAGGCTGGCAGTGGAGAGACCCATTGGTTAATCATGGAGTTGGCATTTGGGGGATCCAGCTTCAGTTCCTACAGGGTATTTCTAAGTATGTGGCTGAAAGCAAAGACATAAAGAAACTGAAGTGCACAAACAACATGAGAAACGATCAGCCCTGCAGCAGGCTCTTTCTGTAGCTTTAAGCCATCTATAGAAGCATCATTATATCCTGTGCATTCTGTTCAAGCTGGAAAATCTTTGCTGTGCCTCAACAGTTGCCTTGTGTGCATACAGAGCACATAGCTCTTACAGATGATACCTTCTGGCCACCTGTAAATTCACAGAGCCTCAGTACAGTGTAAATTCACTCTAGTGTTCATTCCCATTTCCTCCCCCCAGAACAGCTTGAGAGTCTGAGATTTCTGCTGCATGGAGGGGCTGTGGTGGGGCATCTGTGCCTTGGCTGTGTTTTTGGGTGTCCCTTGCAGATGCAGTGAAATGCAGCCCTTTGCAACACACTACAGTCGCTTGGCACTGCAGGCAGGGCTCTGTTGAGCTGGCCTCAACAGAGTATCAGCCACATAGCAGAAGAGGAGGTGGTTAGGTCAGTAATGCAGTAGGACTGAACGAAACCCAGCTACCCCGAGTTACAGCAGCCTGTCCTGTCAGCCTGCCTTCTGTGCTGCCTCAAACCTGGGGGGTTTCAGTAGACATTTTATCTGCTATAGTAAGGAGAATAAGCCAGTGCCCATCTCTGGCTCTGAAGACAAGTAGTGTGGCGTGTTTCACATCCTCATGGCTGACTTCTGTTCCCCAAAACAAAATAACCTCCATTGGACTGTCTCTCTGCCAAAATATGTTGGGGAGTCTGGGCCATGACTGTCTGCTCTGGTGGGGATTGGACAGTGCTGTAACTTGTGCTATGGTCCTCTGGTTCCTAGTGGAGAAAGGGCCATCAAGTCTCCAGTAGTGCCAAGTCATAGAGCAGGGTGAGTATCAGCGCATCAGTGGAAGAAGCTGCCCTCATGGCTGTGGTGCAGACTGGGTGCTGTTGAAAGGTATCCTCCCTATCTGCAGCACTCAAGCTGTGAGGATGGCCAATGTCATTTGTCTTCAGTAACTGAGATGCTGGCTTGCAAAATTCCAGAGAAATACAGCATGGAGGAATTCCAGGAAGGTCTCGCCACCTTTGTCAAGTAGCAGTCAACTTGTCCCACTCGGAGCCCAGGAGGGGAATAAACTTGCTAAATGAGTATATTTACTGCAGATGAATTTGTACCAAATCTTGTATGTGCAGCAAAATCCTCTTAGATGAGCATCTGATAAGGGATTAAGACTATTAAATGATTAAAAAATCCTCTCTGCCAAATGGTGAAATATGCAGATTATATGGTGCTTTGTTGTTTTGTTTTTCCCCTTGGCTCTGCTATTCTCACCCTCTTTGCCCTGCTTGAGGGGAGAGAAGAGAGGGAGAAGGGGCTCTGCTGCAGCCTCTTGAGATACAAGGGGTGTCAGGGAGGTTTGCAGTCCTGGGGTTGCTCCAGAAAGCTCCATTATCCTGCAGGAGGAGGGAAAAGATCCCAAAAACCTCTCCCAGCTGCATTCTGCTTTTCCGGGAAGCAGATGGTTTTTTCCTTAGTGTGGAGAGCTTTCCTCATGGGAAAGAGTGGGCACACATGCATGTCACACCTTTGGGTGTGCATTGCCAAGCATTCAGAGCTTGCTAGGAGTAATGTTAGCACAGTTTTAAGGCAATAATTGGGACAGTAATCAAAACCTCAGTATCAGAGGAAACAATCCAGATATTCTGTTCTATGAGGGGTCCAGCTAATGCCCCATCTGATGCTCATTGCATTCACAAGGCTCATATGTGCTTTGCGCTCACCCTAAACTTAAAGTTGTGAGAAGGCTGCCTTGTTATGGCCGTGTGCCTAAGGTAACTCCTGATAGCTCTTGGAGAGGAAGGTTTGCTGGGAGAAGGGATAGGGACAGGGTACAGGCCACTGTTATGATTGTGAAGGTTGAAATGAAAATGAAACATCAGCCTCTGTGCTGTGAAAGCTCTGCTGTGGGCCAGGATTTCCCTTGGCTGGCTAAGGCTTATTCCATGCTGTGGAGTTGGACCCCTCCAGCCAAGGGCTGGTGCTGAAAGTACCCATTTCCCTGGTGTGCTCTGCTGGGGAAGTTTTGGGGTCAGGCTGGATAACTGCTTCATTACTGTAAACCTGATTAGGCAGTCAGGGACCACATCGGAGGCCAAGTCATTAGGAGCTGTCAGCAGCCGAGCATTCAAGTGGAAGGATGGGAGAGGAGGAAGGAAGAGCCAAAGGGGCTGTTGCAGTGGTAGTGTCAGCTCAGTATTTATGAGGGGAATAAGTCTCTGGTGTTTTATGGCCCATAAGATGCTGTTTTCTCCGGGTCTGTTTGATTAGATAGGATTATCTCAGGGGTTTGAGTGGCACATCATTGATTTCTGCTCACTTTCATGGGGACATCCAGCAGCCCTGGTCTCTACCCCCTGTTGTCAAAACACTGAGAGTGGACAGCTGCTCCTGGGGGGGCCGCTTGTCCCAGCAGGGGACACTGGGAAGTGTGCACCCTTTATTTAACTTGACTCCTACTCCCCTGTTTTCCTGCTCTGTGCCCTTTGTTTTGATTGCTTGTGGGCCATCACACACTGTCTCCCAAAATCAAGAGCTGGTAGCATGATTCTGTCTCCTTGATGTTTCAGGGAGAGCTGGACAAGGGCAGGAAAGGAAAGAGATGGGAGAGAAATTTAGCAGCTCCCACGAGTGACCAAGAAGACTAAAAGCCCGCTGTTTCTAGCTAGGAATGTCATGGTCAGAGAGGCACAAAGAGATAGGAACCAAATTTAGGGTTATTGAGCAAGTGATGGGGTTTCCAGCTTCCTGTGCATTTAACATTCTTTACCCATATGGAAACCTTGTAGAGGTCCTATCCCAGGTACCAAACCTGTCCTTGTGTGTGCCACAGTGCTTTGTGTAAGGACAAGGTGGCTCTGGCAGCAATGTCAGACAGGTAAGCCTGACCAAAGTAAGTCTGAGTATTTAAGGGCTGCAAAAGAGACTACCCTTCATCATTTCTGTGTTGTAGGTGCTGGCAGATTCCTGACATGAGATTCTAAACTGGTTCTGTAGCTGTTGTCTGTAGCGATTAGAGGCTGAGGAGTTGCAGAGAAATCTTTTCCAACAGCATTACAGTCTTCTGGTAGGGGCAGAGAGCAGGGTGGGAGAAAAAGGAGCGTAAGGACATTATCCTAGTCCTTTAGACATGGGAGGCAAGGACAGCATGGAGATGTGGGGACTTGAAGGGACTGGAGAGGGCTTGGACAGTGATCTTGTGGAAGGATCCTGGCTTGCATTTTGGTTCCTGCTTGTCTCAAAGCTTTCACTGGTAAGTGGGTTACTTCTGCCCCTTCCCTGTGTATAGGGGGCCAGTGGCTTGTGAGCAGAGGAGCATCCTCACCTGGTGGCCCCAGTGTCGACAGCAGGGCTGCCTGCAGGAGAGGCTGGCATGAGCTTAGGGGCTGGCAGCACCTCTGGGCATCTCTGGTAAAGTTCAGTTGACTCTGTTCCACTTGGCATCACTGTGCTGATGAACTTAACACTCTCAGGGGATCTAAAGGCACTATCCCCATTAGCTGGTCTCTGAGAGTGGGGCTGAAGGAGAGCTGGGAAAGAGGAGTGGAGTACCCATGGCATGGTAGGTAGGAGAGATGCAGGTGGCAAAGAGCTCCTGGGATGGGGCTGCACTGGGACCTGCAGTCAGAGAAGGTGGTACAGGCAGAGAAACTAGTGCAGGCACATTGCCATTACAATGCCACGGTGCAATGTGAGGCCAGTGAGAGGAGGGTGTCAGGACCACTCAGCCCCTGGGGTTAACTGTTCTTCTCTTGGGAACTGCATTCCTTGTGACCTTCAACTGCATTTTTTTTTTTTTTTGGCAGCCTTTGAAGCCTCTTTCCCCCAGTTCATCTGGAACAGAGAGGCTTTTTCTGTTGTTTTAATTCCAGGGAAGTGCTAGCACTCAGCTCCTGCTGGGAAGAAAGTGCTGGAGCCCAGCTCCTGCTGGTCCCCACTTGTGCTGTGCCCTGATTAGCAACTTGTGCCGGAGCACATCAGCACAGGAGGCAGGGCCCCTTGGGGAGTGATGGGGAGGAGGGGATCCGGGGAGATCTCACTCTGAGGAGGCTCATTGCTGGCAGCATTGGTGCTGCAGTGCCTGCTGCCAGCTCTGCCACGTCTGCCTGTCTGTGCCCACTGCCTTGCTTTGGTGTGACCTGCCTCTCACTGCAGTGCCTGCTGCCAGCTGCCTGAGATTCTTAAGCCACTCTTCCTATAATGGGGGCATGAGCTTCCCCTTCCCTCTGCATGTCTGCACACATGGAATGAGAAGCTGGTTTTTCCCTCAGCTGATGCTCATGATACTGCCCAGGCATTTCTTCTGGTGGTGTCAGAAGGTGGGACTTGGAACAGACAAAGAGTGGACAGATTGGGAGTTAAGCTGAGTCCTGCCAAACTAATTTCAAGAAGGCCCTCGAGGTGCCATTGGCAGTGTCCAGCCTGTCCTGCCCCTGAGGCGTTAGCTGAGGAATGTTCAGGGCTTGTCACTGCAGTAGTGAAACCTCATCTTGGGCTCCCAGTCAACCTCTCAAAGCACAGAGGCTGGATTTCTCTTCCGTGAGGTCTGGGGGCAGTAAAAGCAACTGCCAGACTATTCCAGAGCTTGCAGCATGAGCCCAGATCTCAGATGGGCACTGGGAAGCCTGCATCCAGTTCCTGTGGAAAAGTTCTGTCTCCAGAGAATGAAATAATAACCTGTGAAATCATTTCACTCCCATCCACTGGGACTATTTGCTACTGTTAGTACTAAAAATGGTTCTATAGCCACTACAGGCCACCTTCTCTTCCTCCTCACTCCCACTTCAGTAATGAAAACACTCCCTGTTCCATATCTCTCCATCCTGAGGAGTTTTAATCAAATAAACCTGGCATATGACTCCTGAAAAGATGATGCTTTCTGGCAGCCAAAATCTTTGCCTGTTCCATTTTCTTCTGATTTAATTTTCCAGAGATTCAGGTCCTGCTCATCTCCACTCTCGGAACTTGGCTGCCTTCGGTTTGTTTGTTGGTTGTACTCTGGTGGGTTTTGCCTTTCTGTTGGTGGCTTTGTTTTGAAAATCCTGAACCCCCAAGGGTTTGATTCCAGGCAATACATTGGACTGTGAAATGGAGGGGAAGCTGTGCCCCCTGGCACCTGGCACCATCTCACCTCTGCTCCTGAAAGGAGACTTCTTGTCTCCTGCCAAATGGCTTTGGTGTTGCTGCTGAAGAGCGTTTCCCATGTGAAGGTGTTTTCTCAGAGCAGGGGCTGTCTCCAGGCTGCAGCTGCCCCTTGCTCTGCAGGATGTTGCTCTTGCTGCCGTCTTTGGTTCAGCAGCCATGCGTAGTCTTCATGTCAAGAGAAATATCACCCTCTTGTGCTAAAGTTGGGTCAGCTGTATGGATTTGGGAAGGTGGTTGAATCACAGACTGAGTTACTCAGGACCTTGTCCAGATGGCTTTTGAATATCTTCAAGCAGGAAGACCCTGCAACCTCTCTGGGCAACCTGTATGCATGTGTGTGGGGAAGTAGGAGCGAGTGTTCCCTTATGGTTTTGTGGACCTTCTTGTGTTTCAGTGTGTGTCCATTGCTTCTTGCCCTGTCACTGGGCATCACTGAGAAGAGTCTGGCTGTGGCTTCTTTATACTCCCTTCAGGTATTTATAGACACTGATAAGATACCCCTGAGCCTTCTCTTCTCCAGGCTGAGCAGCCCCAGCTCTCTCGGCCTTTCCTTGTATGTGAAATGCTTCAGACCCTTATTTATCTTAGTGGCCCTTTTCTGGACTCTATCCAGTAGTTTCATCTTGTACTGGAGATCCATCCTTGTACTGGAGATCCCAGAAGAGGACCCAGCACTCCAGGAGTAGCCTCATTAGTGCTGAGTAGAGGGGAAGCATCACCTACCTCAATCTGCTGGCTCTTGCTAAAGCAGACCTGGATACCATTGGCTTTCTTTGCTGCAAGGGCACATTGGTGCCCCATGAGCAGCTTGTCCACCAAGGCCTCCAGGGCCTTTTCTGCAAGGGAAACAGGGGATGAGTATCTTTGAAAACCCATGTTAAAGGGCTGGATTAAGTGCATTGGTACCTCTCCCTGCTCAGTGTGCCTGTTCCCATTGGTATGGCAGAATGACAGGCTTCAGTTCCTACAAAGCACAGGCTCTTGATCTCCTGCCTGGAGCTCCTCTGGTTTTGCCAAGGAACATTGGTGCAGGGAAGACTATGCATCTGGGGGAGAACTCCTGCATTTCAGCTGGTAGAGGGGAAGCATCCCTAGAGCTGACCCCTGTGCTGGCCTCTGCGGACTGTTATTTGTGAGGAGACTGAATCACCCAAATATTTCCAGTGCTCTTTGCAGGATGTGCAGATGTCTGGGGTCAGTGGTGACAAATTATGTAGGTTCCTCCCCCTTCCCTCTCTCCTTTCTCATTTCCATTATCTGCCTGTTGTAGAGGCTGTAATTTATTGCATTTTGCAACCTTGTAATTTATGGCTTTTTTATAATTCTTTGTGAGCTTTCAGAAGTAACAGCTCCATGTACCCCAGTGCGTTTCATTGTCACACTTGAGGCTCTCCCACCTCCCTCTGCACTTCCACTCTTTTCTTGTAACTTGCCTGTTTACTTGCTAAATTATTATTGTGCACTCAATAAGAATTGCATTTAAAAAGTGATAACTGAAATGACATTTAACATTGAAAGCACTTAAGCATAATTACACTATATGCATTACATCATTTTGTGACAGTTAAGAAAAACTGTATCTGAGCAGGGGTTTTGTGTTGTTGGGGGCTGCAGGGAGTGAGTACTGGCATCTCACCACTCCTAGAAACATAGCTTTGATTTTTGTCCTGGGGTTCTTCTGTCTCCTCCTTCCCCCTTTGCTGGTACTGCAGGTCTCCTGTATCTGGTGCAGGGTGAAGTAGTCTGCTCTGGAAGCTGCCTGCTGGCTATAGCTGAGGGCTGGAGAGTTAATGTCCTTGCTTTCTACTGTCCAATGATTCCTACAGAAACTGGGGAACTGTGCCAACCCCTCATGACCCTGTGGCTCACATCCTCACTGATATGACTCCTTGATTATTAGATTACCTGCAAATCACAGCTCCTTGACCATCTGCTATGTGAAACTCCTCAGCTCAACCCCAGCATCTGCCCAGCCTGTCTGTGCAGAATGAATTCCTGAGCAGATCAGCCCAGCTTCCCAGCCCATGGTTTCTTCTGTCGTGCCTTGTGCTGTGCCTTTCCTGTCTACAGGCTGCTGAGCTTCTGCATGTAAAATGCTTGGGGGGTGATTCTCCTTCCTTGCCCTTCTTCCCTTCTCCTGAGGGTGAGGTGGGCCTGATCAGGCAGTCGTTATCAGCTGTGAAACAGCAGCTCTGTAAATCAGGTCCTCGTCTTATGTGGGGAACTGCAACTGGAGATGCAGATTGGAGGTCCTGCATAACCAGGATAGTCTCACCATGAGGAACTGGGGGCTTCTTCCTCTGGGAGCCCTGAACTGCTTTGAGAAGGGGTGAAGATTGGTTGACCTCATTCTGCAACATGAGCAAGGTGAAGAGACAAGGAGGACTTTGAGTAGCAGGGCACAGGAAGACCTGAAAAAGTGTTTGAGTCCTAGTATTTGAGAGCAGATGATAGGAGCCACAGCACTTGACATTTCCAGGCTGCACGTGAGGGATTTTTGTAGCAAGGCAAGACAGAGAGCACGTGTTTTCCGCAATGTTCTTTAGGAAGCAATGTCTGTGGCAGGTTTGGATGCTGGTCTATGAATTGGAAGGATTGTGGGCTTGTGCGGAAGTGAGAGGAATAGGACAAAATGGAAGCATGCTTTTACTTGAAAAAGAAGAGGAGGGAAAAAGCAGTAGTGAGAGCATTAGTGTCCATAAGCGAACTCTCCCCTGTGTGTCTAGGAAGAGCATGTTGCTTTTCTGTGGTGATGGTGTGACTTTCCCTTCAAGTTAATAAACTGATAATCACTTTATGGGTCATTTCATTCCAAAGGTTCACTGAAGCATCCTGAAGTTGAGATAAAGAAGGTTTGTGAACTCGGGCATTTTTTCCCCTTTTTCTTCAAATGCACATGTAACTGGAAACCATGCAGAGGCTGTAATAACTAATGTAGCTGGGAAAGGAATCTCCTGGAGAGATTATTCTGTTCTTTTTCAAGGAGGAAAAGGCATTGCTGGCTGCTTGTCTTTNCAGCAGACCCCAGTGGTCAGCCTCATTGCCCAGATCTGTGTCCAGCAACCTGCAGCTGCTTCCAACTCATGTGCAGACTGACGGAGGCATTTTGCCACTTTGAAGGAAATTCTTCTTCCTTTAAACAAGATTATTTTGTGCCTTTCAGTTGTTTGTTTGGTTTTTTTTTTTTTTTTTTTTTTTTTTTTTTTTGTTATGATTTTTCTGAGTTGAGCATTAAAAAAAAAGGGAAAAAAGAATCTATCGATAAAACCCTCATCCACTTGACAATCGGTCTCATCTGGGAACTACTTGGTGTTATCTTACCTTAATTCATTAGGAAGAATAAAAAAGACATTAAAAATGGACATCTCTATTGAGAGCACTTAATTCTTTGCAATAAGAGTCAAATATGTTCTATTGAGTAAGCCCCACACAAAACCACTTACTTGTGAGATTCCTCAGCCTGATGGAGGGCCCCCCAAAATAAGGCAGAAGGAGGGCAGAATCCTACACTAGAGGAGATGAGAAATACCCATTTCACTATGGATTTGCTTGTTGCCTGAGGTAGGAGGCTGGGATTCAGGGGCTGGTGGCACAGGGATCTGTGATCTGCAGCTGAATCTGTTGGAGGAGAGCAGTTCCTTGGTGAGCCCAGCAAGTGGCTGGGAGCATGCCTTAGATCTCCTAATGGTTTTATGGCCAAGAGCTGCTCCTGCCAATTCCCTTTACACTGATTTCACAACAGCTGTTCAGTTTTTAAGGTAGTGGGGCTGAATGCTCCTCCAGTGCATTGTGAAGGATGCTCCTATGTGGTGCACACTCTGCGCACAGAGAGGTTTGTTGATTTGGTTTTGGCATAGGGTTGTATTGGGACCCTTTGAGATGACAAAGGTAATGGCTTCATGGACAAGGGATAATGGCTTCATGCTGAAAGCGGGGTAGATTTAGGTTAAATATAAGGAAGAAATCCTTCCCTATGAAGGTGCTGAGGCACTGGCACAGGGTGCCCAGAGAAGCCGTGGCTGCCCCATCCCTGGCAGTGTTCAAGGCCAGGTTGGACACGGGGGCTTGGAGCAACCTGGTCTACTGGAAGGTGTCCCTGTCTGTGGCAGGGGTTGGAGCTGGATGAGCTTTCAGGTCTCTTCCAACCCAAACCATTCAATGATTCTATGAGTGCACATTCACTCTGTGTGCACATGCTCAAGATGAGCCCATCACCACAGATTCTGGGTGCTTAGCTCAGATGCAGAGCTGTGCGTGAGTTTGGTACTTGGAACTACTCTCCGTGTGTATAAGGCCAATTAGTTCAGTCTATGGGATAATGTTGAGCTTCTCATTTCAGCAGGCATTAATTCCAGCAGTCTGGTTGCCTGTGCTGTTCAGGATATTGGGTGGTGGCTATGTGAGCTGTGGAACAGGAGTGCTGGAAACGCAGCATCAGTCACTCAGGGCAGAGGGTCTTTCTGATGACAGCAGTAGTTTTGATGAGCTGGATGAGGAGGTTTATAAATGGTAGGAAAGGAAACAGCACTAAAAGAGAAGCAATTGTAGCATGTTTCCTGATAGAGTTTCTGTGCCTAAAATTGATACTTTAAGGTGTATATTGATCATCCAAACTCACAGAGATATATGTGGTCCATATAATCAGCTAAGTTTTATCTAAGACACAAAACCAAGTCAGCACTATTCTTTATGAACATTATTACAAGCCCACTTCTCTGTTATGTGATCAGCTGAACTCCACTGCAGAATAGCCTTCAGGGTCACCTCACCCAGCCTGGAGCACAATGGAAGCCTTGGGGTGAGTAGGGTGCTGCTGCCATGCTGCATGAGCCAGCATCCACTGGGATGGAAGAACAAGCTGCAGAATAAACCCTGGCATTTGGAACATGAGGTAGAATGCTACAGCCCTGGGAAGTGGTTGTTTTTCTTTTTAGAACTCACTCCCTAGTTTTAGGAGGAACATGATAAGGTGGCATTAAAAAGCACCTGCTGCATCGCCATCAGATGTCTCACCATTTGAGTTTAAATGTCTCCTCTGAAAGAATTCCCAACCAGGTTTCCTTTAAAGCAATTGAAGCTGTTTGGGTTTCGGCTTTTGCTGCTGCTGTTTAGAGTAATGCTACTTAACATTCTGGGCAAAGGAGCAGAGAGTGGAGGAGGGAAATGCTTATGATTTGTAAATGCCACTTTGCTCTTCTGGCACTGCCCCTCCAGGGAGAGGATTTCTTTCTTCTTGTTCTTGTTTCCCCCCCCCCCTTCCTCCCACTGTCTTGGAGTAAAGCTGATCGTTGAGCATATATTTTGCCTTAAGCATATGCGTAACTTCTCACTGTGTCACCTATGTAACAGTGGGTGAATCTGTATGGATGTGAGGGTACCTGCATGCATGCAGAGCACAGATGTGTTGCTTTGAGTGTATATGAACCTATGGCTGGTACGTGGGAACCTTCACCAAAGGAGGAGGCATGTGGCAGGCTTGTCCATACTACAAGTTTCCCATTCTCTTGATGATAAGCTACAAGCAAATGGGGATGAAATCAGAAATTGGCAACATGCTGTCAGGAGGGATTAATTTCTGTCCCTGATTAACTTTATACTGGAACAGCAGGAGATTAATACTTCACCATACATGATGCTTGATGCAACCTCTTCTTACACCAAGTAGATCTGAATCCATTCCTGATCCTGCTCTCCCCTTGTTATGTTATCATATATGCAAGGCAGGGCCGTTGCTCTGGATGCATAATGATAGACCACATATGTGTTTCCTAATGCTGATGGAATGTGCTGAATAAAATGTGCTTTGGAGTCTGGCTTGAGCTGTGCAAGAGTTTTGTTTCTGCTTGTAGTAGCTTTAATACACTGGTGGGTCCCTGGAGGCTCCTGGCGGAATACTGATGCTGCATTCCTGTGCTACCTTTCCCTAAGGCTTCCATAACACTTTGTACAAATTAATGATAGATTCTTTCAAAGTGGGACCACACAGACAGGGGATGCAGGCAGGTCAGCACTGTGAGTGTGCCCTGAGGTGCATGGGGGACCTGGGGACCGAGTTCTTCCCTGTCTGTAGGACAGCCCCTCTGCGATCCTGGCACTATACACAGGCAGAGTTCATTGGCCATTGCAAGTGATACCAGGACTGCAGAACATCCTGCTGTCTCCTGTTTGGCCATATGGAGAGCAGAAAGTCATAGCCCATATGTACAGGCTTTACAGAAGCTGATGTGTCCAGCTCCATCTGGGAAATAAACAGCTTGCCCTTTGTTCCTGTCCCAAACCTCTAACGCATTTTCTAGTGAGTCTCATTAGTTGTATGGACCAGCTGTATCTAGCAAAGCAAATTTTCCTATGCCTTGGTCCCTCTCTGGTGGTGAGGACCACCATTCCAAGCACTGAAGCTGACTTGTGGCTGATGCTAGGGATAGGGCAGGAGAGCTACAAGGCACAGCTGCACCATTTGGGGCTGATGGAGGAGAATATACCATCACTAAACCCTAAAAATGCTGATGAAGCAGGTAGTGGCTGGTTTGGGAGGGAGGGAAGGCAGCAGCAGATGGTGCAGCAGGGAGCAGCTTTTCTGGCAGCCCAGTGAATTCTGGAAACCTCATGGGGTCTGTGAAAGGTGGATCCATGGGACATTTACCTGCTGTTCCTTGCCAAGGATGAGTCCATGTCTGCTGCTTGCCCCAGTGACAGCAGGAAGCCCTCTGCCTTGCTTGTGTGTCACAGCCACAGCTAAATGAGCAGCTGATTGAGAAGGTGGCTGGTGCAGGGGGGATTTGCTGCTCTGCTAAGAGGTCCCCACTGTATTTTCTCTCTAATTTGAAGCGCTCCTCAGCAGGCTGGCAGGCCTGGATGTGACGCTGCACCTGCATGGCACTGGGAGGCTGTGAACTAGCAAATCCTGTGCAGAAATAGCCTGGAATGGGGAGTTGCAGCAGCAGCCTGGCTTTAGCAGCCACATCTGACTGACAACTGTGGCTTTTCATTGGCATAATCACATGTTTTGGAGGTTGTGAAGATGAGGAAGGTGTAGGAACAGGGAAGGATGGGACAGCACAGATGGATGCTGTTGAAGCCTCCCATTGCTGCAGTTTTGCCATTGCACATCGCTGCTGATCTCTGCCTCCTGCTCTGCTGTCCCAGGGCAGGCTGCAGCCACTTGCTGCCCTGCTCTTGTCAGCAATCAAATCAAGACCGGGGATCTCGGAAATCCTCAATCTGCTCTTGCAGTTCCTGTCTGAGCACTCTTGTGCTGTCTCTGCCCTGCTATTGAAAAATGTGTGTCTTGTTATACTCAAGACTCCATTTTTGCTCTGGTTTCTCTCTCCACCTCACTCCTGATCTGTATTTTTGTTTCCCCCAAAGTTCTGGGTTTAGGCATCTGATGAAAAGTGCCGAACCTTGAGCCAGGATATTTTGGAGACTGTTTTGAATGGCACCCTGAGGAAGGCTCACCTTAATTGTAGTTTGAACTCAAGAACAGTGTTAACTTGTGTGGAAAGAACAACTGAATCTGAGTTTTTCAGTCTACAAGAGTAGAAACTAAAGTAGGACAAATATTCAGATATAGAACGGGGCACAGCAGCACGAGGCAGAAGTGCCTTTTCTGCATCAATTCTGGGTCTTTCCAACAAGAACAAATTGCAACAAGGGATTTTCAGTTTAGATGTCATAAAAAGTTTTCAGATAGGGTTGTGAAGTACTAGAACATTTTGTCTTGTGAAGGAATCTCCATTACTGTGTCTTTTAAGAGCAGGTCAGAGGAACATGTTAGGAATAACTGTCACGGTTATGTTAGAAATGACACATCCATGATACTGCATTCCATATCTGAAGGCTGAGGTTGCCTTCACAAGAGATATCCCATGGGACCTTTCTGGGTACCTATCAGTCCTGCTCCTGTGCCCCTCCAAAGCTGTGCTGAAAACAAGCCTGGGCTGGGTTTCCAGCTGGAGCCCTTGTGCTGCTGCTCAAGTCTTGCTGGTGGGACTCAGTTGGAAACCTCAGCTGATGGAACTTCACAGGGGTTCACCTCTTGATTAAAATCTGCAGGTATGTGGCGTATTTCTGTTAAAGGTTCAGTTTCTGGACTCCACTGACTTTGGGAGCAGGAAGCACCACCAGGAGAATGGAAGAAAGCTGTCTGCAGATCTATTCCCTATATTCTGTGGTCACAAGGCAAACCTTTGTGAGCCTGTGCCACCAACAGAGGGGACAGAAAGCTAACAAGCTGTCTAGGAAAACACTGGAGAGCATCAGCCAGGGAAGCCTCTGCTCTCTAGCACCAGTAAGAGCAGGGCTCTTGAACAGCACAGGTTGGGTGGATCCTGCAAGAGTCAGAGGGATGCATTGGACAAGTGGGTCTCTTCCAGCCTTGCTTCCAGCATGTCTGTGTGTTTACAGAAATGCTTCAAGTGCTCAGGATCAGGGATAAAAACTTATAAATACGAATCTCTGAAGATAAGAAAAAGCCCCAAAACTCACATGAGAAGGTAAATGGAGATAATTGCCAAGTTACTATTTCTAAAAGTTCAATTTCTTTAAAATAGATCATTACTCTGCAGAAAACTGTAGGGTAACTGTTGACAGTGCTGACTTATGCTGGCCTAGATTTCAATTGCTCTAGCTCTAATAAGAGACTTAGTTTAATTCCATGTCAGTGGAGCTAGCCCAAATTTCCATCACTGCAGCTGAGAGCTGAATTTGTCCAGTTGCAGCCATTAATAAGAATAAAAGGCAGTGCAAGTTAATTGTTACTCTTGTTCTTGTGTACTTAGAAAGAAAGCCTGCAAAGTGTGTTTGCAAGCTTTAGTGTCTGAGGCTGCACAGCGCAAACCTTTTTCCACAGCCCTTCCTCCAAGAAGCAGCAGCTTTTCTGGCACAGAAGATAAAGCTGTTTTGGGAAAGAGGCCTGGTTATTTATGTATAGTCAAATCTCTGAGGATCCAGGAATCTTGCATGGCTCAGTGCAGAGCAAGCAAGGGAGCTGTGTGTGCTCAGAATGTGCTTGCAGGGAACGGGGAGCAGCCTTTGCCCAGCTGCAGCCTCCCTATCCCAACACCATCACTGTCAGCGTGCTTCAGCAAAAGAGGCCAGGTGAAATGCTTTCCATCTTCTCTCATAGCACTGCTGCTCCATTTCTCATCCTCCCTCCTTGCTGCTGGGGTCTGTATTAGTTTTTGTACTTTCAGTGTCCTAAACATTTAGCCTTGGAGAGAAGCAGTGCAGTAAAGGAGAACAAAGGTTTAGACTGTCCAGCAACTGCAGGAAAGGCAGAGCTGCAGCTGCACAGAGCCCAAGGCTGATCTGAGGAGCAGAGAAGTCTCTTGCTTTATCTTTCCCTAACTATTTTCATCATCTTCTCTCATTCATCTAATTCACGTGTGCTCTGAATCAGTCAAAGCACAAACCCTCCCTGGGCTCCCTTTTCCATTCCTCCTCCCTCTCCTCTGAGCTCTTCAGTATCCCCTTCTTCCCGAGCCTGCATTGTCCCGGTGGCTCCAGCGTGGTGCTTCAGCAGAGCGTGTCCCTGGCTGCCGAAGAGAGCACTTGAGCCTCTCTCGGTTAAACTGGTGATCCATTCCAAAATTGATTTTCATCCTTGCTATAGGTAAACCAGTGGGAAATTGAGTTCCGTTGACCCAATATACATCAAGCATGTATTTCTGGAAGACCTTCACGTGGAAGGATTTATAGTGCTGTGTCAATGCAGCTTTTGATCTGACCTGTCCTTTGCTTCAGTACAACATAATTTAATTCTCTTAGTGACACTAGGGTAAGCCTGGTATGATCTCGCGTGTGGACACACTATTCTGATAGTATAAAGATGAACCATAGCAGAATAGCACATCTTTATCTGTGACAGCATCCTCCCTAGGATGCACCTAGGATGTTTAGGTGCAATTTTAATGGTGCTGATCTGAAGTACAGCTGTTCTGCATGGTCATGACTTAAACTGGTTAAACTCTTCTGCATATATCCTGAAGGAAACAGTTGAGGTACCTTTTAAAACATGCTGTGTTTTCCTTAGAAAAGGTTTTACTATGTCCATGTAACAAGGACAGCAGCCAGAATCAAGGATCAGGTTGGGGGTTTTGGGTTTTGTTTCTGCTTTAGCATACAAGTGTGTATTTTTAGCGATTGTGTGATCTCTGAATGCACTTAGGCACCTGTCTGAGGTGCAGTAGCTCTCTCTCCCTCTCACACACTAGTACACTAGTCTGTGCTGGGCTTACACCCTGACCTGGCAGTGAGTCCCACACCATCCAAGCGGCTATGGGTGCACAGAGGAGCACCTGGGCAGAGCTCCCGTCCTGGTGGAGACCTCATGTTTTCAGTGATTTATTTTCACAGCACTTTATCTAGAGCAGAGGTCTGAATTGGAAGTTGTGTGGTACTGAATTACCCTGCAGAAGATTCACTGTCTGCAGGCAGGCAGGCAGGTCTGTGGCTCTGAGCTTCCTGTACAAGGGTTTGGGTTGCTGAAGACTAAAAACAGCTTTCCAGGCCAGGAGAGGTTTTCCCTAATCCAGGCTAACTGTGCATAGCCCTTTATCCCTGTCTGGTTGCTAAATTATGCATAGCAGTCTCAGGTCTGCTTCAGAGCTGGCAGGCCTGAGGTCTCAGTGTAGATGATCCTGGGTTGAGTGAGCAAAAGTCCTCCTGGTGCTGCTGCCAGAGGAGGGGAGATGTGGGTGTTGATGCTGGTCAGGGAGCACTGGAGGGGCTTCACCTCTCCATCCCTGGTGGCATGGGCTGCCTTCCTCTCATCTCATGTCCTCTGTGGTACTGCTGCCTTTTAGCAGGCTCTTTAGTGAAGGAAGGAGGCCTCAGTTCCATGGTTTGTTTGCTTCAATTATAGCTGTCCATCCCTGAGGAGCCACCAAACTGCATGTTTCACTGTCCTGCTTCTGCAGGAGAGCTGTGAAGAGCTGCTCAGAGGGTGCTTGCTTTTTATTAGGTGGGTGGGAGGAAGGAGCACAGCAGGGAGCTGGGGTTATGAATGTCAAGCTGTTTGCCTCCTGCGCACACTCCAGCACGTCCGCAGGCAGCAGGAGCTGCTGCTCTGGCTGAGGACAGGGCAGAGGTGGTGGCAAGGGGTAGCCGCCTGCCCCCATGGCTCCTGAGGGGTCAGCATGGCCAGTGCCTGGGCTCGGGGCTGTGCTTAGAGCAGTGTCCTCAGGGCTGGTGACATCCATGGTACCTGCTCTGGGAGCTGGTGTGGGGTGCATTTACAAAGCATCTCTGCTCACCTGTGGCTGCTTCCATCTGCCTGCCCCCCTCCTAGCTCATTGACAGGGAAAACCAGGATCTAGCACCTTCCTGGATGATGGCTGCTTCACCAGAAGGCCATCACCATGCCCTCTACCAGCCCCTGTCCCCCTTGTCCCTGCAGTGCTGTGTGATCTGCTCTGCACAACGTGGTGCAGCAGCACGGATTGTCCTGGCGGGCTGTCAGTGAGGCCGGTATGGCTCCTACCACTGCCTGCTTGATTATCCCTGACGCTGCGCCGAGGCTGACATCCTCCTAATGTAATACAGACACAACAATGATTACCATCATTGCAAGAACTATAAGCACCAGACGATGAAATTTAGCAGCAGTAGGTGCAGCAGGGATGAGATGGGAATTGTGCTGTCTCTGTGCTCTGCCTGTGGCTCTGAGCAGTCTCCATCTTCCATCAGGATCTCTGGGGTTTTGCTGTCCTTTTTCTCCCTGTTTCCCAACCGCAGTGCTCCTTGATCTACTGGGACCATCTCACAGTGCTCTTGCTGGGCAATTCTTCTCTAGGCTCCCTCTTTGTCAGAGGGATCTGCTCTGCTCAAGGGTTCCCCATTTCTCTTCAATGATATCCTGAGCCATGGGGAAATGGCAGGACCCCACCGTAGGCAGTATGTGAGTTGAAATGGGCTAGACCTCTGCTTGTGTGGTAGAGACCAACAGCTCCTGAAGCTCCAGTGAAAGCACTATATGAGTGTCTGAGCCAGCAGCACCTCCAAGGGCAGGTATCCTACTGCAGCAGTGGTTGTACTAATTCCCTTGGCAGAAATCATATCTGGGTCACTGTATGAAGCTGATGAGCATGGGCCTGGCTGTGGGAGCTTGCAGTATCCCCCTGAACAGAGACCTTCCCTGCCCCCTCTAATAATGTCAAGGAGGAAAACTCTTTTGTTTTCTAGTGCATGGCCTTAGTAGGGCACAACTTGGCACAGCCCCATCTGTGGGGCATGGCTGTCATGCCTGTAGAAGTGTGGTTGGTCTTTGGCCTCCCTGCTCTAAGTGCAATGTTCCGGGTGCAGGGAGGCAGTGCTCTGTTCTGCCTGGAGTACTCTGCTCTTTGGCAAACATGCCAGGCTTGCACTGTGATTAAGGGCTGGTGTTTGGACTGCAGCTGTCCAAACCAGGTGTATTGGATTCATACAGCAGGGGGGAACAGTTCCTCGAAGATGACTGTTACCCAGAGCAGATGCCTTTGCACCAGGAGCCGGAGCTTTTCCCAGCAGAGCTGCTGGGCTTGGCCCGGAGGAAAACCCAGCTGGGGTTTGTGCTGTGGTAATGGCCTGTATCCTGCCCAGTGGGGGTCCCAGCTGCCATGTGAGGATTCAGCTTTATGGTGGTTGTTCTTGTTCTTCTGTTGTGGGGTGGGAGTCTTGCCATGGAGACGGTATTGTGCAAGCACAGCAGAGTGCTGCCCCACGGGTACCTTGATCTGTGGGGAAACAATGCTTCTTGGGGAAATGGATCTGTGGGGAGAGGGGAGCTGGTTTGGGTTGCATATATACCTCACCATCCCAGCCCTCCCATCAGTATCCTCCCTCTTGTCCTGAACAAGGAGGCTGAAGCCTGATCCTGCTGCTGCGCATGGAAGGCCACTGCCTCTGGGACACAGTGAGGCAGGGGCTGAGGAGACAATGTTCGCTTTCTTGTGGTGCCCAAAGGCACAAGTGCTAATGGTGCTCTATAGGGAGCTCCCCCAGAGTTTGTTGGCTTCCTTCCTGTTTTATCATCAAATAACTTGACCCATGGGAAGGTGCTGGGTCCCCTTGTAGCATTTCACTGAGTAGTGATTCCTGCACCCATGGAAGCATTCCTGCACCTTTTTGCTTCCTGGGCTGCCCAGTTTCATAGTGCTGGGTGTGCCCACGGGGAACTAGGAAGGGGCAAATGCTTCCTCTGAACCCTGACAGCTCCCTGGATATATAGGCATGGGGAATTAATAGCAGAGATGAGCATCATTTGTTGTGCATTAGGAGCAAGGCAAACAAGTGAATTTGGAGAATGGATGTTGGAGGCAGTATCGGATCTGCCTCTTCAGTTATATGGTTGCTGTGAACGTGTACTGGCAATTGGCAGTGTTACCAGCTCTGCTTTTCAGTAAGGCTACTCAGCACTGCAGTGCTGATTTAGCTCATCTGCTCAGCTGTTTATAATTGCATGATGCTTAGAAGTGTTTGGAATTACATTTCCCATGTTGCAGGTTGTCTTGCGCTGTCTGTGCAGTAACTTCAAGTTTGCCAACCACATTGAGCAGGGCTAATGCAGGGGCCTTACATGTTGTTTCAGCATGGGTGGAGTTTGAGAAGAGAAGGTGGCTGGTCTCTTCTCCCAAGAAACAAGTGATAGGACAAAAGGAAATGGCTTCAAGCTGTGCCAGGGGATGTTTACACTGGATATTAGGAAAAAATTCTTTACCAAAAGGGTGCTCAGGCATTGGAACAGGCTGCCCAGGGAGGTGCTGGAGTCACCATCCCTGGAAGTGTTCACAAACCGTGTAGATAAGGCTCTGAGTGTGCCATGGGTTAGTGGTGGCCTTGGCAGTACTGGGGTAAAGGTTGGACTTGGTGAGCTTAAAGGTCTTTTCCAACCCTGTTGATTCTATGATTGCTTCACTCTGATGCTCCTGCATTTCCTCTCCATCTCCTGCCTGTTGGGGACTGTGAGGGGGTGGGCTCTATTTACAAAGGGATTGCAGCGTAAAATCCAGACTACCAAGAACATGCAACTTGCATCCCCCTTCTCCCTGGGGTGCCACTATAGCTGAGTGTGAACTGAATGTGAGAATTCCACATGGAATCAGAGCAGCGGTTTCTTGACTCTGAGGTCACTGCTCTTACAAATTTCAAACTCAGGTCCCAGAGCACTGGATCACAGGAGAATCTCAATGAGAGAGGCTTTCTAACCTGGAGGGAACTAAAGGCCTTTGCCATCACTGAGGAACGTTTGGGATGTCTTTGGCCAGAAAATCTTCCCAGTATGGGAAATGTCACCTTAGATAAGTAAAACCCAGCCAAGTTCTGAGCAACCCAAAACAAAATGCTGCAGTGGAGAGTGTGAAGCTGTCTGCATTGCCTGGAGCACTCCCATTCATTCCCTTGCCTGTCTGGTACGGTCTTGTGCACGTATGGTCACTGTTAATTCTTGTTGGATCCTTCTAATTAATGCTGATGAACTGTTCAGCCAGGAAGACTGCAGAGCTCTGCAGTCGCAGAGAGGCTGTAGGAGCACCTCCTGGTTTCTTTCTCCTCCCTTGTGGACAGGCACCGTTTCTATCTGTAACCAATAGGAACTAATTTTCTCTTTCATAATGGAAGTACTAATGTCAGGACTCCCTCCTTACCCAAAGCTTTCTCCAGGAGATTGCTCCTCTTTGCTTTCCTAATTGCCACTGCTCAGCTGGAGGTAGTGCACGTCTTCCAAACACATTATTTTGTTATACTGTTACTTACCAAAGAGGAAAAAAAACAGAGTATGATAGAATATTGCTTTGTGTGGAGCTTTCCTCGCCTTAACCCCTTCTGTGCTGATGTGGGGCACTTTTCCCTAGCACAGGGTGTTTTGCTATTGGCAATAGGTGCTTTTTGGTGTGATGGCGCTCTAATGTGAAGAGCACATAGAAACTGTTTCTCCTGGAGCCTTAAGATGCCTCTAAAACGTGTTCTCTTACTAAAGCATCCTTTCTGGAGTCACTCCACTCACATAACAATGACCTGTAACAAGACAGGAGTTGCTGAATTGACATGAAGCATGGGTGGGTTGGGGACTCAGGCAATTTAGGTGAAGCCCTTGGGAAAAGGTTGACTGAAAACTTCTGAGCCTTTTGTGTGGCACCCCACTGATGGAGGTGATGATCACCATCTGGCAGGCAGGGCAGGTCACCTGAATCCCTTGGGGCCTTTGGGGAGCAAAAGAAAAACCCAACAGTTGCCTGGAGTAAAGCTAGTATGGAATGATGATGTATGTTGTAGGACAAGGGATAATGGGTTCAAACTTAAACAGGGGAAGTTTAGATTGGATATAAGGAAGAAATTCTTTCCTGTTAGGGTGGTGAGGCACTGGAATGGGTTGCCCAAGGAAATTGTGAGTGCTCCATCCCTGTCAGTGTTCAAGGCCGGGTTGGACAGAGCCTTGGGTGACATGGTTTAGTGTGAGGTGTCCCTGCCCATGGCAGGGGGGTTGGAACTGGATGATCTTAAGGTCCTTTCCAACCCTAACTATTCTATATGGACACAATGCTGTGCTCCACACCTGGGGAGCCCTGCTGGCAGCACACAGGGGCTGGGCTTGTGCTCATGGAATTCAGCAAGTGGGGAGGGGAAGAGCAAGCAGTCAGTGGGCTTCAGCTGCCTTTGGGTGAGGGAGAGCAGAGGAGGAGTATGGTGGCTGTGCCTATGCTGCTGGTGTGGCTCAGCAGAGGTGAGGAGGTGGGCAGTGTGATGGGCAGCTCAGCTTTTGAACGAAGGGGGGGGTGTTTACAGTCTGCAAGTGTGAAGGAAAGCAGCTATAAGCCAGTGGTGTGGGCTTCAGGTCAAATGTCTTTTTTTTTGCCCTGGTTGCAAAGCCTTTCTTCCTTGCTCCACTCATTTCCAAAGCTTATATTGTTCCTTAATCCACATTGCTAAAATTCTGTGTTAGAGGATCAGCTTTTCTGTGGGAAGACTGCTGTACTTCTCTCTAATATTGACTGCCTTTCTTTCTCTTGTTTCCCTTCTTAGATCTACAATGAGAACAGAAACCTGTTTGAAGTCAAGGAGAATGTGCCCAGGAAATTGGTGGAGAAGGTCGCAGGGGACATTGAGAGCCTCTTGGCCAAGAAAGTCCGTGCTTTAAAGGTAAGGTGGTGGCCTTGGTGCCAATCCTTAGACAGATATGAGCAGTTTAAAGAAGAGGGTTGATGTTGGTGTAGCATTATGATCTCAGCTTCAAAGTAATTGCAGTGGTTGTGTGGCCTTTTCTGGGAACTGCATCCTGCAGTTACATATTCATATGGGGTGTGAGGTGAGAGCATATCATAGGAGGATCTGCTACAGGAGTTGTCTTGCTTTTTATCTCCTCCCACCATCATGGGAGCACCTGAAGGTTCTGCAATAAGTACACAAGTGACAGCAAAAGCCTGGCAGCAAGTTTGACTCATTTAACTGTGGTGTGGTGAACGGGAGCAGTGTCCCTGCAATAGCTTAGGGGCTTGTTTCAGATAAGGGGGCTTTTCCAATTGAGGGGAGGATGCGCTAAAATGTTTGTGCCAGTGCCTGGTACTTGAATCCTGTGACTCTGGGTATGAGTTGCCTTTGTGGGTTCACATATTTCCAATCTACCATCCTGTTTTATAATGCTCCTTTTAAAATTAATTCATCTTATCCGTAGTGGGGCAAGGTGACAGCAGGTCTGTGCTCTGCTACAGCATTCTCTGCTGCTGGGGAAGAGACAAGTAATTGCCTTCCTGGAGAGACAGAGATATCCTCCCCACTGCAGAGGTGCTTGGGAGCCACAGAAGAACTTCACACACAGGAGCCATAGGGTCCTCTCAAGTACTTGCTGTTGGCTTTGGGCAGGACTGGTTGATGTGTTGTTAAGGGCTAACCTGATGCTGGACCTGACACAAAGGAGTAATTCTGGCAGTGCTGGTTAGATAATGAGCACTTGGGGAGCAATGATCCATTGATCTGGATTAGTCCTTTCAAGAGGACTCCGTCAGGGTGCAATCTCTGGACGGAGCAGTTTCTTACATCCAGCTTGCACATAGATTCTTGCCATGCAGGATTGGTGGTACTGCCAATGAGATCTGGAAGCAGGGAAGTTGATGGGGGAGAAGAAATTGAAGCTTCTGAATTTCTTCCATATTGTGCTAAGCTTCTCTGAAGCAGTGGGTCTCCCACAGCTTCTTCCACTCTCCAGCCTGTGTTTTCTTCTGCCTCAGCTCTCCTCTTAGTTGAATCATCTCTCCTGGAGTCATTTCCTCCCCTTCTCTCATGACTCACAACAGTGATGATGACTTCTTGAAATGTATTTTTCAGCATCTGAGTCAGGTGGGACTCCATTTATCAGCCAGGGCAGGTGAGGAGGGAAAAATGGAGCCTGTCCTCCATGTATGAATTGCCAGGTCACTCATGTGCTCACTCTATGGAAAAGAGGCATCCCTGTCTCCCTTGCTGCAGGAGAGAGGAGGGATGTTGCCTGTGGTTTGGGGCTTTGTAGGAAGGTGCCATCCAGCCTTTGGGCACACATGATGGATGCATAGTTCAAGAGTGCCGTTCTGATTCTAAGTGAAAATATTAATATGTCTTTATTAAAGTTAAACTGTGTGCAGAGCATTGATTAATAATACATAGTATCTTGCCTTGCGTGTTGCATTTCTAAGAAGCAGAAATCAAGCACAAGAAACCAAACTCATCTGTCTGGCCCTGACAGCCCTGCTGCAGCCTCATGGCACAGATCTGGCGCTAACAAGACACTAATTTCTCGTGTGCATTTTGGAGCACTGGAGCCAGGTCTGGGTATGTGTGTGTACAGAGAGAGCAATTGCTTCCTAAAAGAAGTCATCTACAAGGGGCTGGTTATTTGGATGCTGTCCCTCTTTTTTTGTTCCAGACCATCGTATCTGATGACAGTACATCACGGGACAGAAAAATTCCTAGGAAGATCTTTTGCAATCTGCACTGTTCCAGGTGGCACTAGGAAAGAGCATCTGCATTTGGGTCCTGTGGGACTTGTACTTCTGTCCCACCCAGGCCTCTGTTTGACAGGGATTTGCACTAACTGACCTTTTCCTCAGCATCCTCCAGTGTCTTTTCTCTATGATGATTTCATTGCTTCAAGCCTGCCCCCACAGTCTCCTTTGGGCTCTGTAGTTCCAGCTGTACTTTTTATTCCCAAGGTTTAGCAAAAGTACAGCTCATATGAAGTGGAAGTAATAGATATTGCTGAAGTGGAGTAACTCCTGAAGGAGCTGACGTAACTTTCACCCTGTGTATTGCATTGTGAAGAAGTTCCAGAGATCTTGTGATAGGTGAGGTGTAAGAAAACAGGACATATGTTCTTAACCAGGTGCTTTAAGGGGCTGCTCTTGTCCATGTTCTTGAGCTTGCCCTTGTTAGGGCTAAGGCAGACAGACATCTTCCCTCATGTGTGAAGCAGGTTGCCACATTGTAAATTCCCATTGCGTTTTCCGTGTGCTGGGAATCGCAGCTGGCTGGCTTGTGGTTCACCACCACCTGAGACCAGGCCTCAACAGGTTGGTTGGTTGTCAAACAGATTCTTTGCCACTTTTCTAACTTCAATTTCGTGTTTCTTCTTCAATCTCTTAGTGTGTTCAGACCCGTCCTTGCCTTTTTATGTGCCCAGAGGGACATGTGCAAGCTGGAGCTTCTTGGGTGAGCTTGTTTAGGAGACCAGATGTTGGAGTTCGATGCTAGTGGAGCACCAAGTGAACCAAATCAAAGCCATTACCTGGGAGTGGGCATAGGCAGCTTTTGTCTCTGGATTCCCAAACCCAAGGGTCATTTTTCTCCCTTCCTTTTTCTTTCTGTGTAGCCTTACTAGGATTCCTCAATTCACCCATAGTGAGAGCCTCAGTGGCTGTTTGGTGGGGTTGGTGAAGATGAGCTGTAGAACGTTCTCCATAGAAAGGAAAGGAAGTAGCAAAGGTAAAAGGCATTGAAAGGAGCCCCCCTTGCCATCAGATCCAGCTCCTTGGCTTCTCCATGTGCCCAGACCACAAGGGAATCTCTTCTTCCCTTGCCTGTGCTGTGCTATTCCCACCTTGTGCTCTGCAAGTAGACCAGGGCTGTTTCTTTGTGCCATGCCATGTCCCTGGTTGCCCCAGCTCTGCTGCTTGCAGCCACTGAGGAGGTCTTGGCAGCCCATCCCTGCTTCCTCACCTATGCTGGCAATGCCAAACACATGGATCAAAGCAAGGGAGTGGCAGAGGAGCTGCTGAGGTGATGAAAGACTTTGGGAAGTGTGGCTGAGGGGTTGCTGCACCACTTTTGCTGTGCAAGCTAAGCACCTCAGGAGTCTTCTATTGCTTCAAAAGCACCTCTGCAATGAAAAGGTGCTGGGGGCCCACATGGAGGTCACTGCTGGTAGTTCAGGATCAAGGAGGGTTACTTCCCCCTCTCCTTCAGGTCACGGGTACTCCAGACCTGATTCTTTTATAATACCAGGTGAAGTGCATGAGTGATGCTTCCAAGTCTGCCCTTGCCTGAAGCTTTGCAGACTGGGGGCAAGGGAGTTGTGATTTGGTGGAGGAGGAGGCTGAGAGATGGAAATTTTAGATCCTAAGGTATGTTTTGGGCTTGTTTCTACTTTTTATACAGTTCTTGCAAAGGCTGCTTTTGGATGCTAACTGCTTCATCCTTCACATACCTAACCACAGACAATTTGCTTTGCCTCCTGAGAGCAGCACATCCCACAGCTTACTGAGTGGGTTATGCCCTGAGGTGAGCTATTTATACACCGTGACCAGCCTAAAGACTGCTGTCTGTGCTGGTGGTCTTCCCCACCTCTAAGAAGAGGCCTCATGATCCATAAAACATGGTATGAATGTCTGCAGGCTCTGGCATTGCCCCCATGGGACACTGGTGGGCAGGCATCTTTTCCAAAGAGCTGTTTTGGTTTTGCATATTGTACATCACAGGGAAAACATTTTGACTTAAGGTGAAGTTTGATATTTTCCCAGTGAACCTCAGCTGTGTGCAGTGCCATGTGTTGAGCAGGAGTGCAGCAAGGTGGCATTTCATATCTTGGAGAATTTATGATGTGCATTGTACATGTGTGTGTTTTACATAGATAGATGTATGTGTAGTAGGCTTGGTGCACCATGGACTCTGGTGATGAGAGAACTAACAGCACTTACCAGTAGTTACAAGAAAAGTTTGTGGGGTTTGTTTGTTCTGCTGTTGTGAAATTTAACTGCAAATTTGGGGTTTAAACTTAAACAGGGGAGGTTTAGATTGGATATAAGGAAGAAGTTCTTTCCTGTTAGGGTGGTAAGGCACTGGAATGGGTTGCCCAAGGAAGTGGTGAATGCTTCATCCCTGGCAGTGTTCAAGGCCAGGTTGGACAGAACCTTGAGTGCCATGGTTTAGTATGAGGTGTCCCTGCCCATGGCAGGGGGTTGGAACTAAATGATCTTAAGGTCCTTTCCAACATTCTGTGATTCTCTGGTTTTTGTTGCTATGTGTTTGGCTCCAGTGTGAATAAGCATTTGGCAGAAAGGAGGGCTTTGTTAGAAGGGTTCAAGGCTCTTGTTCCTTCAGCTAAGGTGTAGAAGCTCACCATACGTTTCACTGAAGGCTTTTAGATTTTCCTGTAGGAAAACCTACACTTGGCATAAGATGTCTTATTTGACAGAAAAATGAATTCAAAGGACAAGGCTGGGTATTTTCTGTGGTTTGAAAACATGCTGCAGAGATGCCTGGCTGGGTTTCCTGTGGCTGCAAAGCCTGAACATGGCTGTAGGCATCTGGTATTCCTATTTTCCTTTACCTTGAATCCTAAGGGATGGTGGCTGGAAGAGCTGGGATTTGGTGCACAGCAGAAATGATTGATCTGGAAATGAGTAAAGCCTGGGTTTATACTGCCTTAACCAAATGTCTCAGTTTTGTCTCTGATTTCCATCACCTGCCCTCGTTTGGCGTTTTCCCACTTACTGGCATCTTTTCCTTGCATGTTCCTTCTGATGTGATGGTGCAGTTAGTACTTGGCCATGCTTCAGGATCCTCAGATGGACGTGAGGTGGGAGTTTGGTGCATTACCACAAAGTACTTAGCAAGCCAGCTCCTTGGGGGTGAGAGCTGGTCAGCAGGGTAGGAGCTCAGGCCAGTTGTGCGCTTAGTCCCGGCTCAGTGCTCAGTGCATTATTGCTCAGCTGGGACAGGTTCCAAGCTCTATTTGTGTCTAGCACAAGCATATATCAAGAGTGCAGAGGAGATTTAACTGGACAGGTTTATCCCTTTAACAATTCTGATAGCCCTGAGATTTCCCTTGCAGGTATGTGGTGAACAGGGTGTTTATCAGCTCTTCTGCTCCCTGATAGGGACAATAAAAGGTTTCATTTTTCTGAAGAGCTGCAAAAACTGGCATGCAGCAAAGCATCTCTCAGC
This sequence comes from Agapornis roseicollis, assembly GCA_002631895.1. Lineage (NCBI taxonomy): Eukaryota > Metazoa > Chordata > Aves > Psittaciformes > Psittacidae > Agapornis > Agapornis roseicollis. Next base: position 70,835 of record NDXB01007493.1, on the reverse strand, counting down.
CCTGTTCAGAGCATCTCCCCACTGACCTCTGTCATGGCATGGGCTGGTAGGGAATCAGCAGTGTGGGCACAGGAGCTTTGTCTTCTCTCCTTTGCTGGTCTTGGTCCCTCTGGTCTTGGTGGCACGTGGTGCTCAGGGCAGGCAGTGAAGGGGGTCAGCAGTCAGCAGGAGTTGGGGTTAAACTGGGTTTCTCCTCTGCTGCTGGCAGTTTAAGGTCCAGTTGCCACCTCGCTGCCCTGCTGAGCTGCCTAAAACAAGTTCTTCCAGGCACTTGTTGGCCAAGTCATTGGTGTATTTAACTAGACGGATCCCAGGGCAGGAGACAAAGCCCCTCCTGAGCTGCAGTGCATGGGGGTTCAGGTTGAGTGGCACCGTGCAGTGCTGCACACATGGCCCTGGTGGGTTTTCCTGCTGTGGTGTGATCTATGGCCCTGGATTTTACCTGGTGGGGGATTTTTGGCCATGGCAGAAGACTAGAATCAGTCACTCCCTGACCTGCTGGGTCCCAGCCCAGTGTCCAAGCTAAGGGGTATGTTACCCATCTCCTCTAGACAGCAAACTGGGGGAGGAAAGAGGGAATAAAGGTAGCTCAGGTGAGCTCAGATGTAGCCTGTGGTGGTATGTGGGGCTTCGTTCCCCCATGCATACTCACCCTGTTCCAGCCATGTGGCCATGGACAGGAGCAATTCCATTCGTGGAGGAAGGACCACAACCAGCATGAAGTACAAAATATTTAAGGGTATGATCTCTGTGCTTAATTCCTAGTGACAAATCCATCCCTCTTCCTGCTGCTTTGCAAATTGGTTGGTGGCTTTTGTTTTTAATTCTATTTTTCATTTGCTCCTAATCAGGCCCTGGCTGCCTGTCCCTATGTATTCATGTATGTATATATTTATTCAATTGTTTGTGTGTCTTCTCCTGCCTTGCAATTTGTTTTTGTGCTGCACCTCCTCCATTAATCCAATTTGAATCCAATCTCCCAGGTCTGGGATTCTAATTCACAGATTGCAGAGGGGAACCACACAATGCCCACACACCAGGATGGGGGTTTATTGTCTAATCTAATCAGAGACAATCAGATGTTTGTAACAAGTCTATCAAAACTGTATTGGGCCAGTTTGCCAAGTGATGTAACCAGCTTTCTTAATAGCTAACACGATTTAGGGCTTCCTGCACTTTCATGCAGATTATGTTGAAGGTTTCCCTTTCTTCTCCCATGAACGCTTGGCAGCAGCCCAGCCCAATGGGCTTTACAACTTTGTAAGCTGCTTGGTGCACCCTGCAGCAGCAGAGGTTTGTGAGGACACTGGGGCTCCTGCTGCATCTCCCCCAGCACCATGCATGCTGGAGGTTGAATGATCCCATCTGTGGGCACCTGTACAAGATATGGCCTCAGTACCACAAATGCATCTGGAGTAATGGATGGGGGAGTGAAAAGCTATGCTGCTGACCTGATAAAGTATTCAGTAAGTCTCCATAGCAGGTCTCTAGCCCTGCATGCAGACCATCGCTGTGGGCTTGTGTGGCTGTTGGTAAAGAGCAAGAAACCTGTGTCCTCTCTTGTCCTTGGCAGGTTGAAGCTGTTGGGTTTGGGTACTCACTGTAAGAAGCCTGGACAGTTGCTGTTCAGGGTAGAGACCTCTCGGGGGAATTTTTGGGATGCCCTCTCAAGGCCTGGAGCAAAAGAGGAGGCAAAACCAGTTCTGCAAATGAGCTGGTTTAGTGTAGGTCTCCAATGCGTAGTGGAGTTATTTTACTTTTCCTGTGCAAATAAACAGTTTTGTGATTTTCCCCCTCCTGAACACTGAAACATCCCTGTGGTCCCAGGCAGCTAGCTGTTAGGCAGGGGTGAACTTACGCTGCTTCTCACACTCCAGGTCTGTATCACTCTGCTCTGCACCTGATGCCTTTAACCTGGGATTTATTTTAGGCTCATGGATTCCTCTCTGCTCAGAGCATCTTTATTTTGGCAGGTACTATGTGTTGCACTCGTCCCTGAAGCAGGCACGTCAAAGGGAGCTGCAGCACGCTGCCGCTGCCTGCCTTGCAGCCAGCGCTGAGGTTCATGGGCTCAGGTCACACAGTGGTGCTGGGAGCATTAGCTTGGCTTTTAGCCTCAGCAGACCTTGCCCTGGCTCAGTGTGTGCTGCTGGGCTGCTTTGCACACACAGGGAGGAAGACTATGAACCCCTTCTAATGGGAACTAACCTTTCTTTGAGGGTTTAATCACTGTGCGTGCCTTGTCTTTTGCACTCTGCACCCTGCAGTGGGAGGAACCCAGAGACCTCTGATACCAAGTGAAGGATGAAATACTCCTTAAAGGGTGTCTTACTTCCCTTCCTAAACCCATGTTGTGTGTTTGCCAGCAGTGTGCAAGTTGTTTCCCTGTTTTTCCTGGTTTCTTCAGCACAGGAACAGCACTCTTAGAGGTAACTAAGGCCATTAGTGTTGGCAAGGGCTTTGCAGCAGTTGTAGTTCTTGGCTGCCTCAAAGCTCAGATCTGTCAGCTTGGTCCTTATCCTCTTGAGCTCCTGAAGCCTGGCAGAGCTACCTTATTCTGTGCACTAAGTGGATGCACTTGGGGATGGCTGAAAGGGTAAAATAAGATGGGTAAGACTAACTCATCAATATAGATATAAGAATGGTTAGTGATGCAATAGAGGAGAGGGTCTCTGAGGGAATTTGTGCTAGGGAAGACAATTGCAATTTAATTCTTTAAAAACCTTTAAACATGCTTGGGAAGATGTGTTTGCGATGATAGCAAAGTAAAACAAACCATGTCACTGAAAAAAGGGATTTATTTGAATTTCCTTGGTTAATTTTGGCATGAGAAAATGCATTTCCATGGCAGTGTGGAGGCTAAAGTTCTTTCTGTGCCCTGTCCTGTGGCTTTGTAATCTGTGCATGGTGGGAGAGGGCAAGGGAAGGATCTTTATTTTCCCAGGATTGCCCCTAGTTTGTATGCCTATGCTTAGAAATCTGCTCTTAGTCCTTGAGAGCTCAGCCCCTGCCCTCCATGTTGCTGTACATCCTTGACAAGCTCTCTGAAGCCCAAAAATCTTGGAGAGAAAAGGCTCACACCAATTTATTCTCTTGTTTCGTGTTTCTTCCATCTGAATGTTGGAAATGCATCATCAGGGATGGAAGGCTCTTATATTGAATAGGAATAATGGACCTCAGCTGAAAAACTGTATCCTTTTGAATTCAATTCAGGTAGATTGAGGATTATGGTTTTTTAAGGGTTTTATCCCCTAGTTGAACTAAAAATCAATTACTTGCATAGCTCTGTTTACAGACAAGTAGTGAAGTTAAAGACTCTAATGATTGAGGGGGTGGAGGTTTGGTCCTGGAGGTTAATGGGCTCACATGAAGCTTTTTGTCTCAAAAGCTCTCCTCAAATCCCGCTGCCTTTTCCTAAAGAAAATGGATTTGGCAAGTCTCGTTTCTGCAGCCCACGAAACCCAAATCAGCTTGGGCACACTTTATCTTGGTAGGTCTCTGCATGAGTGTCCTGTGACTTGATGGCAGGGATGGCTGCAGGTGAAGAGCAGGAGGTGGTCATGACAATGGTGTGTGTAGTAAGTAAGCATTTTGGCTGACTCTGGGCAAGTGCTGCGGTGCTGTTACACAAGAGCTGGCACCTAAGCGTGCTCCCTGTCTTGTAGTGTGGTGTCCAGTGGGGACTGTACTTCCTGCTCCACATAGCTTTGCTTTTCATCCCCTGAAGCTTTAATAGGGTGAGTCTGAAAGCCATCAGCATCCAGCCCAACCCCATAGCAAGGAGCTATTATATATTCCCAAAGCAGCTGATGTCCATTAAACGTTTGAGTGACACTACAACAATGTGTAAAATATCTGTGATAAGGATCTAGCAAATCTTAATTTAAAAAAGAGACAAGAATATAAATTGCACATACAAATGTGATAAAGAGCCAGAGATAACATTAAAGAGATTGTATCAATTTAATGCAAGTTTAGTGCCAAAGCCTGTGATCTGCTCTTTGAAATGTTGTTGGGGGCCTGTGGTATTCCAGTGGATGCTCAAATCATCCCAGTCCTCTGGACCAGCCATCGCTGCAGCCAGCGTGCTGCATGGAAGCTGTCTGCTTGCTGGGTATTAATGAAAACCATTCCTGCCTCTACAATAAAATAATGTTCCTTGGAAGAAATGAAGTGCCCTTCTTTCTGCCTGCTGGCCCTTGGGTCGCTCAAAATGCAATTAAAAAGCAGCTTAATACAGCTTTGTGATGAAAAAATCTGTCAGTGTACATAGGCACAATCTGAAGTGAAAGCAAGATGGAAAGGATGGGAGCAGGAATGTTTAACCATGTGCCTGCCTGCCCCGTGGTGCTTGTGGAGCCGGAGCTGGAACTGGGTTAGCTGGGGGAGCTGGCAGCTGGAGCTGGGCTGTGGGGACGTGGGGGCTGACCGGTGACCCAGCCTGGGCTCTGTGTGCCTCCAGAGTCACCCTTACTCTGGCCTGGTATCCTACTTTATGTCCTTGCTTTCTGTCCTTCCGCTGCTGATCCAGATGGGCTACATCCCTAAAAGCAGCTGAGAAGCACGGCAGTAAAGGCTGTTGGAAGTACCCTTCCACATGGGTTTGGAAGTGGCAACTCATGGCTGTGGGTCAGTATCTGCCTGGCAGAATGCCCTCCCACAGCTTTAAGCATTATAATGGGAATTATAATGGTGGGGGTTTCCTTTGGACATGAAAATAAAGCTGGTAATTCCTTAGCAGAATTCCTTATAGAGCTGGGACTGAACAACTCTTTAGGAGTGGGATGGTCACAGAGGGCTCCTGTCTGCTGCCCATCTCCTGCCTTTGATGCTGCAAAACGATCATCTTTGGCTGCCCTGTGTTTGCTGTTTGTGTGCATCACTTGCAAGAGGTGTGAGTTGAAATCTCACCTCAGCTGTACACAAAGAGCCGCTGTAGCAACAACTTTACTGGAGTTGTGGGGGGAGCAGTGTTTCATGTTGCACGCCAGTAGATGGCACAGCTTTTATATCTGCTAATTATATAGGGAGGAAACACGAGTCTGTGCCGTTCCTATTGCTGATCTTAGCCATGCCTCGCTCCCTTCGCACGAATGAAGATGTCCCTGAGGTGGTGCCTGTAGCTGAGGAAGTTGCATAAGTTTACAGGAGAAGATGTTGAGCTTTGTGGCCCTGGGCATCAGTGGGAAACCCTGGTGGGGACAAGGAGGTGAGCAGCTGTGCTCTTGGGTGAGCATGGGAGCAGATAAACAAAAAGGCGGTGATAGTTTGGCTTCCCAAGCACATTCCAGCAAGGGATGAATTCCCTTAGGATAAATCTATTTGACTGCTCCAGCTTTATGCATGGGGAAACTGAGGCTTGAAGAAATCATACTTTGTCTTTCATACACCCGGGAACAAGAACTGTGCTTCCTAATTAAGTTCTGGGACTTTTAGCTCCAAGGTGTCCTTCATGCATGGTTGCTACAAAAACATCTCCCTGGAGCTCAAAGCTCCTTCTCTCTGCTCTGCTTAGGTTTGCTGCTATTGTTCTCTAGCTAGTTCAGCCTTTGAATGTGAAATGCACCCTTCTGAAAGAGCAAGAGCTGGATCCATCCTTAAATCTTCTCCCTGCGTGGTGGTGCTGAGCTGTTTGTGCCTCCCCTAAGCAAAAGCAGTGCTCTGGCCCATTCAGGGTGGCCATGTGGAGTTTGCTGAATGGTGGCCACTGGAGTTGGGAGGGTTGCTCAAGGGCAGTAAGACAGCTGTGAAATGGAGAGGAATGCTGCTTGTCCTTCCATGCCCCTGCCCTGAGAGATGTGCAGAGATCCCAGCATTAGAAGGAATCTTTCTTCCTACCTTCTGCCTGCTGAAGAACTTCTTTTCATGGCTAAAATTGATTCTTGTAAGTGGATGGAAAGGATATATCCCAGATCTTGAGGGGCTGGAGTGCATGTAGAATATAAACCAGAATGTATGTATGTGCGGCTGTAAATAGAGTTGTCACTCTAAAAGGAATGGGGTTTCTAGTGCTTGTCAGATCATTTTGAAACCATTTTTATTACAAGATTACATTCTAAGATAAAATTTATTGTACAAAAAGAGGGAAGGTGTAGGGTTTGACTGCAGATTTGGAAACACACTTAAAAATTATGGAGAACCTTTGAGCCTTAGCTAGGGGCAGGCTGCCTGCTTCAGGGTTTCCTCCAGGGTAGCTCCTGCCCAGCAGGTTTAAAGGATGATTTCCTGGTTTCAGTGCAAACTCTGCCCTAACCTGTCACCTTTCATAATCAAGCAATGGCATCCCACGTGGACAGTGGCACAGAAGCTCCAGCTCATGAGTCTGTGTCATGTGTATGGAGCAAAAACTCTCCAGGGCACCTTTCTGAGCTGGTTGTTCCCTGAATGTGGCATTAAAACAGCTGCCCTAAGGATTTTGTGTCCAAACTGAGGATCAGTCCTAGCACATGTTGACTCTTCTTTTCCCACTTCTCCCCCATAAGCATTGCTCCTAAAACATTTTGTTCTGGTTATATCCTTTATCTATGTTCAGTGCTACATCTGAAAGCAAAATAAAAACACTGGGCTGACTCTTTAATTAGCTAGTCCTTGCAGGTACCAGTAGCATCTCTTCTTCCATCCTGGCCCCTTCCATCTTTTCCTCCTAGCTGTTCCTGGTGACATCTGCCTTCCTTTGATCTGTATCATAGAATCATAGAATAGTTAGGGTTGGAAAGAACTTTAAGATCATCCAGTTCCAATCCCTCTGCCACGGGCATCAATGACAGTGTTAACAGGGTGTTGTTCTCAGTCACCTCAGCCATTTATTTGATGCAGCATGCCAAACAGCAGTCGTTTCCTCATAACAAACTTGGACATCCAAGTTGTGTTGCTTTCATCTACACTGATTTACATAACCATAAAGCACATCACAAGCCAGATGCCGGAAGAAGCAGTTGCTTTGCAAGCTCCATCTGAAAGCTGCAGCCCCCTGCTCTGTGCAGGGTGGTATGGAGGTGCAAACTGAAGCGTGATCAGTGACTGGGGAGGGATGGTTGGGTGCAGCAACCTCCTGCTTCCAGACCAGCTCCTGGGCTTGGTCAGAGCTTGGCTTTTTTGAATGTTGCCACAAATATTTGACAGTCACTCAGTACCTGGAGAGGTGGGCAGAGCATCACCTGGATTTAACTCTAAGACTTGTGCAGATCCATGTTTGCCATAACCCCTGGCCTCTAAGCAGCTAGGTTTATTTTGCACACAGACTAATGCAGGTAGTCCCAGCTGCCTTGATATTAGCATTTTTCTGCCTCTCCCACCCCTACTCAAACCCAGAACCTCTGCAAGGTCCCATTCTGAGTAGCTGCTCTGCTCCCTCTGTGCTGAGCATCCCTGAAACCTGCGCCATAATAGCATCCCTGCTAATTATATCACTGCAGATTTATTTCATGGTAATATTATTGCTGGCCTCAGGCATCACCACTATCATTGGAAAACATCGAATGATCACAGCTCCTTAGCTGCCTCCATTAAACCTGAGAGAAGCGTCTGGGCCTGTTTATAAGTTTGCCTTTTGACGAGAGCCAAGGATTGATGAGCTGGTGGATGTGAGGCTTGCAGAACGTGCCCTGGAGGGAAGCTAGCCTCGTCACAGCAGCCATAAGGTGCAGATGGCAGAATCACTAGCTGAATGCATACACAGCCTGGGAAGCAGTGAGTGAGGTGAGAGCATCACCTTTATATCTCTTCAGGGCAGACCTTACCCCTCCCTCACAGCAGCATCCAGCACCGAGGGATGGCTCTGTGCTCCTGACCAGTGGATGCTCCCTGGAAAGGGGATGTTTCAAGGGAGCAAATCATCTTGTGACACTTTCTGCTGGAAGTCTTGGAGGTAGAGGAGAAGAAATGGCAAAAATACAAGTGCTGTTTCTCAACAAAAAATAGAGAAAAAGAATTCAAGGTTTTTCTCTGTGTTTTCCTTGCGAGAAATAACACACTGGCGGGTGTGCTGGGTACCAAGGCCTTCTGCTGAGAGCATGGCTGCAGGCCAGTGATGCAACCCCAGGCTGTATCTCTTTTGAAGCACAGCAGTAGGATGGCAGTAGGTCTGTAGGGTGAAGCATTTGGTGCTGCCAACCTGATATCCACACTCTGGTTTTTGGAGGGTATATTAAAGTATTTCAGCATACATCCCACTATTGCACAGGCTTGTTGCAAGTGCTTTTGTCTGTGCCTGAAGCCTGGTTTGACTTGCCGGGATGGGGTGACCATCATTCCAAGCCAGTGTGTTGGTCTTGCCTATGGTCCCCAGATAGGCACCCAAGGGAACAGCAGGAGGTTATCACAGATCTGAGATTTAGCTCATGTGAAGAGCATGAAAAGGTAACTTATTAAGGTCCCTTTCAAGATCTATAAAGTAGATCAGTTGTTATTGATTTTACTGTGTTCGACCATAAGGTCATTTCTGGTTATGGTGTGAAGTGCTTCAGCACAGCAAAGAGTGGGCCAAAAACTTGCCTGAAATGGGGTCAATACATTGCATGCAGACAAAAGGCACTTCCACTCAGACTACATCAAGTCTCCTGGTAATTTCAGCAAAACAGTCAGAGCAGAAATATGCTGATAATTATTTAAATTAGACTCTGAGCATTGAATTTTTTTCCTTCAAGTAACAGCACTTCAGCACTTGTCCAGATGAGTGCTAATTTACCCAAATGGAAAGGTTTATTAAACATGCCAGCCAGTGCTTTAGTAATATTTAGGACAGCAATTTTGCTTTATTATATCTCTTAACAAAGAGGACACAGGCTTCTTCATCCAGCACCAGAGCAGTCAGGGGACCTTGCATAGGATCCACATCAGCTCTGCATGGTTTTGAATTCAGATGCATCATTTCTGCTTCAATTCTGCCTCTGCCAAGTGCAAGCCTGGGACCCAGTTCAGAACAGCTTCACTGCTTGACCAGACTGAGGGACACTCAAAATCTCTGGGAGTCTTTTAGGTGCGGGAGTCATGGCTGTGATTTGGAAACACTGAAGGATGACATTGTTTGCTGCGGTGAAATGAGCCCTGCACCAGGTGCTGAGGAAGATGATCCTCAGCTCCTCCTGCTCCCCCTTGCTTGCTCTAGGACACATTTGCCAACTGTGTCCGAAGAGTAGAGAAATTTGGGTGCATGAAGATGATCCTAGCCCATCATTATGCTGTCCCTCACTGATCTGTTGTACACAGCCTCCTGATTCCATTGTTATTGTGTGTGTTGTCATGCAGGTGTACTTAGACTGTTAGATATAGTTGAATCTGAGCTAGAAGATACCCAGTGTGTCTATCTTTGTTTCACCATCAGGGCTGCCTCTGGACTCATCAGGCTGTACTATGCTGGGTTTGATGTTTCCTTTAGAACTCTGTTTCTTTGTCTTGTGTATTTGAGAAAATGCTGCATGAAATCCCATGGATTGAGGTTCTGCAGTGGATGTGTTAACATCCACTACAAGGCTTCTGCTGCTTTTTGTCTGTGGGTGCAGATGTTTGGGTTTGTGGCTTCTCCCATCATGGTTATATCGTGTAAATGCTTCTTGGACATCCATCCAGAGGAAAATTTCTTTTAGGCTTTGAAATTCCTCTGGGTCCTTTAGAATAAAGACCATCACCTCCTTTTTGTATGCATGAGGATTAGAAATGCTGTATTTCATACCAAAATCTATGTTATGCTGTTCATATCTTTAAGGCCCTGCCAGAGAGGCAGGGACAGAATTTTGAGAAGAGCTTCTGTTTGCTGCTGTTCAAGTTTGAATAGGAGTTGAAGGACAGCATAGTTAGCATGTATCATGTTCATGGAATATGGTATTTCTCCATCCTCTCATTACTGGTGGAAAACCATCATCTTTGCCGTGATGTAGTGGATGTCTTTCTGTACTGAAAGTTTTTCCTCCTTGCTCTTTCCATAAGTATTTTCCCCCTCTCTTTCTTTCATCGTTTCCCACCCCCTTCCCCCTTCCCAGGATCACTGTGTTAAGCTATCATACTATAAATCTTGGAGTGCCTGGAGCTCAGGCTGGTTGCAGACTTGGCAAGGGAGAACCTACTGAAGTTCTGGGTTGTACATTCTTCCAGAGCTTGGGTGCAGGGTGCAGCCAATAATGATGGGAAGATGCAGGCTTGATTCCAGGCACTTGATCTGTCTTTGGTACCATCAAGTGAACAATTGTTGTCAGAACAGTGACCAGAAAGGCTGTAGCTGCTCTCTATGCAAGTGTTGAATGTCCCAGAGGACCAATAGATAAGTGGATCATCTCCAGAGTTCCTGTAGAGGCTCTCATATCTCTCCAGAGAGCTACAGTCACCCCAGACGAGTTGAATATTGTTGTGTCCTGTTGTGTTGGAAGTGCAGAACAGCTGCTGGAGAAAGCATGTTTTCTCTGCTCCTAAGCATGGCTGAGCAGGAGGCCAGGTTTTCTAGGGACCATTGTTGATTCCCATCCTCCTCCTGCTCTGTGAAGATCAGAGCACTGCTGTTACAGCTCCTGAGAGGTGGGCAGTATGTGTCTGAGGCAGGGACCTGGTGCACAGTAATACCATAGCATAGAGATGGACACCTTGCTACTTGCATGCGCATGGTCACCAGCTCAGCCTTAGGCTTCCTGCTCTTCACTGTGCAAAGAACAATGCCCACAGTGCATCTGATGGCACAGTGTCATGGATCTTTCTAGCAGGCCCTCAAGTTTCTAGAGCAGCAGAGCTTGTTGTAGGGACAGCACTGGTGCCTTACCCAAATGTGTTTGATGAGACCAGTTAGTGGGCCTTACAGCTCTTCTCTTCTGGTAAAGTCACTTCCACCAGGGTCTGCAAAATACAGCTGCTGCCGTGTTCCAGGGCAGCCACTGGGATAAAACCCAGGCTGTGAATCTCCCATCACACAGTGCTGTTGCTGTTTGCAAACCTGGCAGTTGGCTGGTAGAAATAGCAGAGTTTCAGAATGGAGAGTTTGAATGGGAATAGTTTGAAAGGAAGCTTTGGCTGTGTGTTATTGATGATACGTGGGTTTTGGTGTTAGGTATCCCATAGGGAAGTGTGCCATGACACCTCATTTCTGGTGGAGCCCCAGTGTGCTTTGGACAATCAGTGCATCTCATCCATCCATAGTAACAGGGATGCAGGGAAGCAGCTTAGAGGAGTCATCCCATCTTATCCACTTTTAAAAGGTGTAAAGAGACAGCTTGGGCTTCAATTTTACTGTTCTAGCACTTTTCTCACCACCCTGATTGGAAGTGCTTAACCTCCTCTTCATTAATCAGTTTGAATTTTATCTAAAATTCATCCTTGATGAAGGCAAATTAGATAGAGTCTGCTGCTTCAGTCCTGGGCTGAAAATGATGGCAGTGCATGCAGGGATTAGCAGGTGAGTGCAGTGCAGCTTGCATCACAGTAGTACTGTATTTTTGGTGGCTCCGTACTGACAAGACTGGAGGAGTCAGCTCAGTTCCCAACAGGCAGGACAGGGGTGTGATGTTGTACCAGAGGATCCAGGTGGCACATTTGGGTGCCTCAACCCACAGCAGCAATCCAAGTCAATCACCAAGTCACTGAGGTTAGCAGGACCTCTGGAGATCACCCAGTTGAATCCCTGCGCAAAGCATGGTCAGCTGGAGCAGGCTGCCCTAGAAATCACTTGTTAGGGAGGTTGCTGTCACTGTCCTCATTTTAGAGAAGGGGAGAGTAAGCCAAGTGACTTGGCCAGCCAGAGAGCATCTTAAATGTCTGATGAATGTTTCATGATGGGATTTGAGCCATATCCTTTCCTTGAGAAGAGCTAGTGACTGCAAGGTGCTTGCCTTTGAACCCCATCTATCCAACACCTTCAAGCCTTCTCCTGGATGAGACTCACTGCTGACGGCTTGAGGCTGGTGAGGTGGGAGCAGGCACTGATGGGCAGCAGCACTGGAGAGAGCTGCCGGCTGATTTACCTAATCCATAACACACTGCAGCTGCCATTTACATGGGCAGAGAAAGGGGGTGGGGGGAGGTGTTTGCCCCTGAGAGGGAGACAGGTTCTTCTGCTGCATGGAGCAATGGTCTCCACTCCCACTGGGGTGCAAAAGAAATTATAATCTCACCTTCTGTTTTATTTCCTGTTTATTTCTTCCCTCTGGCCCTGATGAGGGCAGGTAAGAATTAACCATGATATCCTAGCAAGAAAAACCATCATTTTCAGGGTTCTAAAAAAATTAATTTCACTGGGAGGAACCACAGTGAGAGGACTTTGTAAGGATATAGATATCTGTAAAGTGCCTTGAGTCCCCAGTGTGTCACCTCCACTGTGGACCTGGGAGGCTTTTATAGCCCAAATCTGACCCCTCTTGCAAAGCGCCTCACTGTGCTTCCTGTGTGGTTTGGGACCTCATGTGTAAACCTGTTCCTCACATGGGTTGCTTAGCAGATCAGTGGCAGGTTAACAGCTTCTCCTGCATATCATGCAAAAGAACACAGCAAAAACCAGAGCAAACCACAATTTTGCTGCACTGCTTGAAACAACTTGTAAGCTGGGAGTTTGTCCCTGCTGCCTTTCCTCATGCCTTCTGCTTTCTGCTGTGATTGATGATTGGAATGGGAGCAACACAGTGTTGCTGAGCAGCTCCACAGGCAAGGCCTTCTGGCAGTTTGGACTTGAACCTCCTTTGCACTGCTGCTGCTCTGGTCTAACTGCTTAGCTAATACTTTGCTGCTTGTAGGTTGCCTCATTAGGAGGAGGAACTAATGATGGAGCTAGTGATGCACTCCTCGCTCCCAGGATCACACACCAAAGCTGGTTTTGCTGATACAACATCTTTGCTCACAGTTGTGTGAAGTTCTTACTGGAACAGGGCTCGGAAAGCTGTTCTGAAAATCCTGGGCACTACAGCAGGATTCTGGTCTAAGCCCATGCATGAAGCAGGGATGGTTAGATGTGTTAGTCAGGGCCTTGTCTGTTGGGCTTTGAAGATCTCCAAGGGTGAAGCTCCTGTGCTCTGAGTCCCAGTGTTGACCAGCTGTAGAATAATAGAATGGTTTGGGTTGGAAGGATCATCCAGCCCGAATCCCCTGCTATGGGCAGGGACACCCCACACTAGACCAAGTTTCTCAAGGTTCTATATGTAACTGGTCTAGAATTTGCTGTGTTGTTTCCACTGCTTCTCATCCTCCTCTTGTGCACCTCCACAAAGAGTCTAGTTTCAGCACACTCTTGGGTCATGTTGAACTGCTTGCACCCTGCTATATTTGCCTTCCAGTAGCTGCAGGAGCGGTTTAAGCCCCTGTGAGCTTCTCTTTAGAGACCTTTCCTTGAGTCACCTCTTGTTTGGTGCTTCTTTCTTCCTTTGTTCTATGTCCTTCTTTACCCCACTAAACAAATGGTTTTTGATCAACAGCCAGTGTAATGCTGGCTGCCCATGTACTCCCATTTCTGGCATGCCTTACATACAGAGCCTGTGTTTGAGGTGATGTTCTATTGTATTTCAGTGTTCCTGCTCCAAAGACACAGGGTTTCAGCCTCCTTTCGTTCAGGAAAAAAAAAAACTGTATGCCAATAGCTTCAAACCCAACATTTTGTCCCTGGGTTGCAACAGGGAGCTGTGTGTTACTGCTTGTCACTAGGGTGCTTGAGCACTCCCATTGCCCAGAGTTAGGTGGTTGAACACTGTAATAGTTTGCCCAGATAAGTATGGGAGACTCCATCCTTGTGGGTACTCAAACACAACTGGGCACAGTTCAGTGCTAGTACTCGATGGCCCCACGTGAATGGTGTTCATACTTGTGTGCATGATGGCCTTTGTGCCTGTGAGAGCTAAAGCAGGCTTTCACACTCTGAACTGAGGAATGGTTGTTGATGGTGCAGGAATGGTAGAAGATAAACTGCAAGTGGTATGTAGGGCACCTGCTCCTGACTTCCAGCCAAGCTGAGCAGGAGGGAGGGCATCTTACAGATTTTGTTGAAGCCATCAGGAGAACAGCATGTCTCCAGCTTACTTTGTAGGTCTTGTGTGGATTTCATGTGCCAGAGCTAACATAACAGATGATTTTTTAAACTGGCTTTTTTTATGGTTGCAGGGAACAACCGAGCCATGCAGCTAGAGCAGCAGAGAGCTCTGGTCAGTGATGGCAGGGTGCTGACTGCTGTCAGGATGCTGCCTCAAAGGAGGCTGGTGGAAACAAGGGAGACGAAGTGGTAAAACCACATGCTGGACCTCACCTAGCAAAGCAGGCAGAACAGGAGTGTGGGGAACCTGACAAGAGCATGAGGACTGCCAAATGATGATAGGAATGAGTGGGACATGCTAGAGAAGGGAAAGCATCAATCTGGCTGATTTTTTTCCCATAAATTCAACAGATGCCCCCAGGACATAAGGGTCACACCAGTGTGGAGCTCACCTGGCCCTGCAGGTGGGGCAGCTGGTGGACTTGAGAGTTTTCCCCAGTGGACTGTGCCTCTTTAGACATGGAGATTTGTTTAAGATTTGTGGGATTGAGTGTGCCCTCAGCAAGTTTGCCAATGACACCAAGCTGTGTGGTTCAGTGGATACGCTGGAGGGAAGGAATGCCATCCAGAGGGACCTTGACAAGCTTGTGAGGTGGGCTGATGCCAACCTCATGAAGTTTAACCATGCCAAGTGCAAGGTCCTACACCTGGGTCGGAGCAATCCCAGGCACAGCTACAGGTTGGGCAGAGAAGAGATTCAGAGCAGCCCTGCGAAGAAGGACTTGGGGGTGTTGGTTGATGAGAACATGAACATGAGGCAACTGCAGTGTGCGCTTGCAGCCCAGAAAACAACCGTATCCTGGGCTGCATCAAAAGGAGCGTGACCAGCAGGTCGAGGGAGGTGATCCTGCCCCTCTACTCTGCTCTCGTGAGACCTCACCTGGAGCATTGTGTGCAGTTCTGGTGTCCTCAACATCAAAAGGACATGGAGCTGTTGGAACAAGTACAGAGGAGGCCATGAGGATGATCAGGGGACTGGAGCATGTCCCGTATGAAGACAGGCTGGGAAAGTTTGAGCTGTTCAGCCTGGGGAAGAGAAGGCTGTGTGGAGACCTCCTAGCAGCCTTCCAGTATCTGAAGGGGGCCTACAGGGATGCTGGGAAGGGACTCTTCCTTAGGGACTGTAGTGACAGGACAAGGGGTNTCCAGTATCTGAAGGGGGCCTACAGGGATGCTGGGAAGGGACTCTTCCTTAGGGACTGTAGTGACAGGAAAAGGGGTAATGGGTTCAAACTTAAACAGGAGAGGTTTAGATTGGATATAAGGAAGAAATTCTTTCCTGTTAGGGTGGTGAGGCACTGGAATGGGTTGCCCAGGGAAGTTGTGAATACTTCATCCCTGGCAGTGTCCAGGGCCAGATTGGACAAAGCTTTGGGTGTCATGATTTAGTGTGAGGTGTCCCTGCTTATGGCAGGG
The DNA here is from genome assembly GCA_002631895.1 of Agapornis roseicollis. Taxonomy (NCBI): domain Eukaryota; kingdom Metazoa; phylum Chordata; class Aves; order Psittaciformes; family Psittacidae; genus Agapornis; species Agapornis roseicollis. Next base: position 55,432 of record NDXB01007493.1, on the reverse strand, counting down.
GAGTTGGAACTGCATGATCTTAAGGTCCTTTCGAACCCTAACTATTCTATGATTCTATGATTTCCTTTACTGCTTCTGCTGGTGGGGAAAAGGGCACTAAAAACATTGAATTGTGCAGAATCTGGAATGTACCAGGAGCAGCCACACCTCACCCATGGTAAAGAGAAATCTTTCTGTTCTCTGACAGGCTTCTTCTGCACATTCAGCCTGCAGCTGAAGTGGGCTTTTTGCTGTCTTTCCTTATTGTAATCTCCTAATTGGTTTGCTAAATCCACTTCTCAATCGCTGTAAGTATTTAAGTGCAGTGAGTCCCATTAGACAGCCCTTTTCCATCGACGTTACCTACTTAAGCAAATTTCAAATTAAGATTTTCTCTTTTTTTTCATACAATTTCAGTCTTTCTGCTGATATGTGCCAAATAGCTCTTGTGTTAACGCTGGTCTTGCAGGCAGTGGGTTCCACACCTCCTCCTCTTCCTGGTCATGTCATCGAGAAGCGGTAGCTCATGATAGGAACGCATTCACTGCATCCCTCTCTGATTTGGTCCTTTGGGCATGTTTTATATTGTGATTTTGTTGTTATAATGGGAGGATGAATGATTCATTGCTGTCTCTCAGTGGAGGGGTCAGCAGTTCACCCAGCGCCGTATCTTATTATCATCAGGGACTTGGTCTGCTGAGGGAAGCTAACCATCTGTAACACATACTGCTCATTGCTGTGGCGTGCTCATAACCTCTGCTAATTATTTATAAAGGGTTAATTAGTAGGATTCCACTCTAAACAGTGACCCAGTGTTCTTTGTTTCTGGTCCTTCAGCTAAAGTAACAGCACTCTTACTGAAAACAACAGTAATTTATTCTTGAAAACAAGGGTTTGAGGTGGTGTATCAAAGCACCGTGAAAAAGTGAATGTGGTGTCTGCCTCTCTCCTCTGATCACTGATTTTGTAATTTTATAAAAGAAAGCAATCAAGTTTGTCTCAATATATAGGTGCTCATTGTTCAATTCCATTATCCTTTTAGGCTTTTCTCTTAATGTTTGTTCCACTGTTTCAGCAAGGCTTGAAATTAGACTAATTCCCCAGATCACTCTTCTTCCAGTTTTAAAATGTAGATGAAAGAGATTAAGATTATTGAGTTCCAAAAATCAAAGAGACAATGAGGTAGAACCGTTAACATGCTGAAAGAGACTGTTTGCCTGGTCCTGTTACCACTGTTCCCAAAGCAAAGGCAGAGGGCATCTGGTATAATTAAAAGGCAACAGGTCTGCTGCAGGTGAAAGGAAATGCTTTTTAATGCAGCTTGTAGGAACTTGTTGCTCCAAGATGCTGTCAGAGCAACAAATTTAGTAAGACAAAAAAGAGGGGAAGCTTGTTATGAGTAAGAACTATAGCTGCAATTCTGCAGTTGTTGTGATAATCCTCGATGGTTGTTATGGTGGGTTTACTTGAGTGATGGAGGCTTTCAAGATCAATGTGAGTATCTGTAAATTGAGCTGAGGACAAGATAAATGACCAAGGCTGTTCTGCTTCTTGCTTTGGGAAGATTGAAGGCAATAATTAGTGAAGCCAGGAAAATTATTTCCCTTCTTGCAGATGGATTTTGTAAGATACGTTATTTGCAGTCTTTTAGGCTAAAGAAAGTGGGGTCTTTCTCTAGGCTGCTTGCAGAATGGCAAAGCTGATGGGACCCCGGGTTACCTCCACTGTAGCAGCCCCTCTGCTTTTCCTGAAAGATGCATTAAATCTTTCCCACTGATGCTTTGCAAGCACAAAACAGACTGAGATGACCAGGCAGTAACTCCCTCTAGAGACCCTCCCAACCAGGCATCTCCTTTACTGAGCTCTGAGCTGCTTGTCTCCCTGAAGTACAATTGGTAGGGAGGAGAAGTATCTTTCATTACACCTGCCTTAGTGGCTGACCCTGCCGTGCCCTTTCAACTTCATCAGCTGTTTGTATAAAAATATATCTATTTTTAATTACTAATAGGAAGATAAACAGGAGAAATAAGAATAAGCCCACTGCTCAAGTGGGAATTATGGGTATAAGAGATATGCATGTGTATCTTCAGTGCTTCTTTCTCTCCTGCCACTTCATTATTGCTTTCTAAGCCTTCTCCTTTAAAAATGAATCAGTTTCTTAAACAGTCAGTAGTTTTTCATACATTTTCCCCATTCTGTGTATTAAAAGATCTTGACCCCTCCATTTCCATCTTTTGGGATAAAGGTAGTAAGTTGTGCCAATTCGGTAGTCAGTGTGTCTATGAAATGCATATTCTCTTTGATTGCCTGCATTTAAGGCTGATTATGTTCAAATCACCCAAACATCACAAAGTGCTATGTGAAGTATAATAATCTGTTATCAGAAGCAGACAGAGAGAAGGGGAAACAACTGCTTAGATTTTGGTAGAACCCAAAGAGTCTGACAAATCAGCTTCTCAAACACCAGCCTATGGGGAATGTCATAGAGTTATGAGCCTGGTGCTGTTTTGCAAGCACCGAAGCTCAGAAATCTCTGAAAGGGGTGAAGCTTTAATGCCAAGAATATGATTTGCATTCTAGTAAATCCACCCCAAAAGTGAGTAAAGTTGCACCATTCACTTGCATGCTACTCGATTCCACCAGTCTTCACTGATACTAACAAAGCCTCCAAAAAAATGGAGTAATTTTCTAGCCCAGGGACCTTGTACTTGGCCTTTGCTGAGTCAGATTTCTAGGTCCATTCCTCTTCCAGTAAAAGCATGCAGGATCATGGTCAGACAGGGTAAAACCATTCCTGCTGCCTTGGATTGTCGCAGAGGCAGTCCATGCTTCTCTGCATCCTTCCACATGCTATTTTCAATGCAGTGCTCCTGCACCCCTAAAATGATTGCCTCAGCTACTAGCCCAGCTCTTCATGGACACACACGGACAAACATGGACACACAGCTCTTCGTGGGCACACAGTCAAATAAAATTTGGCATCTGTTATGTTCCCTCTAGGTTATGACGCAGGAGGGAGACAAGGGCCCTCCTTTCCCCTCTCTGGCAATCCCACTGTGGTACAGGGATGACCTGTGGGGTCACTGCATGCTGTACTGCCTGTGGTGGGAACAGAGCCTGAAGCTTTCCCAGGTGGCCAGGCTGGCCTTCCATCAGAGCTGTGTTCAATCAGAAAGGTTTAAGTTTGGGGATTGCTTTTAAATTACAGCCTCACATTTACAAAAGCAGGGAGAGGAGTTAAAATTTCTCTTCCATAGTGCTGAGACTATTGCGTGTAGAGTCCTATCTGGGTCTGGGGTCCCACAGTACCTAAAGGGGGGATACAGGAAAGCGTCAGGGAGACTTTTTACAAGGGCCTATAGTGACAGGACAGGGGGAGTGGCTTTAACCTGCCAGAGGGGAAACTGAATTGAGCTCTGAGGCAGAAGTTCTTCCCTGTGAGGGTGCTGAGGCGCTGGCACAGGGTGCCCAGAGAAGCTGTGGCTGCCCCATCGCTGGCAGTGTTCAAGTCCAGGTTGGACACGGGGGCTTGGAGCAACCTGCTCTAGTGGAAGGGGTCCCTGCCCATGGCAGGGGTTGGAACTGGATGAGCTTTAAGGTCCCTTCCAAGCCAAACCCTTCCATGATTCTGTGATGTGCAGGTGCCGTGGTAGAGGAAGGGATGGAGTGGGAGCTGTAACTCTGAATTCCCATCTTCCCCGCCTCTGTGTGGCTGCTGGTGATTTAAATTGTCAGCTTAATGCATTCATCCATTTAACTCAAAAATGTGTTTGAATAGAGGAGGAGGGTGAGAGCAGACCTCTTCCATGAAGTGGAATGTTTGCCTTGCAGAATTCCAGCTTTACTGCTTCCCAATTAAGGCCCAGTAATGTCTGGACGGGTGGGAGTCACAAGCTTTCCTTTGTCTGATAAGGTTGACAGGTCTCCGTGTTGGGAACACTCCTACACACATGTGCATGTATTTGGATGTGCCTGGGCAGTGCCTGGCTCAGGTCTGAAGAGCTCTGGGTACCGTCATGGCACAAACCCAGTGCAGCACCAGCACAGCAGGCAAGCAGGACGAACGCTGTGTGCTTGTCTCCAGGCAGCTCTGCCCAGAGGTTTCCTTGTCCTCTAAAAAGCTTGCTTGTTGCAGTTTTAGGGCTGCGCTCTCAATCTCTTAAGCAAATTACCAAGAAAAATGGTTGGTGCTATTTTTTAATCCTTGTGCTCTGCTGGTTCTCTTTAGGGCTGTTGTGCCAGATTTTCTTCCTTTTATCCTCTTGTTTTTCAGCATGTCTGGCTTTTCCCTTTCTCTTTATATTGAGATTTGTCCTTTCTTTTATAGAAATTAAAGTGCCACATCCCCACCAATCAGAGATGGAAGCAAAACTGAGGCCAGAGAATAGTTTGTTTCTAATTGAGATTTGAAAAGTATCCCTCAATAATGCTTTCAGCTATTATGTATGGAAATAGTTTTATTACACTTGTCATGGCAAGCCCACATTCTGCCATTGGATGATAAGAGGACAAACAAGAGCAGCAGTTCCACCACAAGGTGTCTGTCCTGAAGAGCAGTTGGCTCGAGGTGGAAGCTGTGTGGGGTCTGTGAGTCTACAAAAGGCATCTGAGAAAAGCCAGCCTTGTATTGTTAAGCTTAACTCCCTGCCTGGAACATAGAGCTTGGTTGGAAAATTGGTAGGAGTGTATAAGTCAAAGGAAAAAGGAAAAAAAAAAAAACAGTTGGAAAATGCTGCTGCAGTGCGAGTGTCCAGCACGGGCAAGCAGGAGGGGAGAATTGTCATCAGGAATATTCTGGGAGTGTTCATGCAGTTAAACATGCTCTGTAATGTCAAAATGCAGACGGGTGTGGGAAGGCTAAGCAGCTAACGGCCAGCTCAGTAGTCCTAAATCTGCAGTTGAGCCATAAGGAAGCAAAGCCCAATGTCCATGGGCAGCTTGGCTTGGGAGTGCCGGTGTCTGCATGGCTGAGCCCGGCAGTTAAGTGTTGTCGTGCAGCTGGCTGTGGGAGCGCGGAGTTGCTCGCTGACAGACAGTTAATGCTGAGACAGCTCTGCCATTTGGGCAGGGTTCAGATGGATACCAACCCATAAAGAGCTAAATTTGGAGAGGGAAAGAGCGTCTGGATGCTTATCACCATCAGGTGCTCTGTGAGGGACAGGCAGGAATGGAGACTGGCAAGGAGAAGTGAGTCTGCTTAGGTTTAAGTGCAAGACACGGCTGAGTCATGGCATATCCATGTGGACCAATGCAGGGGGTGATGATGAGCCACCATGCTGCACACACATCACCCCGTGTCACCCACCCATGGGAGCCAACAGATCATAGGCTTTGAGAGCTCACTTGGCTGCTTGTTACTTCATTGCCTGAGCATTCAAGAAGGACTTGCATTCATTTCCTGAGCATTCAAGAAGGATTGAGCATTCATTTGGACTTGTGTCCAAAACCAGCCTCTCCACAGCCCACAACTCGACCTGGCCTTGGTCAGTGCTGCCTTCCTGCTTCTAGAGCAAGTATCCGTGCATTCCTGGCCCCCTCTGCCTTCCTGTCCAGGCTCTGCTTCATCCAGGTATGGTGCTGCACTAGAGGAGGCTGAGGGCTTACCACGCCAACAGCCCTTAACCCCTTCCTGTGTTGCCCTGCTGGGTTAGAAAGCAAAGAGATGGAGTAGTTTGACCTGTGCAAGTGGCCCCACCAGGTCCCATAGCACCTCTGCCTGTGCTGACTCTCTGGGTGCAGGGTCCAAGACCCCTCCTCTCCCCAGAGCTAGACCTGGCTCTCCGCCAGTCTCCCCAGCATCCTGCAGCAGGCAGGCAGGAGGCAGCACTGGCAAGTGTATTTGTTGGTTAAACATTTGCTCAGCTGGGCAGCTCAGAGTGAGTGAATCCATGATTTTTTTGTCTCCCTTTTTTGGCTAAAAGGTCAAATTTACATTGAATAAATCTGTGTTCCGCACAGTAAAAACAAATGTAAGTGCTTGAGCGTGTGCAAGGGGCAGTGCCTGCTAACCAGGGCTCTCAGAGCTTGTTGATGTCTGGAGGCAGGCGATTACTCTCAAGTATTTTTCTTTCTAGAGCAAGTTCTGCAGGGAGAGCAGAGGAGGCTGCGGGTGCTGCAGGCAGAGGGACGGTGGCAGCACAGCGGCTTCTGCTGCAGCCCTTGGCTGGCTGTGGGGAGGCAGAGTGGGGCCCGGGCTGCTCCCTCGCTGCATCAGGGAGGGCTGGAAATCGCAACGCTAAAATACAGCGACTGTCAGAGCAAATGGGTGAAATCTGCTAGAGCCTCAGGCGTGTAGAAGTGCTGAGCATCGTCAGCTTCTCCTCAGAACGAGGCCTCTGGGGCTTTGCTTCTTGAGGAGGAACTGCAGAAGAGTGCAGAAGAAAGAGGGATGTCACAGCCATGGGGGGGAGGAAGGCCAAGGCTAGGGTGCAGAGCCAGAGGCAGCCTCATCTCGAGGCTCTCCCCACATCTTCAGCTCTGCTCTGCTCTGTCCCCTTGCAGCCTCTTCTCTCCCAGCATTTTATCCCTTTATGGTTTTTTTTCTCAGATCATCCTGCCCACCTCTAAGCATGGAAACTCTTCCTGGCCAAGGATTGCAAAGCCACTGTGCCCTTGTTCATGTCTTCATGGAGAGCTGGGATGGAGATGGGAAAGGGATGGCTCTTACCTCTCCCCCGGCCATGGTGTGCTCAGCATCCCTCAGCATTGCCCCCTCTGAACATGGGTTTTCCTTGCGCTGAGTCTGTCTCCCTGCCCACACAGCACCTGACAGCCTGGAGCTGAATCAGAGCTCTGCAAATCCCTGCTGGGCATCTGGGCTCTGGCAACATTTAGACGCCTTCTGCTGGGCATGGCCGGTGGGTGGCTGGAAGCTGTCTCTGGGGCTGTCTTGCTCTGTGAGTGCTCTGTGTCTGAGTGCAGAGGGGTTGGTCACCAGGCCAGGGGTTTTCCATGGCCACCTGCGTGGCTCTTCTGACCCTTGTGTGTTGCCTGCCTGAAGCACAGCCCCAGGCAGTGCTGGTTGTGCAGCCAGGCAGGGGGAGGCAGGGCTCTTCACATGCTGAGCACAACCACACAGCAGGTCAGGCATCCCAGGCTCTTTATTACCTCTGTCCAGCCTCCTCCAGGAGCCAGCAATGAATTGCATATGCTCATCATTTACCTCCACTCACCTCACAGAGACATTCATTGTCTACATGCACCAAGGCTGTGGTTTTGCTAAAACCAGCTAAAGCTGCTGGTACTTGCTAGTATGCACTGGGTCCTGGTTAGCTGTTCTGAGCCCTTCCAGTGCTGTGGACCCTTCCCCAAGCTGCTTGGCTTCACCAACAGAATGGAGATGCCCCTTGACTTATTTTGTTTGGACAGTTTTCTTCCAGCCAGGCATACTGGATCATCAGTTGGAAGAGTTGGTACCTGGGGGAGGCCAGCAAAAAAGGGGGTTTAGGGCCAGATTATGTCCTGGATGGGGAAGAAAGAGTAAGTCTCTCCGGGGCCCCTAAAGGACTTAGGACAGGAGATAATTGCAAGTAAGTGCAGTAGACAGAAAGGCAAATGTCACTGCAGGAGGTGAAACGTGGTTGTCTTTTATTCCTTCACCAGTACCTTTTATAACCCCTCCTAACTGTGTTTTCTCTTTGTGTAATTCCATTGTGGTTTTTCTGTTCTATCTCAATTTGTTCAAGTTAAATGTAATTTCCAGGTAAATGAGTAAAACCAAATCATTCTCCACTCAAAGTTGTGGCAAATCTGTAAACCAGAGTGCTAGGGACACTTTAGCTGTGCACCTTCATGGAAACTGCACAGATGAGGTGAAGAGCTGCTATTGCAGAGCCAGAGGAGAAAAATCTATCTTTTGGTGAGTGAGGAGCCTCTCAGATGGGTATCGAGGTGCTCCATCCTGCTGGATACTGGTAATAGCCAGCTGGAAACCCACAAGCTTTTGAGGAGTTAGTGACACTGCCTCTGGTCCAGGTGTGGTGTGCAGAGCCCCCCACCTCCTGGTGACAGGAGTTGAGGCAAGGATTGAGCTCTGCAGCTGTATCAGGCTCATTCCATCGCTGCAGCTGGCCATGGAGCAGGGAGGGAGATGCGATGCCTGCTGCAAGGCTCGGTTTGCATTACGCTTCCTTTCTGTTCCTTCTGTCTGCTCAAGAGATGGCACTTATCTGCCCTAGACCTCCCGGTGGGGCTAGCTGGTCTAGGGCATTACAGGGAGCTCCCTGCACCCCAAAGGTGAAATAAGTGACAGCAAATGTTCCCAGTGTGTGTTCTTCATGTACGGGTCCACAGGATCAGGTCTGACCCCAGGGCAGCCAACAAAGGTCCTGCCTCCTTCAGTATTAAGTGATGTGGGTCCCAGCCCCTCTTCCCCAGTCATTACACAATGATTTATGATATTTGTGATGTGCTGTTCCATGGATAATGCCCTTGCTGCAGTTCAGTGATTTGTTGGTTGGGTTGATGGATTGTGTGACAGTGTCTGGAACCTCTTTTGAACCTGAGGGTGCTGCAGATGCTCCTCCGTTGCTGACCACTGTGAGAGGGGAAGCTGTTCCTGTGCCAATGGTGGCAATTTCACAGCACTGGCTGTGGTTTGAGAATGAGAACATGACTCGGAGCTGGTGGAGGTAAAATTATGGCTGTTTGGATAATGGGGAGATAGAGCCATTAAAAAGAGATTGGGGATAACCCCATTGAATGGGGACTGCCTGTTCCTGGGTCACAGTGCTGTGCGGGGGAGCCATGGCTTGGGTGCTGGCCTTACTGCTGCCTCCCAGGCAAACTCAAACACTTTTCTAAATATATGAAGGGGCCCTGGAGGATAAAGCTCTCCCCTGTCCTCTGCTGTGAGGATAAACTCATAAGCGACTGAAAATTTCCAGCCCTGCTGCGAAGGACTTTGAGAATACCTGGAAAGGACAATAAATTTCCAAGCTGTGAGCATTGCTTAACCTAAGCTGCTTTCCATGGTCTCTGCACTGCAATACTGTGGGTTTGGAGTCACTCTAGCATTTGTCCTTCAAAGAGCACAGCAAGGAAAAGAGCTTCTTTCCCAATTCCAGCATTTATTCTGCTGGCACCAGTCTGTTCCTCTCGTTTTAGATAGCGTTTCTGTGCTCCATCTATCAGACCTCTTGGTGCCCTGGAATCAATCAGGAGTTCCAGCCTTGTGCCTGCTAATTGCATGGCTGTTTGGTGGCTGGGAGCTCTTCCAGCTGATGGATGGTGTGTGTGGAGGTTTTACTCCATCTGACTGACACCCTGTAATCGGCACAATGTTGTGTGTGCATCCCACATGGGGGTGAGGATAGGTGCTCCCATAATGGTGTAAACCAGGATACATATGCATGGGAGTGAACCCTCACTGTGACTGGGGAGCATTTAGGCTGTCACTATGAGAGCTCTGGCTGCTGAAGGGGTGCTGGGTCAGCCAGGGCACTGCACAGGCTCACGTGATGCTGAAATCCTGGGATGGACCCTGCAGGGGTTTGATGAACCCAGCAGGGTGCGAGAAATCAGTGTCCTCCCTGGTGGGAAGGCACTGAGGAGCAGGTATACACTGACAAAACTAGGTTGCACCCATCCTCAAGATGCTGACCTTAGTGGCAGAGGAGCCACATGCATCTGGCTTCGTCTCCCAGCCTTGCAAAAGCTGGGATCAGTGGCTGCACTTGAAATAGCTCCAAGGTCTGCGTGGCCTCCACAACTATCCACAGCTGCACTGTCTAATAGCCCTGCCTGGCTGGCTGGTGGTGCCTGCCCCTTCATGCCTTGGAGAGAAACCTTCTTGCATCTGTAAACAAATTTGGACCTGAAGGTAGAGCATGCTGAAGTGACAGCTTTACCCTTCTGAGGCACTTCCATTCTGCAGGTTTGACTTGACATGTCAGGCAGCTCCTCGGATTGTAACCTGAAAGGGTATTACAGGAGATGCTGTTCTCTGGGTGACATTTGTAATCTTTCATCTCCCAGCTACTGCGTTGTGCTGATCAGTTTGCCAGGCAGAGTGCCTGCACTGGCGATGCCAGCTCTGAGCTCCCTTCCCGGCTGCCTCTCGCTCTGCGCGCGCTGCCACACAGCTTAATAACTGTGTCCTCCGCGAGTAATTTGTCCTCCACACCAGGCAGCCGGTGTCACCCTGCAGCTGCCGGCTGTGCAGTGGGAAGCAGCCATGTGAATGGTCCTGGGCGAGTCTGCCCTGTGCCTTCTGCACTCAGAACAGGGTTGATGCATCTCTCCTTCACAGCAGCATCCTTTGCTGCATGCACGCACACTGGGTGCATCTCCCCTGGCTGTGCTCTCTCGGGGAGTGATGTTTCAGTGTTAGCAGGTGAATCAGATGCTGTGCCCTGACCTGGGGCAGTGTCTGCTCCTCTCCACGATGCATCTCTTGTGGTGGCGAGTTGGAGGACAATCAGGGACCACAACAGCCCTTGCTCCTGTTGTGCTGGAGTTTGCTCTCTAGTTATCCCAGCTCTGACACAAGTTCCCTTTTAAGAACAGCACCCACCCTGACACCCCTGGGGTGTGCATTTTGCAGTGGGCACTCAGCTGGGGTTCTCCCAGGGAAGCTTTCCTTGGAGATATTGCTTTCAGCTATAAGTGAGTCCCATTGCTGTGGTCCAACCAGCTGCTGTCTGGATGGCTTTCCTAGGGATCAGCCGTGTCCCAAGGTAGCCAAAGTTGCTGGTTCAGTCTCATGCTTCAGCGGAGCAGATAACAGCTTCCATGAACTGTGTTATTTGCCCTGGAAAATTCTTACTGCTCTGCTGTTGATAGGATCACACAGGATTTAGACATTGGATTTGCTCCCTGTTGTCCTCAGAGCAGCATCCCATTCCAGGAGAAATCAGTTTGGACTCCCATGTTTGCTCAGGAAAACTTCCCTGCTGTGGTAACATGGGAGGCAGCAGTCAGGCAGGGGGATGCCCAGGTCCTGGCCCTCAGGGTGCAGGTATTGGGCACAGTAGTACCTCAGGAGAACATGGTGCTTGCCAAGCTCTTCACCAGGAGACTGGTTCAGGGTTGATCCTCCCAGTGTATGTTATGACTTTTCTCCCATCTTGTTCCAATGTCTTGTTGCAGCTGGACTTTACAGACAGTATTCTGTCCAGAAATGCTGGAATTAGCCTAAGCCTATGAAAGTCGAGGTGAAGATTTACCATGGACCTTCTGGGCTTTCGCTGGACCCTAGCTCATTTTTGTAGCACTTGGTACTGTCCAAATTTGATTTAATTGTGTTTTTACAGGTGGGGAAACTGAGGTCTAGAGTGGCTGAGTTAGGATATGGATCCAGTAGAGTGGGGAACTTGGTGTCTGGGCTCTGCATGTTCCAGAAGGACAGAGGGAAAGGTGCAGCAGCCCAGCTGTTCAATAGAAAGGGCTGTACTTTTGCAATCAGGAAGGTTGAGGTTCCCTTCTACCATACCAGAGCTTTTTGATGGCTTTGAAGTAAGGACTTGGGCCTTGCTGCCACATTTCCGATGACCCTTAAGTGCTGTGGCTGCATGGCCAGTTCGGAAGCTTAGAGGCAGACTGGCACTGTCGAATGCTTCTTGGATAACAGCCCATGGGCTGTCATTTCTGTTGGCTTGTGATACTCAGTGCATGTTTTCAAATACTGACTGGAGTTGTTTGTAAATGCCTAGTAAATCCCAAAATAGCCTAAATTTGCTGGATTTTGTGAATAGCATTCAGCCCACTCCTGTTACAATAGCAGCCTGCCTCCATGCCTCGCCGGAGCTTTGCGGAGCTACAATAGTGAGAGGGGCGACGAGTGAGGTTGGGCGAGCAAATGTTATTATTCCAGCTTGCTGCACAAACAATGGATGCTGTTTGTTTTGCTGGCTTCTAGAGCATCTTATTTGTATCAGCTCCAGTCCTTTCGCTGCATTCCTCGATTTTCTTTTGTGGCTTTCCACTCTTCAGGCATTTGTGGTCCTGGTGAAGTGCGGTCCCCTTCATTTGGTGCTCCAGAACTGGAGAACTGATGCTGGGGTGTGAATCACCTCTGATCGCCTCTCCCTTGCATGTGGGTGGAACATAGGGGATGTCTGTGTGTGAGCATCCCTTCTGCTAACCCACAGTGGCATGTCCTCAGCTCCCCAGGCTCGCTGGGCAGCCTAGCAAAGCAATGGCTGCCTTCCTCTCTTGCCCCGAGCTCCTCTTGCTCTGCTGTTTACATGCTGGAAAGTTTATCTGCTGTGGTTTCTTCCTGGAGTTCAGCAATGCGACACTGATGAGGAGTGACAGGAAGGTCACAGTGCAGGGAGGGAGAGGGTAGGGAAAGTGCCCTGAGCTGGGCTCTGCATCCCCAGCTCCGCTTTGTCCCTGCAGGCACAGCCTTGCCAGGGCAGTGGGGACATCCTTAGCTGCCCTTGGGGCTGTGGGGGATGGCAGCATTCCCTTTCCCCAGGATGTCTGCTTCATGTGAGACAGCCCCTTGCAGCTCCTTTAAGGTCCTTTATTTAGTCGTGCTTTGTCTCCTACTTCTCGTCCTGCTTCTGAGTTGATGTATGTGTGTGATAAGTTGCTGGGGACAGGCAGATGCCAATAGATGCTGGCTCTTCATCCCTGATGGGGGAACTTTCCTGTCACACCACATGATCTACAGGTCCCGTGCCTTCCTTTTTGTAAGAACTGTTGCCAAGTGCAGTGTGCTTAGAGGAAAGTGGGCAGACCTGTGCTCCTTTCAGTATTTGCTCCAGAAGAAACGGTGTTGCTTGAGGTGGGGAAGGGAGGCAAAACTGCTCGCATGGTACCCAAGCTGTCAGCCTCAGCAGAGCCAAGAAGCTGCCAAGCCACAAACTCCAACATGAGCATGTGTGATGGGATGGGTCTCGCTCTGGTGGTCAGGCAGAGGTGGGACCCATAACAAAGCCCCAGGATGCTCAGGCTTTGTTTATTTCTTATGGGAAGGGAGCACTGGGTGCTCTGCTCCCTCTTTGCAAGACTGTCTGAAGCCTCAAATCATGAGGGAGATTGGAAAAGGTAAAATCTGTTAGCATCTTAAAAACCAAAACAAAACCATTGCTGTCTCTTCAGATTTGCTGTAGCTGATAGACTGCTAGTCTGTACCAGGCAGTCGCTGCCCAGCAGAGACCTCTCTGCAAGGCTGGCTGCAGTAATTGCAGGGCACGGCACTCAGCATTCCTATCCAAGCTTGGCATCTATAGCTAATCTGAAAACAAGTCACTGTATATTTCACTAAACCAGCTGCTGCTGCTTTTATTTGCCTATTTTGAATGATGCTCTGTGCCGCTGAAAACCAATTTGTTTGAGAAAAATGGTCTGTTTGTGTGAGCAGCCTGTGCCCTGCGTGGCCTGTCCTGCCCATCCCTCCCTCTGTGGGACACTCAGCACGCCATCCACCCGTGCTGCAGGGGATGGGACAGGAGGAGCAGCCCCATGGGTGATGTCCCGTCCTGGGACACATCTCTGCATGTCTTTGCTGTGCAACAGCACCATGACCTTGAACAAATCACCCAGTCCAGTCTCTCCGTTCAGATGGTTCACTTTCTCCATTCTAGTCTGTAAAGGAGAATTTGAGCAGTGATTTTGTATTGCTGTAAGTACCTGTGGGTAGGTGGGCTATCAAAATTTGCCTGTAATTTAGCCAAGGTGAGATAAGTGGGCCAGCTTCACCACTTTTCCTGCTGGAAAGCTGCCTGAAGTAATTGCCTGGCCTGCTGTGCTCAGCTTAGCTAGGTCTCTTTGGCTCTGACACAGTCTCAAAACAGCAGCTAATGAAACCTATGAACTTCCCAGATACAACCCTGCCCACCTCCCTGAATTCTAACGTTGTGGGAATTGTATTTCAAAGCTTCATGTGCCACAGCAGTGAGTGGCAGCAGTGTTCTTGCCTTGCAGAGTGGACTTTAGATTCTCAGGTCATCTCATGGCTGTTGTTTTGGAAACCGAAGCCCCCAGCCCCAGGGATGGAGAAGGAATGCCACCAGCCTGGATGGGCCGGGAGGGAACCTACAGCCAAATCCTCACGCTGGTTACATGTGTATCTGTTAACATACGGCAATTAGGAAACTTATTTCCAGCCCGCTGTTTGCCGTGACAGATTCCTGAACCCCAGCCAGAGCTTTGCGGGAGGAGCTGTCGTGGAAGAGGAAATAATGGGAATCTCGGGCTTTTTATAGCACTACCCATCCTCTCTGTGCTGCCTGCGGGGAGCTGATGTCCCCAGCACCATGCAGGATGGGAGATCATTGCAGGGTGGGCATTCAGAGGGAAACCTGACAAGGTGGGAACTGGCTCTGGGGGAAGGTGGGAGGCAGTGTTTCCGCTGGACCTTGAACCACGAGGTTGGAGCAAACTGGTTGCCGTCCCTCCAAAACCCACTGTGCTATGATGCTCTCTGTTGAAGAGCATTTCCCCCTCCTTGCAGCCGGCATGCCTGAGTGCTGCTGCCTGAAAAGGGAGCAGGCATTTGGGAATTTTTAGGAATTGGTGGTGCTTTTGATGCCTTCGCTGGCTGGCAATTCAAGTGGAGATGCCTGGTTCTCAGGCTGAAGTAGAGCTCTACTAAGCACATGAATCCAGGTCCTGAACTGCTCAGTTGCCTAAAAGTCTCTAGATGAATCTCAGCCTTTCATAGGAGTAAACAACAGGGAGACTGAATGTAGTTGTTGGTTTGACTTTAAGGCTTTAGGAGTCTCCCAGCTGGCTGTGAACAGTACAGCCAGGAGAGGAAGAGAGAGCCTCCTCTTGTGCCCCGATCTGAGTCTGTCTCTCCCTACTCTCACTGGCTTCTCACTCTCATTATTCAATTCCTGGATACTCCTACTTTTCCAAAGCTAGTCCCTTCTTTAACCTTCCACCACACAGGCAAGGCTGGGAGTGTGGTAGGAAAGCATGAGCAGTGGTGATGGGAACAGGTCCTTGTGCTGGGGCTGGGACCTGCAGCTGGATGAGCTGAGCATGGAAACAAATGCACAGGAAACAGCAGTGTGGAAAATAGATTTTTTTTAATGAGAATTTGATTTTATACAACAACAAAGGTTGGGCAGCGGGAAGGGAAGGAAGCAGATCACAGACTGATGGCAGGAAATGTTTTCAGTGCTGGTTTTTACCTGTGGAGGTGCTCAGGCCAAAAGCATGTTCAGGTTTACAGGTATGATGGGCAGCTGTGAATCAAAGGTATCCATGGATCCAGGTGTGGGAGCAAGGAGACCTTTAGGTCTCTTGGGGCAGATCTAGAGCTCAGGGCTGTGGGAGGTATCTCAGACCAGACCTTTCCTGTGCTAGATGCAGCCTCCTGGACTGGGCTTGCTGTTGCTATCTTCCCTAGGGATGCTGATGCTCCCTGCAGTTTTGAGGGAGAAGAACCCTACGTGGTGTTCCCGTGCCATCCCTTTGCACCCAAAAGATACGGTGCTGTTGGTGTGAGGGAAAAGGAAAACTGATCAGAGCACATGGTCAGGAAGGTCCTGGCCCAGCATTGTGTCTCCTGCTTCTTTCCACACCTTTTCTGTGCACCTCAAGGTCATCAGGCTGTTGGTTTCAACAAATTGCATTTTCCATTCCTGCTCTTGCTCTCATGTTCAGCCAAGTCCAGCTGCTGCACAGCTGCTGTGATTAAAGAGCTCAGGCTCCGGCTGCAAAGCCAGAACACCTCCAAGTGTTGGTGTCCTTAGTGCACTCAGCCTTGTCGCCTGGTGAGAAGCTGATTGACCTCAGAGCCAGATGGGCACCTGTTAAACACCACCTTGTCCCACATATGCTGAATAACAAGCTCTTCCTCAAGGGCATCTCCCTCTTTCCCCACATCTGGTTGCATCTCTGCACTCTCCCTTCCCCTTGGAGTGAAACCTCCAGAGCACAAGCATACACCATGTTGTCTGCCCTCAATTAAAGCACATTTGCTGGTTGGTGTTTCAGAGATGGAAATGACCACAATCCAGTGTGTTAATTAGGACTGACAGTGTAGGAACGTGCTGTCCTGCTGGTTACCAAGGGCTCTTTCAGCATGATGCTGAGGTTCAGGGATGCAGGTTAAAGAACATCCCTCTTTCTTCCTGACTTTGTGTGGTAAGGGCAGAGAGAAGAGCAGGCTTTACGTGGCAGGAAGGCAAAGGGGAGGAAATCATGGGGGCTGTATTTATTGCTGTTGGGGACAAAAGACCAGTTGGATTCATAAACTGTGTAACCCACCTTGGGGACAGAGAGCTCTTGGCTGCAGATAAGGAGGGTGTTTTCATCAGGAGTTCGTAGGCGTGGGCAGAGCTTGTGAGATGAGCCCTGCTGGTGCTGTGCGAAGGGGTGATGAGATGTGGCCTATGCAGCTCTCCTCTGTGCTTTTGGGGGGTCCCCAGGGAGCTGCCCCACACCGCACCAGCCCTGCAACACCACACTGGGGTCAGGGGGCTTTGCATGGGTTGGTGTCCCCTAACCCTGCAGGCCTCTTCCCTTTGCATCCTCCTGAAGGGAAGAGCCCTTGGTTATAAAAGTGAAATATAAACTGTCATTAATTGTTCTGATCTCCATGACTCAAGCATAAATGATACAGTGACATCTGTCTGAGCCAGCAGTCAGCTTGCACGAGGGGATGGAGCAGCAGCAGTGTTTTGGGAGGAAGCTGCTGCCAGATTCAACTCATCCCTGTTGCTGGGGAAGCCCAGCAGGCCCCAAATGGTCCCTGACCACAGCACAGGAGGAGGGTACCAACAGCTCTGGGCTGTCCTACTGCAATCTATGCCAGGCAATTGCTCCACAATCTCCTCCACACTTCTCTCTGCAGCCATGGTAAAGCAAATCGATAGTGCTACTAGTAATGATAATAATAATTATAATTATGATAATAATAATAATAATACAACATACAGCACAAATCACAGTGCCCTTGGTAGGCTGAAGCTGCTGGTGCAGTGGTTGGGAGCAACCCGTTAAGATGCAAATCGTCATGAGTGATGTGAAACTGGTGTGGTTGTAGCCTCTTCTCATGGTCTCCACTGTCTGTCTGAACACTACCAGAGGGGATTTTGCAGAGGTAGCTCCCTGAGGATTTTATTAAGTGTTGTTCTTCCCGGTCATTTTCCAAATGCCATTTGTACTCCATGTAGGGTTTTATTGCAGGCATTAACAGCACATATAGAGTGTACTGTGGCTCTTTCTTGAGTTAACTGCAAGGAGTTGTTCTGGTTAGAAAGTCAATTTCCCTCTTTTATGCTAAAGTTTACCATATTTCCTAACAAGATCTGCTTTCACAAGGGAAATGGTATTGGTGGGACCTCACTGATCTGCACCTTGTCTCCTTGCAGCCCATTGTTTTCTGGGCCATCTCAGGTTGCCATGCCAATAGTATCAGAGGGGCAAAAGAAAGATGAATCGCATTGATGAAGTGGGTTTGTTTGGAGGGTCTTTTCTCTGGCTAAGAGCTGTATTGAGCCCTTTCAGCCAGGCACAAAGCATAGCATCACTGACGTTGTCCCTGCTGACCTGAGCTGCACCCATCTATCGATGTACAGGTGGAAGGCTCTGCAGCTGGTGGCTCTTCCCCCGGATCCTGGCTGCAGCATGCTACAAGCTTCATCTCTGATTAGTATTGTACTATCTTATTTTTGTTAAAAGTAACAAAAATTGAAGCCCAGTCCCTGTTCCACGATGTGAGTAGCATTTAAAGTTGATGATGATTGCAGTTCTTTTAGCCTCTTTTGTTGCACAGGGTGGTTTAGTATGTTTACCCACAGTATTTTTGGCATGTGGGTTTCACAATTTGTTTAGCAATGTCAATACCATCTGGAGCATCATCTATTTAAAGTACATTAGAGAGATGAGGAACAACCTATCATATTTTTCCATAGGGTGCATCAAGATTGGAAATGAGAGTCATTCAGAAAGGTTTAATGGGAAAGAGATGTTCGTTGCGCTGCATGCTCGTCTCTTATCGTGAGCAGTTATGGCTTTGGTGCCATTCCTCCGCTGCTATTCCTGATTGAATTGTGCCACTGTATAATATCTGCCTTGAAAAGCAAACAAAGCTGTCTTAAAGCAAGGCACAGTACCTTTGACTTATGCCCCTGAATCAAGTAGGACAGCTTGAAGGGGCTGTGTCAGTGGAGAGGGTATCAGACATGGTCTGTGATAAAGGCTGCTTAGGGGGTGTCTGTCCTCCACTGCTTGTGGAGGACACGTGGTGTAGTGTAGGGATTTGACCCAAGCTACTGTGCTTTTGGGATGTTCTGAGCTATACCTGCTACTGAACAGCCTTGTTGGCGGCTGTGGATCCAGCAGGGGAAGGGGTGGGTTCCCACATCACTCATCTGTGTCCTAGCCCAGCATCAACACTGAGCCCTGCCTCATGGTGAGCTCAGCTGCTGAAATGGAAAGCTCTGGTCCTGGTCTGCTCTAGAGCCCCTTTGCTTTGAGTAACACCAGGGTTCAGCCTTCATTCAGAGGCACCTATGGGGCTCTAGGGCCCATGTGGGTGTTGGAGTGGTGCAGCCTATCTTCAGCAGCAGAACTGGGATGCAGTGGGGTGGATCTGAGCAATGGTGGCTTCAGAGGCCATAGAAATCCTTGGAAACACCTTCCTTGTCCAACACCAGAGTGCCTGTGGTAGTGTCCTCAGGTACATGCATGTGGGGCTCTGTGTTTTCTCGCTTATAGTGTCGGAACCGCATTTGGAGGTCAGCACTGCCATGCTTTCAATTAGATCATGATTTCTGATAGCACCAGCAAGAGCTGCAGCCCCAACCCTGCCCCAGCCTGCCTGGGAAGGGAGCACAGCACTCAGCTCTGCTCTGATCAGCCGTTTGGCATCACTGACAGTTCAGTGATGGCTGTAATTCCACCCTGTGAACCCTCAGAGGGTTGCTGGGTGAGGCTTAACACACACCCACTATTACTGACAGTGAACACTTCTCAAGCGTGGACCCTGCTCACAGCATGCTCCCAGCTCCCATTAACCTGGGGGGATTTGCAGGGGATGGTGGGATTCCAAACACAGCTCCCATGCTGGCAAGAGGAGCAAAGCCACCCCCAGATGATCTGGGGACCGTGATGTGGGATCGCTTTAGTCTCTCTATTTTCAAAAGCACCTATACAGCATTAAACCCAAGCAAATCCCTGTGGCACACTGACCCCTTGGGCGCTCAGTCCAAGCTCAGTGAGATGTGGTCCCTCTGCCATCTCAAGCACCTCTCTGCTGCTTGTAGTTCATGAATACCACACTGCTAAAGGGCACTCTCCTGCTCTGCATCAAATGACAGTAATTGAATTTCCTTTTCCCTTCAGTATTTAACGTTATTTTCAGGTTGTGCTGGCATTAACAAGAACCTGGCCGTGGTTTGCATAAGAATATTTGTAGGCCCTTATGCAGATGAGAAGCATCATCTCCCCACATCGTGTGCCTGGCTTGGACGAATAAATTTCAGGTTACTTTGAACTGGGTCACCAGAAACTTCAAAACCCTATTCCTCTGATGGTTTTGATACAGGTTACTTAACGAGGAGATAAACGAGGGCTCAAACACAATTGTAGAGAGAAATGGATTTGCAGCGCCCAAGGCGGTGTCAGGGTGGTGGAAGCTGTTCTGATACACACTCTTCAAAGCTTCCTACATTTTGCCAGCCTTAGCATTTTTAATCATTCTGCTGGCTGGCATTCATCTGGTAAGAGCATCAAAGTGTTCCTGCCAACGGCCAGTGTTTTACCACAACCATTAGAACAACCCTGCGCTTGTCAACATCATCCTCTTCAAGAGGAAAAGTCCTTGGCTTTTGGAGCTACAGGGGGGTTTGCTCTCTTGTAAAGGACAGGCTGTAATGAGTTCTTGCTGCTGGATTTGGGGGTGTCAGGTTTGTTTCTTAGAAGAACTTGGGTTAACCTCATGGCTCCAACCCTTGCTAGTCAAGGTGCCTGGCAAGGTGGGAGAAGGCACCAGGGACCCATAGGAAACCTCCCAGCTCCTTCTCCAGCCCCAGGAAAGTTGACATCCATGGTACAAAGGAAAGTATGCGTTAGCTCTTGCACATGCCCACAGAAATGCTCTCCCACATCACTGCATGCAGATAAATACCTGCCCTGAGGCAGCTCCTTGAAACTGAGATCCAGGTAATCATGAAAATAATTGTGTAGAGCTTAAAGAGAACGGTGACCCCTGAAATCTTGGCATGATGGCTGCACATTCATCACCCACAGCCCGAGGTCCTCCTCATTCATTTCAGCACTGGCAGTGTGACAGATCTGTGCAGTTGGAGCTGGAGCACGCACCAGAGCAGGGAACCAGGAGCTGCTGCACCTGCACTGGGTTGATCCATCTGTCCGTCCCTGCTGGTGGAGGAGGATGTCTGTCCTACAGCCTCACCTGCTCCTCTCCTGTGCCTCAAAAAGTGATCTGAATCAAAGTGATAGCACCCCTCCAAAACCACTTGTTAAACCACTGCTGGGCCTTGGCTTTATTTCGGCTGTGGTTTTTAATGGCTGACTGAGATGTTCAGGTGAAACCATCCAAACCCCAAATCTCAGCCTTTTGACACAGCTTAAAAAGTTAAAAAAGACAAAATTTCTCAGTCCAGTGTAAAGTTGTGATGAATACAAAGCCACATCTGAAATAGAGTATGCAGATGCAGCAGTAAAGAAGGTGCAGGAACACAAGGAAGAGGGGACAGTTGCTTTCCCACTGTGGAGAAGAGGAACTGGGTGATTTGATGCATCACCCAGGGGAACAAGAGCAGAGCAGTGAATTAGCCCCTGGACTCACAAGTCCTATCATTTTAATTAGGAGATCATCCTGCCAGGGTTTGGTCCCCAGTGATGGGCAGAGCTGATGAAAGTGCAGGTGTTTTTAGGAAGCTGTTTCACTCAGCTTTGGATGCAGTGGGGTTATCTGGGTTTGGGGACTTTTGCCAGGGATGGGACAATCAATCATTTCTATGCATCTCTGTGTGAAAATGGCACAGATTTTCCCATTGGGTTTCTTGTAAGTCATACCAACTGCGTGAAGGGAATATTTTCTTATCAAGGAAGCTAAATAGTTCATCTGTGCTCCTGGCTGTCCTAATGTTTGAGAAGTCTTTAAAAAGCCCAGGAGAAATAATTCCAGACTATTGAAAGCAATTTGTCTTGTAGAAGATGAACGTGCCTGCATTTAACTATGTCTCTGTATTTTGAGTCTCTGATTTCTTGGGATGTAACTGTAAGATCTTGGATTCATCCTGCCTGCTTGGAGCACCCTGCCTGCTGTGGTAGCTTTCTTGCTGCCAGCCACCCTGAAAGATGAGCTGACGAAGAGGAGGTAGTGCCTGTGCATGTAACATGCCTGTCCCTGCCCTGAGGAGACATAGGTTTGATCTCATGGGCTGAGCGCCAGTCTGCTTGGTGCAGCCATACACTGACTTGCTGGTGAGATGAGCTCAACACTGGACCACTTGGCCTCTGGGTGGGGAGGTGGGAAAACTCAAGCTCCTGGTGCTGTGCTGGCACAGAGATGTATGCATCACCGTCATTCCTCTGGGAGCACATCAAGCCACATGATTTCTGGCATCAGCTCTGACCTTGCCATGTCGACCTAGGCAGCAGGGTTGCTGTCACTTGTCCTTCTGTCCCTCCAGAGGAGGATTTACCCTCTTTCCTATGGACATGAGCATGGCAGTAGCCATCACCATGCCCAGGTCCAGGACCTCTGTGGAGCACGGCATAGAGCTGTTTCTTTGGTCCTGTGAGACTGTCACGGCAGGTCCCTGTGCTGAGGGGCTTGGGTGCAGGTGGCTGGGTGGCAGGGCCAGCCCTGCTTGCTGTGCTCGCTGAGGGCAGGGGGAGCTCCTCTCTCTGCCTTGTGCTGTACAAGTGTGTGCAGATGTTTTTGTTTAAAACACCTTGCAATGGGTGTTTCTGTGGTGTCAATCAAACAATGCCATTTTCCCAGGGTGAAGCTTGCTGAGGCAGCACTGGTGAGCAGCAGCCTCGCACAGGAGGGCTATTTCTGCCTGCTTTTAAATAGCTACTGGGAATTAATCTTTTATATCCAGGGCAGCACAGTGCGGACAGCAAAAGTGAAACTTGGAGCTACAGGCAAATAATTAGGTTTCTTGTCAGGGGACCCTCAGCAGAGAGAATAGAATCAGCTGCTCTGAGTCCTGCAACTCTGTCTAAATCTGAGGTTCAGCATCTCTGTCCAGACTCCTCTCTCCTCATGGTCCCTGTGGCTTTATGAAGCCATACCCAGCTTCTCAGCAGGGCCATGCACTTGCAGGCTTACCTGGGTCACAGCTCAGCATCCATGGCAGACACAGGGCTTGTAGTGTGAGAACAGCCAGTGACTGGCAAAGGGCGTGAGATATTCCTGTGGGGATGTCTCTCTTTAAAACACATCTGGGGCCATGCTTGGAGAGTTAACATCTGCTGGTTTAAGGGAAAAAATTAAAGAAGAGGTCTTGCTGCTTCTCCCCAGCAGACTTTAATGAAGGCTCCTACAGAGTGTGGCTTAATCGCTGTGAAATTATCGCTTCATCTGTGTGATACATCTCTGTGTCTGTATCAGATCCCTCTGAGCGCTCAACTGTCATGTCAGCTCTGCCACACTGCCAGGAGGGACTCATCCGGCCCCCTCCCTGCTCCCCCTCATGCTTAAGATAACACGGAGGGAATTTTTCAGCAGACAGGAGATGGTAATCCATAAAGATGGATCTGCTTTGGTCTAACAAAGGCCGAGGTGTTGACAAATGAAGGCCTAGGCAAGGGCTCGCTGTGCTGGCAGCAGAGCACATGTCTTCCTGAGGATGCTCTGACCCAACTTAGACAGTGGTGTACCAGCAACACAGCATGCAAATCATACAGGCTGGAAACAGGACAGAGTTTCTGCCCTGCACCTGAACTACTTAGCTGTAGTCACTGTAGTGCGAGTTTTTAATTCTTGGCTGTGTGCAGCTATCCATCTCCTGTTCAGAATAATCCTATTTGTGTTGCAATAACAATAGAATTACCGCAGTGAACATCAAAGCCCGTGTAGGTCATGAGCGTTTTGTTTCATAATCTCAGCGTGGTGATGATGATGATGATGACCTTTTGCTGTCTGCATTTCCGTGTACCTGTGTCTCGTTCTTATTAGATATCCTTGCATTGAAATCTCTTGCTAATCTAATCTCCCCATGTGGCTGCTATATAATTATCTCATTTTGTAAAATATTGCATCTGTCATTCTCCCCCCCACACCCCCCCTTACTTTTGGAGCAGAAAGAGGGTGAGGGAGAGAGGGAAGCAAAGAAGCTGCTGGAGGAGGCAGCAGTAATCCCACTTCAGTGATAATTTGTACAGTACCTGTAACTGCTGTCACGTGTGCCACCTCTGAAGGACCATGGTACCATCCCTGCAGGAGGCCAGGAAGGGTGGTCGCAAGCAGGAAACGTGCACTGGGGTTTTTTGCTTGTTTTCGGGTTTTTAATAGAACTCCAGCTTGCTGGTTTTGTTCTCACTGTGATTGCTGCCCATTAAAGCTGATACTATTTCCTCATACAGCTTCTCAGCAAGGATGGAGATAGACTTGTTCCACACTGACCTTCCTCTCCAGCACAAGGGTGGGTGCCAGCCAGTGCTGCCTTCACCCCCTAAACCCAGGAGAGGGGTTGTTCTCTCTGAAATGTCTTTCAAACTCCTGCTCCACAAGAGCTCCTCTGCTGCTCTCAGTTGAAATTAAGGTGGCTGCTGACCCAGCCCTGGATCAAGGGCAGCAGCAGCCTGTCTGGGCGGTCACCTCTGTAAGGTGGCACAGGGCCCTAGCCACATTAACCAACAGCTTGGAATGCAACAGTGAACATAGAGCCATTGCAAGTTGAGGCTTTGAGGAATGAGGAGCCACAGGGCTGTGTTTCTGTAAACTATCCCCAGGGAAGGACCAGAGTGCATCTGCTCGGGCAGGTCCTTCCTAGAAATAGCAACTTTAATTAATCATCCTCTTTCCTTTTTTTTAAACTATTTAAATCCTTCTTTTTTTCCCCTCAAGGGATAATGCATTGCTGCTTTTTAAATAAGTACTGCAGTTGTAAACTGCTGCCATACTTCTGTCTGGGAGCACATCTGTCTTCTGGCTTGGAGCACATCTGTCTGTGCCTTCCAATCGTTGCTCCCATGTTCTGGCATGATGGGAAAAATCTGTATTTCAGAAAGGAATCACATGGATACTTCCAGGCTGCAGAGGGTGTCAGATGCAGAGCCCTTTATCTTCTAAACCCCCTTATCTTTTAATTCTGAGACATTTGTGCCTGACAGTTCATAAATTAAGAATGTTTCTTGCGTGACTCTTTGCTCCCGTTTTGTATGTGTTTCATGTAAAGACTTTCCAGGCGTTTGAGTTCTGGGAGGAATTATACAAAATGCAAAGCTCTGGGTTTATGTTCTTACAGGATGCACGTGGCATGCTGCAAACCATTCCGCTACAGCTGGTGACTGTGCACTTGACAAACACCGAGCTCTGCATGGAGAGTTGTGAAACTCACCTATAGCCAAGGCTTGCCCTGAAAGCACATCAGATGTTTGATTCATCACACTCACTCCAAATGTCAGTGAAATTCAATTGCTGACCCTGGCCTTGTGCTCACTCTGGTGATGTAGTAGGGATGTCTCTAATGATGTGGTAGTGCCTGGAGTGCTGGCTAAGGACGTGTGCACCAGCATTCCCAGGTGCAAGTGATGAGTGCTGGACAAGTGGGTTTATTGAGAGCTGCATCTATAGCAATCTCCATCATCTGTGCAGTGAGGGACCTCTGGGGCTTTGCCAAAGCAGCAGCTGGGAAGCAGGTGAGGTGCTGCAAGTGCCTGGTTTGCATTGCGGTGCTGCTGAGCCCCAGGTCTCCTCTGGCATATGGGGGCACCGAGTGCTGGACCCCTTGGGGATGAGCTGCCTGGCCCTGCACAGGCCACCACCTCTTCCCTGGGAGCACGTGTGATGATGACTGCTCCAGGCACACAAGGGTGAGTCTCTCCATCCATGATTGATAACCCCTATGCAGCACCGTGCCCTGCCTTCTCCAGTGCTTGTGCAGTGGGGTTTGGCTTTCTCACTCCTCTCACTTGTTTCTATTGTTTCTGCCATCTCCTTCCTTCTCTACAACATTACCACAACCTCTGATCATAGATGGTTTTCACCATCACCTTCTCTTTTTGCAGTTTATCTTCAGGTATTGTCTGCTTGTCCATGTTCCGTTTCACCTGCCTGACCTGCCTGTGTTTGACATTTCCTCCCCATACCCTTCTCATGCTTCTCTCCCAGGTCTCTAAGTCATCATTCTCAGAGTCAGCCTCTTGTCAGGCTGCTGCAAAGGCATTTTTCTCTATTCTGTCTTTGCAAATTGACTTCTCTGCTTCAAAATACCCCTCACCAAGGTCTTCTGCTGTTTGCCTTTGGCTTTCCTCCTGCTCTCTGTCCTCTCCCTGAAGTGCGTTTCTCCGTCTTCTCTCCTGTCTCTGCAGCAGCTCTCAGAAATCCAAGCAAAGCTTCTCAATGGCTCCTACTGACATTGTTTTTTTGGCTGTACTGTTTGCCTGCGTGGTAGACAGGAGTGAAATCCATCACCCGTAGGCAGCTCTTTGCACCTCTGTGAGATCTGAGGCAAAACCTAGCTGCATGTGTATTGATAAGGCATACGGAGCAGAGAGGACAATTGAATTGCTGAGAGTGGAGCATGCATCAGTGTTCCTGACAATCCGGTAATTAGCTAGCATAGAAGAGCGAGCAGAGAAATGAGCCCAGCAGCTTCTTCACAGGCATGAGGGGCTGGCTCCCATCGAGTACCTGCTTCCTGCTCTGACATCTGGGGCTGCAGTGAGACCCGATAGCTGCTTTCACTTAAAGTCACTGTCACCGTGGAGATCACTGACAAGAGCAAACATGTGGACAGCAAATCCTCACGCAGGACCCAGTGGTCCCTGCCTGCTGCAGAGCAAGGATGGGATGTTGGGTGCCTCTGCTTCACTGCTGTCTCACCCCCTTGATCTCAGCTGGGGTTGTTTAAAGGACTGGGGGTGGGGTCATGTTTGCAGCACCCCAAAACCTCATTATTGGAGGTTTATCTCTCCATTCATTTCTGACCTGAATTTTCTGTGTCACTGGTAGTGTGTCTGTGGTGGAGGTGTCTTTGCCTTGGACCAGAGCTGGGGACATCAGGGAAGCAATGTCCCCACCCACTGTGCAGGGCAACTGCAGACAGACCCATCAGCAGAGGTGAGCAGATGGGGTCCAGCAAGATAGGGCTGCACAGCATTTGTAAGCAAAAGCCTGTTGGGGGACATGGATTCTGTGGATGAAATATGCCCGCTTGGGTTGTCAAGAGCACTGTGTTATGGTCTCTCGGCAAGGCTTTTAAAGAATTAACCTGCTTTGGAATAAGAGGGATGGTGCATAATTGGATAAATGAGAGCTCAAAAGGCATGGAGTATGTTTTCTTGGTGCTGTTGAATTCTCTGTAGGATCCATGCTGTCCAGAGTCTTTGTGTATAGTCTGGGAAAAGAGGCTAAGAACATGGTGCCAAAGGTGCCTGGTGCTCCTGGCTTGTCCTGGGTGGTGAGAATGAGTCAAGTGCAAAGGGTTAAAAAGGACATCAGGTAGCGAGTGGCTGCCTGGTAAAGCAGCAGGCAAAATCCAGCATCAGCGAGGCCAAATGACGCACACGAAGAGGAATGATCCTCACATCCGTAAGCAGTGCCTGGCTGTGGCTGGTGAGGAGCCGTGTCTGGGAGTTAGGATAAACACTTCCATGAAAATATTGACTCAGTACTCTGCAGTGGTCGAAAAAGCAGGTTGAATGTAATAAATATTTAGGAAACAAAGAGAAAATGAAGCCCAGAACACAGTTATGGACTGTTGCATCAATCTGATGTGTGTCTGCATGGGATGTGTGCAGCTCTGACTCCCTGCTGCAAAGAAGAGCAGGAACAGAACAGGGTGACACAGGTGATGGGCATTCCTATGAGGTTTAGCAACTCAGCAGCTGTGAAGGGGTGGCCAGGGGACTGCAGCAGGACACACTGTGGTGTGCAGACAGGGCTGGGTGCTGCGAGGTCAGTAGGAAATGGCTGTTCTTTGTTTCTGCTAATCAGCTGCTGGGGCATTAAATGAAATGAATAGATGGCAGGAGCAGAGCAAACGCACAGCAGCTCCTCTATGGCAGGAGGAAGGAGAACAGGCGAACGGCCTGCCAGATGAGTTTAGGAAGCTTCCAGAAATAATTAGGCAAATTTGTATGAGGAAGATACAATTCAGAGCATTGCTGGCACTGATGAGCTGCGTCTCTGTACCACAGGGTGATGGAGGTCAGGAGGATATGGGAGCATCAGTGGGCAATGTGACCATAGGACTTTGCCTGGGCATCCCCAGTGCCTGGGGATATGCTACTGGACTGATTGAAATGGGTACATCTCTTCTCTGGGTGGCTTCATCCTGCTTTGTTGGGGACATCTGCACATGTTACACCAATGGAGAGGTGGTTGGTAGCCTGCAGTGTAGAAAAGCTAAGCACTGGAGAGATGACCTCAGCCCACACAGGACTGGGACAGCAGTGTGGCATCATGTTGGCATGGCTGTGACTCCTGCTGGGGCAAGGATGGCTGGTCCTCCTAAAATCCTGGTCCTGGATGGGTATGAGGGTTACAATCACAGGGGGGTAGGGGTGTGGAGGGAGTTGAGCTCCCAGGGGGTATCTCTGGGGAGGAGGTGTCACTTGAGGAGCTGTAGGTGGATACTGGAGCTCTGTTTGTCACCAGGGCAGCATCCAACACCACTGGAAGGCACAGACTGCATCTCCTGGTAAAAAGGTCATTCATGTTCCTGTTTTCCTGCTTTGTGAAGGCATGTTGGGCTGTGACCTTCACATGAAGGAGAGTCACAGAGAGAGGTGGGGAATGAGAAATACTGTGTTAGCATCTGCTGTTGGTGGCCAGTGGTGTTTTTGACCCTGACACCCTGCTCAGTGCTTGGCCAGACTGTCACTGCCACCGTGCCACTGCCATTCCAGGGAGCACAGGAATAACAAAGGGAGGGAGGGGGAAAGCAAAGCAAATAAACAGGGACCGCAACTTAAAATCTCTCCAAGTGTGCAGTGTTTTGTGACTAATACTGACATAATTGCTGTCATGCTTTTAACATAATGCTTTTATCTCCCAGATAGACTCCTTCTTCTGGTCATTAATCTCCAGGGTTTCTAGGAGAGCATGCAGGAGAGATGCAGCTATTACGCTGGAGTGTGGTCAGGGGTGTGCAGAGCATCCAACCCAGGACCAGGGCTGCAGTTACCCCTGGGGTGCTGTGATCACAGCTTGGCTCTGACCCCTCAGAAATCCTGGGGCTGGACAGGGCCATGTGTATTCTTTATGGCTTCTTTTTCTCTCCATACTGTTGTGCCCTGCTGGCCCATAAACCCACCGTGGAAGCCATCCCCATCCTCTGCTCAGCATCCCTCCATCCCTCTTTAACCTTGAGGAGCAGTGTTCAGGAAACAGGTTCTCCCTCTTGCCTGGTTCTCTGAGGTTTGTAGACATGAAGGCCAAGAGGTACAGTTGCAGCCATCAGCTCTGATGTGCTGCCTAATACAGGCCAAGGAATTTCACTCATTAATTCCTGCCTCAAGCCCCTACCCTCCCTTTCAACTGGATTTCAAAAGAGGAAACGGAGCCAAACCCAAGCGCTCACTTCCCCCACCTTTCCCTGCTCCCCATCACCCATGTGAATGAGATTCTGGGGTGGTTTTCATCATCAGGCAAAATCTCATCTCATGTGCTGCTCCCAGCATGTCTGCAGCTGGCTGTGGTTGGGCACTAGTGGAGGCTTGTGACAGAGGGCAGTGGTTCACTGCAGAGCATCTCAGACCTTTCTGGCCCCACTGTCCTATGACTTATCCCCTCCCATTCTGCTCGAAGAGTCAGAAAGGATTCCCCTTCTTGTATCCTTCCTCTGTTTGGAAACCAGCTGTCCCTGCGGATCACAGGGATGGGGAAGGATGTGGCAAGCACTTCCCGCTCACCCTGCCCATCTCCAGTGCTGTGTAGCTGCAGGGTCAGCCCAGGCTGTGCTCTCTGCTGCTGTCCCAGGCTGGCAGGCTCTGGAAGCAGCTCTCCTCCGTTGATGAAATGCTTCTGACCACACAGTCAGAACGATTTTGACATTTTGGGAAGGAGAGAAATCTCACCCGGCATTATGCATGGTTGGCAAAACTGTCGCTGACAACATGAATAAAGGTGGACGGCTCTCCATCAGCTTCTCTTTGCTATTTGTTTCTAATTCAGGCATATTGTCAGCAAACCATCTCTCAGATCAGTTTGGAGGATTCTCTATGCAATGTTGCATCGTGTGTCAGTTGTAATAGTATTTATGGCTCTCAGTGTGTTGTGGAGCGGGAAGGTGAGATGCCTCCTTGGCCTGCGGAATCCTGCAGGGATTATTGTCAGCATCACCACTCGCTGTTTGGGATTTGGCAGCACTGTGTTCCCTGTGCTGTGAATCCAGCCCATGCCCAGGGGAGCAGGGAGATCCTGGGGGCTGTGATGGCAGCATGGATTTCGGGCACTGTACACCCTGATGTGCTGCGAGGTTGATGTGAGGAGATGGCAGACTCCGGGCAGCAATTTTGAAGAGAAGAAGCCTTGTTAACTCTTCCCAGGTGTGGCAGAGAGACCAGGTTTTTGCTTTGTCTCTGTTCATTGAGTGGAGCATTCAATTATAACAACCTTCACAAGGTAAATGTCATTGATGAAGCGCCAAGATTTGCTTTGCCCTTGTCAAAGGGCCAGTCTGACACTGCTGCACTTTGGGGCTGGCTGGCTGTCCTGTCCCACCCCCATGGGGGTCCTGGCACACACTGCTGCAGAGCATCCATCCCCAGCTTGAGGATGCTGGGCTTTTCTAGGGTGCTTCCCTGGGAGGCTGCTCTGAGCACCCTGCTTCACTACTTCACTCTTGATGTGCCGGGGGGTTTTCCCAGTGACATGGGAAGTATCCCTCTCCGTAACTCACTCTCCATCCCTGAGACTGAGTTATTCTGACTCCTCCAAATGTGGCCTTTTGTATTTATGCTCTGAGTTAACTCAGGTGAAATGGGAGCATTGTCCAGCTCAGAGCATGTCATGATGATCCCCTCCCATCAGCTGTATGTCAGCTGTAATGGTGTTTATGGCTCTCAGTGTGTTGTGGAGCAGGAAGGTGAGATGCCTCAAGCATCTCAAGCAGAAAACTCCCAGGTCACTGTGAGAAGGAAGGTTTGGTTTTAGAGCAGGTAGGAGCCCACTCCCCAGCCATGATTTCTACATCACATGTTCTATGAAATTAAGGGTGCCTTCCTTTTTGTCTTCCCTCTAGTGCTGTGCTGTATTAAGATTAAGGATCCCTATGGTACTGCAGCTTGTTCTGGGTGGTCCTTGCTGCTGGGGATGGAAGGGCAGAAAACCGTCACCTTCCTCTGTGTTCTGGCAGTGGCTTTTGTGCAGAGGGGCCAGGCATCCACGGCCCCCCACATCAACAGCCTGGCCCCTGCAGCCTCTTCCCCTGGCTAGTTTCTCTCCCAGAGCTTCAACAAGTGCATACTCCGATGGGGTGATTGCATTGAGTATTTTGCTTCTTCCCCAGCATACAGTGCCATATGGGAGTGTACCATCAGTCAATTACAGCTTCTTTTCATATCTAAATAACATGATTTGTTAATTTGAGTGAGTGATCACTGCATGGCCGGGATGCTTTTCCTGCACTGGCAAACAGCTTGCATGCTTGCAGAGATGGATGGTGAGCCAGTGCCACTGGATACTTTCTGGGGTTGTTTTCGATTTAGCTGTGAATTGAATGAGAAGAAAAATGTTTCTCTTGGCAATTTAATAGGCACTAGCTCTCTGACAGATGTTGCAGTTTATTATCCCACCGGGACAATGTTCTGTAGTTCAGAATTACTAATTGCTCCAAAGCTTGGTGCTGTGGGAGGAGCAGGATGTGGCTGTCAGCAGGTAGTGGGTGCCACCAGCACCCAAGGGCCCTGGGTGATGGACACTGTTGCCTTCCTGCTAATGGCTTCTGACTGTGGCTACCAGCCCAGCCTCAGCACTGTGTTGCTGGCAGCTCCTGCAGGGTTTGTCAGTGAGGCTGTTACTGGTTCCTGTCCCTGAGGAGAGGGTGTTGGGAGGGGAAATCACCCTATTCCAGCCTCCATCCTTGCCCTGCTCTCCCTGGTTCCCGGGTGGCACTGGCTGCAGGCAGTGCTGGCAAGCACGCCTGTATTATGTGCGGCACCAGTCAGTGCTCCCAGCTTGTAAGGACATTTAGCCTATGGGCTAAGCCCTGCAGCTGCTGTAAAAGGTGCCTGGAGGCATCTCCTCTTGTGTAGGTTTTAGTTCCGTGACCCTCAAACCAGACTTGTGCTCCTCAGCCACGTCATCCATGCTGTGATACACTGGTGCTGTCGCAGGACTCTCAGGGCTCTGCTGTGTACGGGTGGCCCCCCTGCTGTGACCTTGGTGCCAGCAGCATGTTTGCAGTACCTCAGGGCAACAGCCTGAGCTGGTCATGCCTGGGACCAGTTTTGCTCCAGCCCCACTGCCTGTTGTGCTGCTCTCCCGGGCCCATGTGCCCTGCTCACCCCACATCCAATGCCCTGGCCTTGTGCTTCAGGTCACAACAGTACATCTGGAAGGATGCTGCTCCCCTTCATCCCTCCCCACATGCTCTGGGGGGAGCATGGGAACGTTTAAGATGCACAAAAGCAGCAAACAGGAGCTGTGAATCCGTTAACATGAATTATTTGCGAGCCCATCCTCCTGGAGTGGAGCAGAGCTGCACGCAGAGGTGAGCCTCTGTAAATAGCACTTGGCAAACAGCAGCACGGTGGGCCCTGGGCAAGACTCAGTGCTGGGGCACACAGGGGGCTTTCTCTGTTAGCTGGGCCATGAGGGTACTGCTGTGGCTGCTTTAGATGAGGGCTCTACATGGAAAGCTGTGTGAGCAGCTCCCATAGCAGCAGCAGCAGTGGCTTGCTGGCAGAAATGTCACTGGGTTATACTCCTCCCTGCATCAGAGCTGTTTCTGTGCCCTTCCTTTGGAGGGTACCAAACACTTTTGGGACCATTCAGTGCCCAGCATGCTCCAGAACAGGGAGACTGAAGCACAGGGCTGCATGGGCACTCTGGGGTGGGGACTGTGCCCAGGGGTCCCACAGGTCAGTGTGGGCAGCAGCAGAGTTTGCATCCAGGAAGCACATGCATTTTTGGAGCCTTTCTTGCTCTGGGGTCTCTGCTGGGAGCAGCCCCTTTCCCTGGGACTGCCCTGACACCCTCACATCCCTCTGCTGCACGCTGAGAGCCTGGCAGCTCCTGTGTCCTTCCTGTGCCCTTGGAGATGGAGAAGCCTTTCGCAGAGTGGAGCATGGCAAGGACAGAGCCAGGCAGCTGCAGCTCCTTGGGGTCGCTCTGCAGTGGTGCTCATGGTGCTGCCTTTGGGATGCAGATCCCTGCAGAGGGCAGCCCTAGATGGCTTTGTCCATGGAGACAGGCTGTGCTCCCCTGATCCTGCTGCTTAGCCAGAGCCTAATCACATCCCATCCCTGTCCTGGAGCTTCAGTGGAAGTGCCTGCAATGAGCTGCACTGCATCTTGTCCTTCAGACCACGCTTTGCCTTGGGTGGGCAAAGTCCCCTTGCTTCGCTCTCTGGTGTTTTTACTGGTTTAGCCCTTAGCACAATGCAGTGCCTGATGTAGGTGTGGGATTCATGTTCCAAGTGGGGTCAGGCTACATCTCTTCATTTTGCTTTTGACTCGCTGTCTGGGCTTAGGCAAGTAACTTCACTTTCTGTGCCCGGTGTTCCCATGCGTCCAACGAAGCTGATGGTGAATGATACAAAATTCATGGAGCTTCCTTGCTGTGCATGGCAGCGTCGTTGCTCAGAGCTTTGCTCTCCGGTGGAAGTCACCACTGTGGCTGTGTGTGGGAAAAGCGAGGGCTGAGGTGCCCAAGACTACCTGGTACCTCTGCAGCCACTGTCCCAGTGTCCCTGCTTCCAACCCAGCCCCAACATCAAGAGCAGAACATGGTATGTGGAGGTGTTGGATATTTGTAGGTTGGTTGTGTTCAAAGCCAGAGGTCTGTGTGTCCTTCCTGTTCACAGCTGATTACAGCAGGGATTAGTAGGGGCCACAGTAAAGTCCCTCCCTGTGTTGTTAATGGTGACAATTAAACTGCCTCTGGCTCTGAAACCAAACCCAGACCCCAGCACTGCTGAGCCTCAGGGAAGCTGGAATCAGAAAGTTGGCTCCAAGCCTCCAATAGTTGTCTAATTAGGGCTGAAATAATCAAAACGAGGGGCATTCTTGCTCCTTCCCAGCACTGTTTGTGCGCAGCTTTTGCTGGGCTGGATCCTGGCTGGTTACATTGTGCTGCCTGCTGGAGCTAGGCATGCTTGTGCCTAGGCCTCTGCATGGGAGGGGATGCAAGCCCATCATGGTTTGACATGAAATTGAGCAGCAGTGAAGTCCTGCATGTGGTTTAGTCCCTACAACGTTTTGTGCAATGATCTTTGCAAACAGCAAAGTATCCTAAAAACAGGACAGAAACAAGCTGACAGGGTATGAAATAAATCTGTCAGTTTCCTCCAGCCATGGGCCTGGAGAGCCTCTGCTACTGCTGCTCCATGGGGCACCGGTGCCTGGCCCTACTGCAGACAGGAGCCAGGCAAGCCCTGCAGCCCTGTGTGCTGCTGTGGATTCCTGAAAGAGGGTGTCAAAGAGGCCAGGACCTGGCAGGGCTTTCTGCTGGGGGCTTCATCTCTCATCTCCTGCCCTGGCTGCCTTTGCCACTGTGTGGATGGAGGATGAGCCAAGCTCTGGCACACTGCTGTGTCTAGCCAGGCTTTCCCCAGCCCTGCTGCCTGTAGCATCCCCACTGCTGCTGTCTGGTGTAGCAGTATTTTGGTGTAGACAGAGCTCCTGCAACCACAAGCTCACCCCAAACTCCCTGGAACAGCTTCTTGTGCCAGCAGCACTGGTACCTACAGGTCACCTCCTCCCGAGACTGTCCCCAGGGCCAACCAGGATAGGCTTGTGTCAGAGGGAGGGTAAGGTGTGGAGGCTGCATCCTCCTGACCACACCAGTCTTGCATCTGTCCCTGCTTAACTTCCATGGAGTGCAACCTCCTGCCTGCCTGGCTGCAGAGAGATGGGGCCAGAGCCCCCTGCTCCATGGGAGGACATGGCAGGGATGTTCCTAGAGGAGGCTGAAGGTTGGAGTGGAGCTGCCTCTTACACCAGATGCCTGGGGATGGATGCTGCTGGCAGCACCTCTGGGGATGTGATTTGAAACGTGTGCCCAGGGCTTATGTCCCACTTTGTCCCAGCAGAACCGAGCTGGGGAATGCAGTAGACATTGTCAAGGCTGCTTGCAGTAAAGGAAGAGCAGGAAGAGTCAGGGAAAATGCAGCAAGTCCATGCTGAATCCTGAGCTCAGGGATGGGCATGGGAAAAAAGGCTTCACAGGTCACAAATCCCATGGGAGGGGAGGCTCAGTCTGAGCCCCCTGCTCTGCCCTTGCAGGAAGGGAGCACACCAATGTATGCTCAGCACTCAGATGCACTGTGGGATTAAGCATAGCTGGTGTGGGTTTGTTAGCTGTAATGAAATGGGTTTTCATGCTCACATGGTATCACGGGGACTGGAACGCCGCTCTGGAGCAGCAGCTTTTCCCCGGCTTCCTGCGTGCAGCTGGCACATTCCCGACGTGCTGCATGGGTTTGTGATTCCTGAGGAGGAGCTGTGCCGGTGTTTTCCACAGAGGGGATGTTGGATCGGGGCACTTAGTGCTTTATTTTAACTTCTGTCAGGGCTGCAGAGGGGGGGAGAAGGGAAGAAAGGCTGAGAGGAGAAGTGATGGAAATCTCAGCTGGCTGTAGGAGAGATGGAGAAGCAGATTGTAGTGTAGAAGTCTTTGATTGACCACAGTACCACTTTGTGCCTTTTTCTCCCTCTCTCTGGATAAAGCTGCACCGTGACATCCATGCCATTAAACAGGCCATGTTCAAAAGAGAAAATTGCTGCTATTTTCCCCCTTTACTTTACTGCCATAAAAAATTGATCCCACATTGCATCCTTATTTCAAAGACGGCTAAAAAAATACAAAATTCTCATTTTGGTTTCTGACAGCTGCATAAAGAGTTTTTTACATAAAAGGGACGTGCAGCATGTAAAAAAAATTCAGCCCTCCCAGTCCCCTGAAGTCTTTGCTCCAGAAAGAAGATGCCCTTTATTCTAAGAAGCGTGTGGGGAGAGGGTGTGCAAGTGTGGAGTGAGAGGAGGGATTTGGTTTCTCTATTTTATTTGTAATTTTTATTTATATTATTTATATTTATCTATTTATATTATTTATCTATATTTATTTATATTATTTATCTAAATTTATGGTTTTGGAAATAAAGGGTTCGCTGGTAGCTGGACGACATTTGGTGCAGCAAACCCCCTTGCTTACATGAGCAAGGATGCAGTGATCTTCCTTCCGAAGCAGAGTGCTTTCAGAGGGTGATGGCAAAAAGCTTGCACCAAGGTGGGCCATCAGCAGGCTGGGGAACTGGGGTCTGCAGGAGCACTTGGGTTAACAGGCTGAAAGATGCTGGGGAGCTGGGCTGCATCCTCCTGACCACACCAGTGGTACCCATGTCTTTCATCTGTCTGCTCATTCTCTGTGTGGTGGAATCTCCATCCTCCCTGGGAACATGATGGGCAGGAGGAAAGCAAGAGGAAGAAGTGGGAAGCCCCAAAAAGGGATTTAAATGGGTCATGGCAGGACCCTATGGAGGGAGGGTATGGAGCTAAGTAAGGTAAGGACTTGGCCAGCTTTGAGCAGTGATGATGGAGCACGTGAGGAGGGCAGAGTGGTGTGGGATGAAGGGGAATGTAGACCTGTCAGAAGGGGGCTGCAGAGAGCAGGGTAAAGGGAGTTCAAGTCAGGCCAGCTCTCACTGGAGGAGTTAATGATCTTAATAAGAATCATCCCATTTAAACGAGATGCTCCTCTGAAAAGAAGATTAAGCAGAGGGTGTGATGACAGAGCACCGAGCAGCACTGCCAGGACTCCAGTGAGCTGCAAGCTGCTGCTCCACCTGCTCTGCAGCTCCTCTGCTCGCCTCCTGATTAATGACCAATGTCCTGCAGCCACCAGGCACGGGCACAGCCGGGCCACCAGTACCCATCCCAGCAGCACTGCAGACCCCTGTGCCCCTCACCTGGCTTGGCTGGGTGCCTCTGAAGGTCTGCGATGAGTGGAAATGATTCCTGGGGAGGAGCATGGTGAGTGCAGTGCAAGGATCTCTGGTGATGACTAAGCCTGTGGGACAAGGCTTAGTGTAGAGGACTGGAGAGGGAAGGTGAAGCACCGGGAGCTGTTTACAGGTTGTAAATAATATCACCGAAGAGCATCATTGCTGCCTGCTCTGTGCCCACCCTTCTCCCTCTGAGCAAGCGGTACCATCTGATGTGCCACCAGATCCTCCCCATGTCCTCTCCCCACTCACATTGATATGTTTGCCTTTTGTGTCCAGCAGGCCTCTGAGTTATGAGGCTCTTTCCTCCACCAGGATCTTAGGGAGGTGATGAAGAGTTAGATGAGCTCTCCATAAATAGCCCTGCCATTAAAAACCCTCAGCTTCTGTTTGAATGTTAGCAGGATTAGCTGTCTGCAAAAGTATGGGCTTAAGACTCTACGGTAGGCTTTGCCCTGGTAATATGTCTCTATTTTCTCAGGCTTGATCTCTCCAGCCAGCCCGGCTCTAAATGCAATAAATTTTGCTCTTCTTTACACCTCAGCTGATGACTTATTCTTTGGAGCTTGTGTCCTTGGCTAGCCAGAGACCCTTCAAAGCTAAATTTTGTGCTTGCTTATTCCAAAACCAATGAGGTCCTTACAAAAAGGACCAGGGTACACGTAACTGTTAGGGCTGAGGAATGATACTGGTGCAGTTCTCCAGTCTCCAAATCAATCTTATTTTGGTTAACAGCCAGGACGCAGAAGGGGATGTGCTAGTCAAATCTGCTGGGGTGCCTCATGTATTGTTCAGGTTGAGGAGTGTGGGGCTGTCACCAAGGAGCCCCACTAGGCAGACATGAAGAGGCTGGGGCGGAAGAGTGACACAGTGCAGAAGGGCAGCACAGCACATGGTGAGCAGGAGAGCTCCTGTAGATGGGGGCTTGACCCAACTGGTTGTTGGTTGTAGGGTGACCATGAACTCCTGACATAATGTACTCATGGAAAAACCATGTGGGATCTAAGGGAGCTTGTAGGGGACCCCGCACGGTGAGGTCAAAGTGCAATCCTACACGTTTCTGGTGAACTGTGAGATGCAAACCTGTGCTCAGCAGCCATGTGTCGTATGCTGCCCTGGGAACCCCAGCCTGGGAGCAGCTGCCTGTCCTCTCCAGCCAACCCTGTGACGAGCTGGGCAGCTTCCAGGGAGGGGAGAGGTAACAGGGTACCTGTCCCTGCTTCATCTGTGAAGCATGAGTCAGGGCCCAAAGGTTGTGGGGAAATAGAGTTGTTCTTGTAAGTACAGCAAGGGGGAAACATGCAGAGGGAGGAAGGTTGTTCAAGTTCACATACAGCATCAACCCTGGAATAAATGAGAATTTTCAGTGGATAGCGCTGGGCTGCAAACCTGAAGGTTTCTCAGCACCAAAGGAAGCTGATTCTGGAAAATCACACTGCCAGGGGCTGCAGAGGCAATCAGCCAGCTTGTCTTCAGGCAGGTTCATTAGCAGTTTCCAAAGCAGCTCCCATGAAGTGGATGCCTGTGGTTGGTGACCCCAGGCCACTCTCCCTCCAAGCCACCCTGGAGCAGAGTGGGCCCCTACCCCTCCGGCGTGCCAGTGCAGTGGGAGCTGCGGAACGCTGCTGCTTGTTTGGGGTTTGTTTGATTTTCCTCTCACTGCAATATAAACCCAGTGTGTCTTTAAGGCCATACATGTGTAGGGGGATTTGCTGATGGCTCATCTTTCTAGCAGGCTTTTTCAGCTGAATGTCAGTTTATTGCTTTTGCAAATTGTCTTGTGCCTACACAGAACCGGCTGCCTCAGCAGAGGGCTTTGCCAACAACGTGCTCCATAAAAGGGTTATTAGGATAACAAGAAAGAAAACAGAAACCTTTGCAGAATCATAACAGTGGAGCCTAGCCCTCCCTCTCCCCTTTCCCAGTTTATTCCCCTCAAGTGCTTCCGAGTTGGACCTCAAACCATTGTGCTGCTGAATATAAACAGCAAGGTTAAAGGA
Source organism: Agapornis roseicollis (assembly GCA_002631895.1). Classification (NCBI taxonomy): domain Eukaryota; kingdom Metazoa; phylum Chordata; class Aves; order Psittaciformes; family Psittacidae; genus Agapornis; species Agapornis roseicollis. The sequence goes on along the minus strand of NDXB01007493.1, from coordinate 17,235 downwards.
CCCCTAGACAGGAGCTAACTCTTCAGCAATTATCTGGTCAGTGGCAGAGCACCCATCTGTAGCTCGGCATAAACATCATCAGGAAAATATGCACAGTTTGCAAATTAAAAAGCAATTGTTGTCTCAACACAAACCAGAAGCCTTCTGCTGTGATTAGGGTCTCACAGGTGGAGCCAGCCAGAGCATCCTTTGGGTGTCTGACATCAGTCCTTCGTCACAGGAGCCTTTTGCTGGGTATTTCTGTTTTGTCTGCAGTGGGTTTGTACCAGTCGGGGTGGGGGGCAGGTTGTATCAGATGGTTTTGTTTTCCAAAATAAAGCCCAGATTTCACTGTTAAAAGTAAGGAGGGCAGAATAAGGCAAGAAAAAGCCAAGGTAGTCTTTAGTGATCCTTTTGAAACTATATTGTGTTTTTCTAAGCTTTGGGGAGAGGGAACTTTAAGTGCAATTGTCTGGCTGACACTGCAGGTTGGGCTTGTTTGTTGGGTTTCTAATTTTTAGGGTCAACCTTTTATAATTAAAAACCTCATTGGCGCTGCTGTTCTCATCTCAGCTTGTTCTCTGCTGTTGTGCCTTACAGCACTCCCTGCAAGAGGGGAGTTGTTCTCTGTTGTTGGAAGCCAGCTGGGACAGACAGAGGTTAAATGTCTTGACAAAGGTCACAGAAAGCCTGAGCAGAGCTCACATCTTTGAGCCCCACAGTAGCAAGAGGCTGGACTCACTGCCTCTTTCTGTTACACAGGGCCAAAAACCCAATTGCTAATTCTGAGCTACATGCTTAAGTGCTGAGCTAAGACTCTAGGAGGTGAGCCTTGGAGGATATCATGATATCCTGCACAAACACAGGTTGCACAGTTGGACCCGGAGACACATGGACCACTGGCAATACATGTACCCCTTCATCACCTGGCCACAAGTGGCCACCAGAAGCTGATGAGAGGGATTCTGGTGTCTAGGGAGAGCAATGGGGAGCTGAGAGTGGTGCCTGCATCAGGCTCCCACCGTTCACAGGAGCACAGGGAGATGACTTTCGTACATCTTCACTCAGAGCTGTCCCCCATAAAGTGCTCTATCTTGAGCAGTGCTTTGTGCTTCAGGGTATGTTTTTCTACAAGGACTTTTAAGGTGACTTCTATCATCTGTGAGCCAAATGTATTCCCGCTGACACCAGTGCACGTGCATGGATGCCATCGTGATGGCTTTATCTGCCAAGGGAGATGGCTCCACCAGGCTTGGTGGAGGTGTGCCCAGAGAGCAGGGCCACCATGCCAGCACCTGGTGAGACTCAGAGCTGCATCTTGCTCTCTGGAGACCAGTTTGGAGAAGGGCCTTTCTTATTTTCTCTCTGTAAAATTGCATTTTAGGGCCTATAAAAACAAAAAGCAGAGCTGAAAAGCCATCACTGGTTAGGCCTGGTGCGAAGGCACCCTGGGCAGAGGTGATGGGCACAGGAGGTTGCCTGCTCACCCCTGCGGCCTCCTGAGACGTAGCCAGCCATGCATGGAGATCTACTTTGGGTTTGCTGTAAGCAGCACAGTTGAAGTCAATCCCGACTGGATGGATTGGCATCACTGCTCCAGCCAGCAAGACTTGGTCCCTAGGGAGCAGTCTCACAGAAGGCACTGGCTCCTGTGACCTGGGTGTCACATCCCATGGGGCTGAGCATGTCCTGAAGCTGTCCCAGCTCAGCAGGGACAGGGGCAGAGTGTGCCCAGCCTCCAGGGTGGGGACAGGGACTGAGGTGCTGGGGCACTGTCCCCAGATCCACTGCTGGTGTAGGTGAACCAGTCAGAGGTTCCGGAAAGACTAACTATTACATCCCAAACTGTAGGGAATTCAGAAGGGAATGACAGAAAGCCAACCATATCCTGGGCTGCATCAAAAGGAGCGTGACCAGCAGGTCGAAGGAGGTGATCCTGCCCCTCTACTTCTCTCGTGAGACCTCACCTGGAGCATTGTGTGCAGTTCTGGTGTCCTCAACATCAAAAGGACGTGGAGCTGTTGGAACAAGTACAGAGGAGGCCATGAGGATGATCAGGGGACTGGAGCATCTCCTGTATGAAGACAGGCTGGGAAAGTTTGGGCTGTTCAGCCTGGGGAAGAGAAGGCTGCATGGAGACCTCATTCCAGTATCTGAAGGGGACCTACAGGGATGCTTGGAAGGGGCTCCTCATTAGGGACTGTAGTGACAGGACAAGGGGTTAACAGGTTCAAACTTAAACAGGAGAGGTTTAGATTGGATATAAGGAAGACATTCTTTCCTGTTAGGGTGGTGAGGCACTGGAATGGGTTGCCAAGGGAGGTTGTGAATGCTCCATCCCTGTCAGTGTTCAAGGCCAGGGTGGACAGAGCGTTGGGTGACATGGTTTAGTGTGAGGTGTCCCTGCTTATGGCAGGGGGGTTGGAATTGGATGATCTTAAGGTCCTTTCCAACCCTAACTATTCTATGATTCTATGACACTGTGATGAGTCTTTTTTCTTTCCTGTGTGTTCCGTGCTGCTTCTTTGCACACAGAGCAGGGCCTGGAACCAGCCGGGTGCTGCTCCCTGCTCTGGTTTCACTTTGTTTTACTCTCTGTGGAGAGGATGGAGAATAAAAATGTTGTTCACTTTCATCTGAAAAGCTCTTGACATTTTCCCCACAGCTCTCATTCCAGAGCTAACCTTTCACTCAGAGTTTGTTGGAGGAAATCAGTTATATTGGATGCCTCTGCGATAAAATTCTCCTCTCCCCCTGCTTCCTTCATGCTTGTTTCTTCTCACTGTTATTTCTGTATGTCCTCTCTCCACCCAGCCCTCCCTGATGGTATTTGGAGCTATTTGGGTGTGGGCAGCATAGTCCATCTAAACCATGTCCTGCCTTGAGCACATCCCAGCCCACCGGAATGCAGTTTGGAACAAGATGGGTAGCGAGCAGCATCTTCCCATATGCCCATGTTGAATTCCAAATGGCAAATGGGTCACTTTCTATTAATTATGCCACACATTTGAAAAAAGCAGAAAACCAAGAGTGATGGTGAGGTTCAGCTTACCAAAGGCATGAGCTAAGTCTGCCTGCCTGGGTTTGATGCTACACCAAGCACCAGCTCAAACCATAGACCTACAATGGAGATGTCACACATGTTTGAGCTCTCGTCCTCCCACTGCTTTGTACATACATTGCCTGCTGGTAAAATGCTCTGTTTTAGCAACTGGCTGGAAACGTTTACAACAACTTATTTGGAATCAGTGGACTCCCTGTGAAGGGTCTGCTGCCCACTGGTGGGAAGCTCCAGGAGAAGGCATCTCAGTGCTCTGCTCCTGCAGCTTCCACATCGGTGCGATCCTGGTTGACAACAGGTTACCCTGGGAGGAATAATAAGACCCTCATGTTCCAGTTTATAAGGTAGCAATCAGATCAGGTCAGGTTTATGATGCACCTAGCTTATTACTATCTCCATTAGTAGCTGCTAGCAGATGCTGGGAGAGCAGGATTATTACTCTCGCAATGCATACTTAGCTGGCAGATTATTGAAATTTCTTTCTAATCCTAAGCAGTTACTTGGGAGGTATAAATCCTTGAGTGATAGCACTTATATTCCTCTGTACTTTGATCTCAGCTAGCATAGCTGATGATACTCTGATTAATCTGATTTTTGTTCCTTAAAAAGGCATCGTGTCCCTGGCATCGGTACTGGAGGTATTGAGTTCCACAGGGAACCATGTTTCTCGTCAGATCTGAACGTTTAAATAATCAAGCTCAGAGGCACCTTCTCTCTTAAATGGGGATTTACACCTCTGTGTCCTTTGAAATTCATTTCTTCCTCTAAGTGACTCAAATCCCCTCGATGTTTTCAGTCTGCCTCTGCACGGGTTCCTCCCGTGTTCCCAGCAGCCACGTTGCTGTTCCTGCCTCGCATCTGCCAGCACGGCAGGGCCACACGCATTGTCACAGGCGAGGGACCCACTGATGTATGGACCTGCTTGCTAATATGACAGTTTTATTTACAGCTCACTTCTGGGCACAAACGAGCATCTTTGGAGCATCACGTGCACTAGGGGTTCATGCTCTGGAGTGCCTCCATCTCTCCCTAGAATGGTTGGGGTTAATTTGGAGCTGCATTAGCATGTGTGATGGGTCCTAATTGTTGCTCGCACTGAAAGCGGTACCTTGGATATGCTTGCCCTGAATTTCATGCTCTTGGATTCCCTGAATGAGCTGATTCCTTCCACAGCTACTTCCATGTTTTTCCAGTCCCATCTGACATTCTTCCCTTCTGTAAAGGATTGCCTTCTTCTCACTGCATATATATCCCCACTTAGGATGCTGCATTATTCCACCCTACACCCTTCATTTTGGTGCCTATGCATTGGAAGATATCCTTCTCCTTCACCATCTGCTCCTTCCCATCCTCTTTCATTTCTTCTCTCTGGACTGACCAGGCTCATCTGAGGTCTGTTGCCCAGAAGAGTATGCTTTGGCATGTGTTTGCTTTTCAAGAGGCAAGGAGGCCACAGCAGCTCAGCAGTGCTTTAGAATCCCATGAGCATCTCCACGCGAAGAGCTGAACAAATGCACTTTTAGAGGTCCTTGGAAGAAAAGCTTTGCCACAGGTTTTCTGGAGTCACATCTCCACCTTCCCCTCCCCTCAGTTTTCTTCCTTTTCCTGCCACTTGAACAACAGAAAATTAGGACATGATGGGAAAGGCTGAAATGAATGGCAGTGGTTCTACTAGACTGCAAACTTGGCATGCCTCAACCCTGGCAAGGTATTTGAAGGGAAGACAAATACCCATCTCATAGCACCTTGTACAGACAAGGTAACTAAACCCTGGTTCTGGCTCGGGGTCCAGTGCCTGATGGTGTCGTTTGAGAGGAATACAAAATGAAAGAGAGACAGAAGGACAGACAAGTGAATTAGAAAGCAAGGGCCTATTTGCAGGTATGACAAGAAGAGGTTGGGATTCTTATGGAGAAGATGGATGTAGAACATGGTAACAGCATTCAGATATGTAAAAGGTGGCTGTTGCTGGGAAAGAGGCAGTATGAACCTCTCTTCTTCCCATCTCCCTGAAGCTGCTGGCTGCAGGAGCCATGTAATGCACTGAGAGGCTGAGCTCAGAGATCCCAAAGACTAAAGCACAAGATCGAATTGTAGTTATCCTGCATCATGATATTGATGGCCATCTTCTAGGCAGATGAGAGGAGCATGAAGGGTGTATGTATATGAGTTAGCTTGTGCTTGCAAGTCACCCCGGTGGCAGCCCTGCAGCAGTGTGGTTCAGTGGTGCTTGCATTGCTCTGGATTTCAGTGTCAGTGCTGGCCACACCAAGGTGCTGCCATCTCAGCCAAGGATGCCTCCAAGGCTCCTCTCTAGGGCCCAGACAGCAGCAACTGCTTAGCTGCATGCTTCAATCCTAAAGCGGAACATGCCCATGTCTTTATGGACAGTGCTGAATCAGCACCTCCACACTTCTTACCCGGCTGTAAGATCTTTGGAAGCTGGTGATATCTTGAGCTAGAGATTTCTTCTGGCTTCAGCATTTCAGATGCTTTGCACTGAATGATAAACACCCGAGCATCCCCTGCAGCCAGCTCAGCAATGGTCAGGTGGGATCTGTGTGCTTTCCTTCTGCTTCACCACTTGCCCAGCTCAGACTTCAGTAGGGACATGTCTCACTACACTTATTTATATATTTTTCCTCCCCTCGCTCCTCAGAGAAATCAATTCCATTCCCCAAACAATAGCAAAGGCTTTGAGGAGATATTGATCTGTGGGAGAGCTGAAGAGGGGAGCGTTTGTGACACAGTGATGCTCTTTTGTAAGTAAAAGATAATTACCAGATCATGGGGACATTTGCTGAATATGATGATATTAAATAGGCATCAGGGTGAAGGGCACCAGGGCCTCCAAATGAAACATCAGAATAGTGCTTCCTCCCCAGCAGCTCCAGCTCCTCCTCCCTGCTTCTCTCTGCCATTTCTCCAGCTTCCCACGCCAACCCCTCCTTTTGTCCCCCCACTCCATCCAGTTCCTCTCTATCCCCTCCCTGTGTTCCCAGTCATCCTGTCTCACCCAAATAAATGCCAGGTAATGCTGCCTCGAATGCAGCCCCTCCTCACCGGCTGGGGACCCCTGCTGCAGTAGGGATGCACCTGGAACCTGCAGGCTGCTGTCCCCCAAAGCAGAAAGAACTGTTCATCTTGCTTTGGTTTTGCTGGTGATGCCAAACCCTGGTTCATTTATTTAAGTGCCTCCCATCTGGCTCTGCAGGTTTCTTTTGACTCCAGCACATTTTTAGATCCCCTTTCCAGCACAGGGGTTCCTCTAAAGAGGAGGCATTTCCCAGCTGCTGCCAGTGCAGTGTTGGAGGTTATGCAGCATTTTCCTTTACTCCCAAGGCAAAAGCGCTCTTGTGTCTGAGAGCGTGAGCTGATAGCAGCAGCAGCTACCTTGACTTCAGCAGGAATGGGACTGGCACCTCTGATGGGGCTGCTGCTGTTACTTCTTCCTGGTTCCTGCTGCTCCTGTGCAGCATCTTCAGGTCTTGCACCTTTGGATCCCATCCGAGCAGGGTGTTGGACCAGCAAGCTGTGATTTCCATGCCACAGTCAGCTGCAGTTTCCTCCAGCAGCCCTGTGTTTTGGTGTTGTTAAGCCTCTTGGTGTTAATTCCCTGCCATCACCAGGCAAGAGCTGACTTTGCAGCCTGACCAGCACCATGCAGAAACACAAGAATAGGGAGCCTTGTGCCTTTAAAATAAAATAAATAAAAATAAAAAATAAAAAGCCCATTACCATTATTGAATAAAACACCAACAATTTAAAAAAAAAAAAAAGAAGAAATCTTTTAAATATTATTCCTGCATTTCAAGAAAATCTTCT